>JAQQAC010008350.1:17098022-17362330 GCA_029783875.1 Phataginus tricuspis
CCTCCGCTCTTGCACATTTCTCTGTAGCTCCATAAGCATGGTTATGACTTTTATTCTTAATTCTTTTTCAGGAAGACTGTGCATTTCCATTCCTTCAGGCTCCCTCTCTGGGGTTGTCTGGTTGATCTTAGTCTGGACCATATTCCTCTGTCTTTTCATGGCGATAGAAGTGTTCGCTGGTAGGTGCCACGTATGTCAGCTGGGCTCTTTAAGACTTTAAAAGGAAAAAAAAAGAAAGAAAGAAAGAATAAAAAGAAAGAAAGAAGGAAAAGAAAAGAAAAAAGAAAGAGAAAGAAAAACAAAAAACAAAAACAAACGCCCACTGGGAGTAGATTCTGTAGGGATGCTGTAGGTGGTGCTGTTGCTCCACCATTCCATAGCCGTGGCCTCCGCAGGGCCCTTTATAGCTCTGGCTAGGGTGGGACCGGATGGGAGGCTGTTGATATCTGTGGGAAGTCTAAGTGAGGCCACCATTTCTCAGTCGCCAGCTAAGGGGTCCGAAGCTCCCCAGGACTCCCAGCCTGCTGGGATGAGTGTGCCTGGGCGATCTCACTCCTCTGCTGGGCTCCTGTCTCTTTAAGACCGCTGAAAAAAGCACGCACTTTTCTTTTTTGTTTTTTCCTTCCCTTGAGCCGGCTGCAAGCACCATGGCGCATTCCCTGCTCAGATCCTGCACCCTCTGTCTCTCCGATCTCCCCTACACCGCACAATGGGTATCAGCGCTTCCTGCGCAGATCACCGGGGCTGGTTATTTCACGGGCCTCTACTTTCACTCCCGCCCCACTCTGAATCCTCTCCTCCTGCCGCGTGCGCTGGGGTGGGGGAGTGCTCGGGTCCCGCCAGGTCACGGCCCGTATCTTACCCGCCTCACGGGGTGCCGAGTCCTCTCGGGTAGCTGCACGCTGTGCGCTTTCCTGTGTATTCTGGTCTCTCTTTTAGGAATAGTTACATTTGCTGTATTTTCATAGATATATATAGTTTTGGGAGGAGATTTCTGCCACCCTGCTCACACCGCCATCTTCCTGGAAGTCTGTCAGCCTTTTTCTTGATAACTTCTGTTTTACACTACACTAAGGAAAGCCTTTCCCAGAAGACTCTAAAAATGATATCTAATATTTTTTCTAGCAATTTTATGATTACATATTCTACATTAAAATTTTAATGTACATAAAATAAACATTTCTGTGTGAGAGGAAGTGGTTTCATAGATGTTCTTTAAAACAAATAGTAATTTTCCGACACCACTTACTAAATGGTCTATTTTGCTCCTTTGGTTTGAAATGTGTTTTTTTTTTGTTTAGTAAATTCTCATATATACAAAGATATGTTCCTGGATATCTGTATTTAATTGATTTATTTATTTCTCTCTACAAAAGCGACACATTGTTTTGAGTAGCACAGTGTTTTAGTAGCATAGGGCCAAAAACACCATCTTTCACTACCTTCACAACTATTCTCATCTCTTTTCAAGCACGTCCTTGGAATCAGTTGTCAAGTCAAAGGAAAAAAGATCCAGAATCCTCGGAATTTTCATTGATACTTCCTTGAATATGCATAACAATTTAAGAAGAACTAAAATTTTTATTGTATTGTTTGCCTACCCAGAAATACGGTAAATGTCTCTGTTATCTGAGGTTTTAGGTAATTCATTCTTAATGTAGTTACATATGACTAGATTCAGAACACTTATATAATCAGAATTAGAAGAGTGCCCCTGGCTACAACATGGACCTAGGCAATATGCAATGCTTGCACACTTTTACTGCTTAGGTGCTCACTCCCTCCGGAGAAAATGTATTTTATTATGAAATAGATAATGACATGGATAATGAAATAACAGTCTCATTGGAAGAATGTCAGAAGGGTCTTATAATTTCCCTGTTCCACAATTCCTCTACTTTCATATAACATGTTTTTAGTGGTGAATATCTTGATCAGAATCTGTAACATTTAGCAAACACACATTTCAGAGACTGTATATTTGGCTGCCCTATTGGGTCCTGTTCATGAAAGATACATGTGTTATTCTTCACGAAGGAACATTTACCTCACAGCCAAATATTATGCAATATTTTGGAAATTACTATTCCTTTTTTAAAATGTTTTTATCATTGTTGCTGAAACAATAATCACTTGATTAATACTTGCTAAATTAATGAATTGATGAATGGATTACTCCTAAGGGTTCATTTCTCCTGATAACAGGGAGCCACAACTATACTAAAGAGAACATTTTCTACTACAGAGAAATAGTACAGGAAACACCTCCCTAATTACAGACTTTCTAACATCCTTTCTGGGAAATACACATTCACAAAATTTATTTTGCCCATGGCAGCCACTGCTTTGTAAAAAATATTACATAATTGAATTGGATACAGCAGGGTGTGTGTGTGTGTGTGTGTGTGTGTGTGTGTGTGTGTGTGTGGGTGTGTGTGTGTGTAAAATCAATTGCTCGAGATGGGTAACTTTAAATAATAGCTAACAGTTTCCTAGTGACTTGTATCCTAACTGTAAGGACAAATGGAAAAAGGATGCCCTTTATATCCAAGTATTTTCATTTGTCAGTAAAACAATCCTTAAAATCAAAAGACTCTGCTAAACCAATACTGTAAGAAGCTTTGATATTCAGTTTCACAGTTTTACTAGCAAAAATGCATTCTTTACAGATGTTATTCATTTACTCTAATCCAGTAGATGGTGCTACATGTCTGTACATGTAAAGTACAACAAATGCCTTCTTTTCTTTGTTTTTTTTTTTTTTTGTAATCTTTTCCTTCTTTTTTAGCCAGAACTCTCATCAAGGTCTACTATTACAGTGAAGCTCAATATTCCTGACATCTGAGCCAAATCTCTGGGTGCAGCATTACTTAAGAAGAAAACCCCCCAGAAATAATTGTGGAAATATCAAACTAACAGTCTATTAACAGTTTTTTTTTCTCAACTCACTCTCACTCTAGAATGACAAAATCTTTAGTGTCACACAGAACTCTGTCAGTCCACTAAAAACATGTAGATGCAAAGCATAGTCTCTCCTATTCTTTACACTGTTAGTGCTTTTATTGTAAAGCAACCATAACAATGATAATAATTAACAAAGAAAGTTTAAATTTAGGATTGTAATGGGTAGGTCCACATGTGAACCCACCATTTAAAGAAGATAACACACAGTAAAAACTTAGATATATGAAATTTTATAAACATAAATTTGTTGTTGAATCAGAGATCAAGCTAACCATATTAACACTTCCTTGTGGAATCATCAAAGACTGAAAGCATTAGAAAAGTAGGGACTGTAAGTATCAGCACAAATAATCCATATTACCCAGCAAACTACAAAGAGTTAATTTATGTTACTTATTTACTATAAACACAACTAAAACTGACATGTAATCTGAATCAGAAGTTACCAGTTTTTTGTCTCCTTTTATCTTGCAGATTCATGATATGTTATTAGCTCACAAATTCAAAGTGCTTTGAAATAATTCATTGCACTGTAAATCAAGGATGAGGGGACATCAGCTACTAATACAAAAATTAGAACATTTTCATTACTGTATTACTTAATTGTATCAAATTTTGATTTAGTTAACTGTGATGGGATTTCATAAAGTCCTTTCACATTCTTTGAGAATTCTTTTACTCGTTTCATTGTAGTGAAAGAAAAATGAGAGCTGTAGTCACTAATTTTAGATGAGTTCTATACATAATATAGGTAGTAATAATCTGCTGACCAAAGACTTAATAAAATGGTTTTATTCAGTGAATTATATCACCTTAAGGACTAGATTCTAATACAAAAACAGGGAAGGCAGAAGTAACCTTTCAGATGACTCTTTTGTCATTTATGCTTTCCTTCATTCATATCTTCATTAATTCTTCCATCAACTCTTGAGAAAATTCAAGGAGGCAGAATTGAACTGGTTATTCCTAGGTAAGCTGTGCAATGTGGAAAAGCCGTGATCTTAATCCAGGAATGACACCTTTATGGAAAAGATAAAAAAAAAAAAGTCAAATGGTGAGTTATAATAGAGGCAAAGTAAGGTAATATAAATCAATTAATGTATCTGTTGGCAACAAAGTCAGGTGAGGTGCCCCTAAATCCCCTTTGTGTGACTAGCTTGCTCGAAGGCAGTGCCATTGGCCCACTGACAAGATGAACCCTGAGGAACACAACTTCTTAGAGGAAGTGGCTTTTTTGTTTTTGTTTTTCTGAGATATGATGATTGACATATAGAGAGTTCTTCATTCATAAAATAAACACTGCATCTGTTGACATTCATCTAAACCCTTAAGTTATAAAACTGAGAAAGTGCTTATCCTTTCCCTCAAGGAGTTTGCCAACAAGCAGAGAAACGGACCCCAGGAGCTGCCTTCTAACTGCTCACTGCCTCTGTGGTTGATCTAATGTCATCTCAACGCCTCAGCCAAAATGACATTTCTAACCCTCAAATCTCAGCACATCATTCCTCCTCATAAAACCCCTCCATAGCTGTCTGTAGCCTCCCTCGTATGGCTTGTAAAGCCCCCATGAACTGGCCCACTTCCTCCCTTGTCCCATCTCACTCACCTTCACCTTGCCCTGGGAATTCTGGCCCCAATGAATGTTTCCTTTTCCTCAAGTTCTCTCCTACTTCAGGCCTTAGCCCATCTGTTCCCTCTGCCTGGGCACTCGTCTGCTATTTGCCCAGCTGATGTCAACCTTCCCTGACCTATATATACTTTCGCTCACATCGTATTTTCACTATCATAGTACTTAGGCTTCTTTCTTCTCCAAGTCCCCTATTAGTTAAGTCAGAGTGTCTAGCTTATTTAACAGTGGCTCCCCAGCACTAGGGCACACAGCAGTCATTCGCTCATTCATCCTTCATTCATTGTATAGTCTCTGAGCATCTAATGTATGACATACTGTCTGTAATAAGTGATAGGAACATTTATCAGTGAACAAAACAGACCACGATGCTGCCTTCCAGAGCTTTCATCAAATTAACTAAACCAGATCAAATGCACACAACATCGCAAAGCTACCGGGACTCATCAGAGAAAGCATGTCTGTCTCCAGGAGGGAGGGGATCAGAGGCAGAGGGGTCACCCATTAGAATAGGGTCTTACCTGAATCTCCAAAGATGAGGAGACAAATGTTCCTGGTAAAAAGTTGAGGAGAAAGTGTATTCCAGGTAGGGGGAATAACCAAAACAGGCAATAATGTGGAAAATCTTGAGCCTGGGAGATAGAGGGAAGTGGGGGCTTACAAGTAGTTCCATACTGCTGAGTGGGGAATGGGAACTTCTGTGGGGTCGCATACACCTGGGAAATTATGAGTAAGCAGGGAAAACAAAGAGGCAGACCACAAAAATATTTTCTTGTAGATAATAAGAACACATTGAATAACTTTAAATGGTGGAGATGATTGGAAAAGAGATCAGTAAGGAGGATCTGAAATAGGGGAAAAGAGACAGACAGGAAGATTTTGTGACTGTTTGCAAGTAAGACTGTCCAAGAGGATGTCTTCTCATTCCAAAGGAAATATTGGGGACCAGTGAGCTTGCGAAGAGAAAAGCTAGCTCCAAAATCTGCCAGCAATAATGTGCCACAAATAGCAAAGTTTTCAAAACCTCCTTAACCTGGTGTTGTCACATTGTAAATGTGTTTTCGCCTAACTTTTCAAACCTTATATGTTCTCCCATGTGCTCAACAACCCCACTGGTTAAGTCTTCGGAGTATAGAGTAACTCTGCGTGTTTGTCCAAGTCACCAAAATGTTATTCTCCAGGGTTCATGGTAGACACAGACGGAAAAAGAAAATAGGCAGGAAGTACATAATCTGTGTCTCATGCTGTCCCAGAAGTTAGTAAAAGAAATATTGGTAATGATTTCTTTGCTTTCAGTATTGCTCTTCAAAATCATACAAAGATTCTTTCATTTGCTTCTTTGTTCTTCCCTGAACTTTTCTGCTAATCTTTATAATGAGCATGAATCGTTGTTAAAATCAAATGAAAAATACTTTTTTAACAGCAATACCTCCCCCAAAAAATCTTTGTGAGGTAATGGGGAGTGGTGAAAACAACAAACAAAAAGCATCCCCACAATATAACTACTATATAGAAAAGTGTAGGGTAAAGAAAGAAGGAACTGTGTGTGCATCGTGATACTGTGCACACCCTCCATGTGCGCACAGCACAAAAACAAGGCTAGGATGGGGCTGCAGCTTCAACTTCCCATGCTGCTTGTATGGAAAAGCACCACTTCCCCAGGCTAAGAAAATGCTTTTTATAGTTACGGCTTTAAGAGATACTGCAGAGAGGTGGCCTGCCTTTATTCGATGAGCTTTAGCTCTCCACATAATATATGGGTAAGATTACCAAAAGCACTTTTTATCAGCCGTCTGTTTCTTAGCCTGCATTTGGCTACATTTCAGGTTTTTACCCTGATTCCATGGTTTTTACCCTGGGGGAACTAATTGTTGCCTATTCCTTTAGTGAATTGTGGGTGGAAGTAATTGCTGTTGTTCTGCTATGTTCTGTAGTATTACATAAATTCTGTGTAAAGCTCCATCGGTATACAATCTACTCAATTTAGTCAAAATCGAATGATGTCTATATACATGGACCTAGCTGTTTAAAGCAGTTGTTTAAAAAACTGTCTGACAGATGTCATCCCATGTTGAGACATCCGTCAAAGTATTTGGAGTCTTCCCTCTCAGAATCTGTTCAGTGTGTCTACCCATATTGGACGGTGCAATAAGAACGCTACGCTAGCCATTGTTTCTCTTCTCCACACACTGAATGCTGAGTTCTTGTTATTCCTGTATCATTTTCTTACTCTAAACTCCTCTGTGAATGAGTTTCTTAAGTTTCAGTGAGGATTCTGAAAATACAAACTTCTCTACTCTTTCTTATCTTCTCTGCCCCTCACCGAGGTTCATGTAAGGGTGTCTAGTAATGGCAGGAGCAAGAGAGGGAGGGAGTGAGAGAGGCGCGTACACATTAACCAACAGTTTTCTTTTATGAACAAGAAAATTGGCCGTTTTCCTATTAGCATATGAGGAACCTAAGAATGTGCCTTGTTGTCAAGGCAACAGCTATTCCTTGGGTAGCTGCAATAGAAAAGAAACCAGAGCAATCTTTAGAGGATCAAGTCTTTTTTATCATCAAATCATAGAAAGGAACCTTGAGAGTCTACCCAGCCTGTTCTGCCTTTAGTTAAGACCTGCTAAAATAATTTGAAACCAATACAAAAAAAGTCCTATTTTAAATAATTCTGAAGCGATAACATAGCTTTTCTTGGTAATGATTTGCAGTGTTTTACAGTTCACACTACTAACAAAATTTGTTGTAATCATTCTAACTTAAATCTTTCATGCTGCAGTTTGAAATCCGTTTCCTACAGTTCTATTCTCAGTGGAAATAAACAACTATACCTTCCTCTTTAAGAGAGTACTGAAAAACAAAAAACAAAAACAAACTTGTCTGACTTAAATTCCTCAGAGTAATGCTATAAGTGCTTTTATATTTCCAGCCATTTCTATTGTAGGTCTCCTCAGGTGACATCCTGTACTCGGCAAGACCATCTCTAATCCCGGAATACAAACCTGCCTCACTACTTAGACGGCTGACCAGTGGTGCCCCAAAAGGACAGGACACCAGGCAGTTCTCAGTCTGAATACCAAGTTTCCTAGGGTTAATTGAATCTGTGGAATTACATTCATCATAAGTTTTTTTGCACAGACCGACTAATACAACTGTTACTGCTTGAGCATAAACACATTCCACACCTGGTACATGAACAACTGATTTTTCTACTCAGTACTCTCACTTTTCCTTGTAGAATCATATTTTCTTGGTTCCTTCTTTCAAGATGAACCTCAATCCCTCCCTCACACTGGCATGTTTAATGAGCCTACTTTCTGTCCCACTGTCCATGTCGCTAATTTACATATGCTGAGCATTCACCACAGGAAGGCATCCTGGAAGTATTTTTTTAAAGGAGATCCATGTTGGTCATCTAGGCACAAAAAGCTTATCAACAAGAAAAAGATATCTCCTTTTACTCACTGGATTTCTTGTTGTCCTTTTGATCTCTTACCTTAGTTCTTCTGCCATAGGTGCCATATTTTCTGGTCCTAATTTTTCTTATCTTTAAAATAGAGGTACTGTACATCCAAAACATATAAAGAACTCACATGCCTCAACACCCAAAAAGCAAATAACCCTATTAAAAAATGGGTGGAGGATATGAGAAGACACTTCTCCAAAGAAGAAATTCAGATGGCCAACAGGCACATGAAAGGATGCTCCACATCGCTAATTATCAGGCAAATGCAAATTAAAACCACAGTGACATATCACCTCACACCAGTTAGGATGGACAACATTGAAAAGCCTAGGAACAACAAATATTGGCCAGGATTCAGAGAAAGGTGAATCCTCCTACACTGCTGGTGGGAATGTAAATTAGTTCAACCATTGTGGAAAGCAGTATGGAGGCTTCTCAGAACACTAAAAATAGAAATACCATTCGACCCAGGAATTCCACTCCTAGGAATTTACCTTGAGAATGTAGGATCCCAGTTTCAAAAAGACATATGCACCCCTATGTTTATCGCAGCACTATTTACAATAGCCAAGAAATGGAAGCAACCTAAGTGCCCATCAGTAGATGAATGGATAAAGAAGACATGGTACATATACACAATGGAATATTATTCAGCCATAAGAAGAAAAAAATCCTACCATTTGCAACAACATGGATGGAGCTAGAGGGTATTATGCTCAGTGAAATAAACCAGGCAGAGAAAGACAAGTACCACATGATTTCACTCATTTGGGGAGCATAAGAACAAAGCAAAAACTGAAGGAACAAAACAGCAGCAGACTCGCAGAACCCAAGAATGGACTAACGGTTACCAAAGGGGAAGGGACTGGGGAGAGTAGGTAGAAGGGAGGGAGAAGGGGAATAAGGGGCATTACGATTAGCACACACAACATAGGGTGGGCATGGGGAAGGCAGCATAGCACAGAGAAGACCAGTAGTGACTCTATACCATCTTACTCTACTGATGGACAGTGACTGTAATGGGGTATGTGGTGGAGACTTGATAATGGAGGGAATCTAGTAACTACAATGTTGCTCATGTGATTTTATATTAATGATACCAAAATTAAAAAAAAAAGTGATCCGTGTGCGAATATTTATAGCCCCTTTAATCATAATTGCCTGAAACTGGAAATGACTCAAACAGACTTCAAGCTGAATGGAATAAAATCTGTGTTGCATCCATACACCAGAATACCACCGAGCAATAAAAAGAATGGGCTACTGATAACCTGCAACAATACGGTTAAACCTCAAATGCATCATGGTAAGTGAAAGAAGGCAAACTCAAAGGGCTCCGGTAGACACTGTGGGAAGCCAAAGCTACAGTAACGGAGAACAGATCGGCACCACCAGGAGTGAGGCTGACAAGCTGGAAGCCAAGGGGATCTGGAGGTAATGGGACTGTTCTGCATCTTGACTGTGGTTGTTGGTTACACAACTCTATATATTTATCAAAAATCAGAACTGTATGCCCAAAACAGTGACTATTACCACATGTACACTAAAAATAAATGTAAAACAATGGTATTAGATAAGATTATTTGTCACAGTATGAATTTTAGGAGCAAACTACTAGAAACAACTCCAGTCATGATCAGTAAGACGTGGGTTATGTAAATTATGATACGTCCACAAAGCACAACAACATGCAGTTCTCAGAAAGGAGGAGGAAGCACCCTGGGTGGGATTCATGTGGAAAGATACTTGGTTCACTGCTAAGAGAAGCTGTGAATTAGGAAAAGAGAAAGAGAAGAAAATACATTCATTTCTGCTAAATGAAACTCTGCATGAAGACACAAAAAAGCAGGTGAGCAGTTGCCAACTGTGTGAGCCCAGTGGCACAATGGAGTGACTGCTGGGATTTTAGTATTGTTTTATTATCATCTTTGAACTTGTGAACATATTACTTATGTGTATAAAGGAAACAAATCAAAACAAAAAGATCTTTTTGAATACTGTCCCATCCTCCACTATATATACTCTCAGCTCTGTCAACTGAAATTCGCCTTTTGTATATTCACCTTAATCAATGATTAAAATATTGAACTGAAAAAAAATGAAAATAGAAGTACTGTAAACATAGACTAATAGTGTTTGTTGAGCCCTTTCTTTATATTCAGCACTGGGCTAAGCACTTTATTTGTATCATCTCATTTAAGTTTTACAACAGTCCTATGAAGTAGATGTTTATTGTTATTCCCATTTTACAGAAAAGGAAGGTGAAGCCTAGCGTGGTCAAGTAACTTTCCCAAGATATCATGGCTACTAGGTGTTGGCACCAGATTTTGAGATAGGTGGCCTGACCTCCCATACTCTTAACCACTCTGCCATGAGGGCAGGAAAATTGGTACTCCTTATATGCTGCTATAAGGACCATAAATTGGTAAAATCTTCCCGGAAGGCAATTTGGTAATCTATATCAGAATTCTTAAAATGTTGCATATCCTATACTGCAGTACTTATTTTTACATTTGACAAACATCTATGTAGTGCCTACTGTATGTAAGGCACTGCTCTATGCACTTTTCAAACATTAAAAATGAATCTTTATGACAAACATAAGGTACTAATATCTCTATTTTACAGAAGAGCAAATTGAGGCACTTAGAAACTAAGCAATTTTTCCAAAGTTTCACAATTCATAATATGTGAAGCTGGATAGTAGATACAGAATTATATATTGATACATTAATTAGAAAACACAGAAATGAAGTAATATTACAGTATATAAAATTTTTATTTTTTAAAAAACAGACTAAAAGAATACAAGAACAACAAAAGTAAACAGTCTCTGAATGAGGAGGTTATGGATGGGTGATATTTTTTCTTGAATATATCTGTTCAATTTTATTCTTGAATATATTCTTTTTTGATTTTTATAATGAAAGTATATTTCTTTTCTAAATAGCAGTTCTTAATTTGGAAGTAACCTAAAGAGATTATAATAGAATATCTCTGAGGTCTTTTTGAAAGTGGTATGGCACTTACATTATGTAAGTTTATATGAACAATCATGCCTGAAACAAACTTTAACTGAAAATCCCTGATCCATTTTTTATTGATATCAGACTAGCAAGCAAGGGCAATTACTTGATTTTCTTTAATGAAGCTTTTATTGACCTAGTGAACAACCTTTAATTCATGAATTTGGAAAACCTCGCCCTAGATCCATCAACGTGAAAGCCATTTCATTCCTCTTGATACATCTCTGGGTTATGTTGAAGGTGTTTGTGATTCTAGGATGGAGAAAATGTTAAGAACCAGATTCCAAGGATCAGCCCTCTATAGGTTCCATTCCTAAACCTGTCATTTATTTTAGCTATGAGATCTTGAGGTCTCTAGGCTTCATATTTCTCATCAATAAAGTGGATATACCAGTAGCACCAAGTATATAGGGCTTTGAGAAAATGTATTGAAATAGTGTGTGTGAAACATCACTATGTCATGTACATACTAGTTACTCAATAAGTGGTCACATTTTTTTATTATTACTGTTTCTTGTTGTTTAATGTTCATTTTAAAAGTACACTTATGGTTCTCTAGTAAAAGTTACTGTGCACTTTCTAAGTGCACTTTCACCTGAAGAACTTAAGTTTTTCTTTAGTAGGGCATCATCCCTGATCATCTATTTAAACTTGTTAATCTGTTGATATTTTAAATACCCTCTGTGGTTTTCTTCTTTTTTTCTTTCTTAAATTTTTTATTAAGGTATTATTGATATACACTCTTATGAAGGTTTCACATGAAAAAACAATGTGGTTACTACATTTACCCATATTACCAAGTCCCCACCCATACCCCAATGCAGTCACTGTCCATCAGTGTAGTAAGATGCCACAGATTCACTGTGCGCCTTCCCTGTGCTACACTGTTTTCTCCATGATCCCCCCGCACCATGTGTACTAAATGTAATACCCCTCAATCCCCTTCTCCCTCCCTCCCCACCCACCCTCCCACACCCCTCCCCTTTGTAACCACTAGTTCCTTCTTGGAGTCTGTGAGTCTGCTGCTATTTTGTTCCTTCAGTTTTGCTTCGTTGTTATATTCCACAAATGAGGGAAATCATTTGGTACTTGTCTTTCTCCGCCTGGCTTATTTCACTGAGCATAATATCCTTCAGCTCCATCCATGTTGTTGCAAATGGTAGGATTTGTTTCTTTCTTATGGCTGAATAATATTCCATTGTGTATATGTACCACCTCTTCTTTATTCATTCATCTACTGATGGACACTTAGGTTGCTTCCATATCTTGGCTATTGTAAATAGTGCTGCAATAAACACAGGGGTGCAAATGTCTTTTTGAGTCTGAGAAGTTACATTCTTTGGGTAAATTTCAAGGAGTGGGATTCCCGAGTCAAATGGTATTTTTATTTTTAGTTTTTTGAGGAACCTCCATATTCCTTTCCACAATGGTTGAACTAACTTACATTCCCACCAGCAGTGTAGGAGGGTTCCCTTTTCTCCACATCTTCACCAGCATTTGTTGTTCTTAGTCATTTTGATGCTGGCCATCCTTACTCGTGTTAGGTCATATCTCATTGTGGTTTTAATTTGCATTACCCTGATGATTAGTGATGTGGAGCATCTTTTCCTGTGTCTGTTGGCTATCTGAATTTCTTCTTTGGAGAATTGTCTCTTCATATCCTCTGCCCATTTTTTAATCGGGTTATTTGCTTTTTGGGTGTTGAAGCACGTGAGTTCTTTATATATTTTGGATGGTAACCCCTTGTCGGATATGTCATTTACAAATATGTTCTCCCATACTGTAGGATGCCTTTTTGTTCTGTTCATGGTGTCCTTGCTGTAAAGAAACTTTTTAGTTTGATGTAGTCTCATGTGTTCATTTTTGCTTTTGTTTCCCTTGCTCAAGGAGATGCATTCAGGAAGAAGTTGCTCATGCTTATATATTCAGGAGATTTTTGCTTATGTTGTCCTCTAGGAGTTTTATGGTTTCATGACTTACATTCAGGTCTTTGGTCCATTTCGAGTTTACTTTTGTGCATGGGGTTAAACAATAATCCAGTTTCATTCTCTTGCATGTAGCTGTCCAGTTTTGCCAACACCAGTTGGTGAAGAGGCTGTCATTTCTCCATTGTATATCCATGACTCTTTTATTGTATATTAATTGACCATATATGCTTGGGTTTGTATCAGAGCTCTCTAGTCTATTCCATTGGTCTATGGGTCTGTTATTGTGCCAGAACAAAATTGTCTTGATTGCTGTGGCTTTGTAGTAGAGCTTGAAGTTGGGGAGCATAATCCCTCCAGCTTTATTCTTCCTTCTCAGAATTGCTTTGGCTATTCAGAGTCTTAGTGGTTCCTTATTAATTTTAGAATGATTTGCTCTAGTTCATTGAAGAATGCTGTTGTTATTTTGATACGGATTGCATTGAATCTGTAGATTGCTTTAGGCAGAATGGCTATTTTGACAATATTAATTCTTCCTATCCATGAGCATGGCATGTGTTCCCATTTATTGGTATCTTCTTTAATTTCTCTCCTGAGTGTCTTGTAGTTTTCAGAGTATAGGTCTTTCACTTCCTTGGTTAGGTTTATTCCTAGATATTTTATTCTTTTTGATGCAACTGTGAATGGAATTCTTTTCCTGATTTCTCTTTCTGCTAGTTCACCGTTAGTGTATAGGAATGCAACAGATTTCTGTGTATTAATTTTGTATCCCTCAACTTTGCTGAATTCAGATATTAGATCTAGTAGGTTTGGAGTGATTCTTTAGGGTTTTTTATGTACAATATCATGTCATCTGCACACAGGGACAATTTAGTTTATCCTTATCAATCTGGGTGACTTTATTTATTTCTGTTTTCTGACTGCTGTGGCTAAGACCTCCAGTACTATGTTGAATAGAAGCGGGGAGAGTGGGCATCCTTGTCTTGTTCCCGATCTTAAAGGAAATGCTTTCAGCTTCTTGCTGTTAAGTATAATGTTGGCTGTGGGTTTGTCATATATGGCCTTTATTATGTTGAGGTACTTGCCCTATATACCCATTTTGTTGAGAGTTTTTATCATGAATGGATGTTGAATTCTGTCAAATATTTTTCAGCATCTGTGGAGATGATCATGTGTTTTTTGTCCTTCTTTTTGTTGATGTGGCAGATGATGTTGATGGATTTTCGAATGTTGTACCATCCTTGCATCCCTGCGATGAATCCCACTTGATCATGATGAATGATCTTTTTGATGTATTTCTGAATTCGGTTTGCTAATATTTTGTTGAGTATTTTTGCATCTATGTTCATCAGGAATATTGGTCTGTAATTTTCTTTTTTTGTGGTGTCTTTGCCTGGTTTTGGTATTGGAGTGATGTTGGCCTCATAGAATGAGTTTGGGAGTATTCCCTCCTCTTTTACTTTTTGGAAAACTTTAAGGAGGATGGGTATTAGGTCTTCATAAATTCAGTAGTGAAACCATCTGGTCCAGGGGTTTTGTTCTTAGATAGTTTTTTGATTATTAATTCAATTTCTTTGTTGGTAGTTATTCTATTCAGATTTTCTGTTTCTTCCTGGGCCAGCTTTGGAAAGTTTTATTTTTCTTGAAAGTTGTCCATTTCTCCTAGGTTGTCCAGTTTGTTTGCTATAATTTTTCATAGTGTTCTCTAATAATTCTTTGTGTTTCTGTTGCTTCAGTCGTGATATTTCCTTTCTCATTTCTGATTCTGTTTATGTGTGTAGACTCTCTTTTTTTCTTAATAAGTCTGGCTAAAGGATATCTATTTTGTTTATTTTCTTGAAGAACCAGCTCTTACTTTCATTGATTCTTTCTATTGTTTTATTCTTCTAAATTTTATTTATTTATGCTCTAATCTTTATTATGTCCCTCCTTCTACTGACTTTGGGCCTCATTTGTTCTTTGTTTTCTAGTTAGGTTAATTGTGAGTTTAGACTGCTCATATGGGATTGTTCTTTCCTCAGGTAAGCCTGGTTTGCAATATACTTTCCTCTAAGCATGGACTTCACTGCGTCCCACAGATTTTGCGGTGTTGAATTATTGTCATCATTTGTCTCCATATATTGTTAGATCTCTGTTTTTATTTGGTCATTGATCCACTGGTTATTTAGGAGCTTGCTGTGAGGCCTCGATGTGTTTGTGGGATTTTTCATTTTGTTTGCATAATTTATTTCTAGTTTCATACCTTTGTGGTCTAAGAAACTGGATGGTACAATTTCAATCTTTTTTTATTTGCTGAGGCTCTTTTTGTGGCCTAGTATATGATCTATTCTTGAAAATGTTCCATGTGCACTTGAGAAGAATGTGTTTTCTGCTGCTTTTGGGTGCAGAGGTCTGTCGATGGCTGTTAGGTTTATCTATTCTATTGTGTTGTTCAATGCCTCTGTCTCCTTAGTTATTTTCTGTCTGGTTGATCTGTCCTTCAGAGTGAGTGGAGGGTTTAAGTCTCCTAGAATGAATGCATTGCATTCTATTTCCCTTTTTAATTTTCTTAGTATTTGTTTCCCATATGTAGGTGCTCCTGTATTGGGCACATTGATATTTATAATGGTTATCTTCTTGTTGGACTGACCCCTTAATCATTATGTAATGTCCTTCTTTGTCTCTTGGGCCTTCTTTGTTTTGAAGTCTATTTTGTCTGATACAAGTACTGCAACTCCTGCTTTTTTCTCCCTATTAGTTGCATGAAATATCTTTTTCCATCCCTTCACTTTTAGTCTGTGTATGTCTTTGGGTTTAAAGTGAGTGTCTCTTATAGGCAGCATATAGATGGGTCTTGTTTTTTAATCCATTCAGTGACTCTATGTTTTTTGATTGGTGTATTCAGTCCATTTACATTTAGGGTGATTATCAATAGGTATGTTCTTATTGGCATTGCAGGCTTTAGATTTGTGTTTACCAAAGGTTTAAGGTTAACTTCCTTACTATCTAAGAGTCTAACTTAATTCACTTAATATGCTATTACAAACACAATCTAAAGGTTCTTTTTTTCTCCTCCTTTTACTTCCTCCTCCAGTCTTTATATATTAGGTATCATATTCTGTACTCTCTGTCTATCCCTTGATTGACTTTGTGGATAGTTGAGTTAATTTTGCAGTTGCTTAGCAATTAACTATTCTACTTTCTTTACTGTGGTTTTATTACCTCTGGTGACAGCTATTAAACCTTAGGAACATTTCCATCTATCTATAGCAGTCCCTCCAAAATACACTGTAGAGACAGTTTTGGGAGGTAAATTCTCTCCGCTTTTGCTTATCTAAAAATTGTTTAATCCCCCCTTCAAATTTCGGTGATAACCTTGCCGGATAAAGTATTCTTAGTTCGAAGCCCTTCTGCTTCATTGCATTAAATACATCATACCACTCCCTTCTGGCCTGTAAGGTTTCTGCTGAGAAGTCTGATGATAGCCTGATGGGCTTTCCTTTGTATGTGATATTATTTCTCTCTCTGGCTGCTTTTAATAGTCTGTCCTTATACTTGATCTTTGCCATTTTAATTACTATATGTGTTGGTGTTGTGTTCCTTGGGTCCCTTGTGTTGAAAGATCTGTGCACCTCCACGGCCCGAGAGACTATCTCCTCTCCCAGATTGGGGAAGTTTTCAGCAACTACCTCCTCAAAGACACTTTCTATCCCTTTTTCTCTCTCTTCTTCTTCTGGTACCCCTATAATGCAAATGTTGTTCCGTTTGGATTGGTCACACAGTTCTCTCAATATTCTTTCACTCCTAGAGATCCTTTTTACTCTCTGTGCCTCAGCTTCTTTGTATTCCTCTTCTCTAATTTCTATTTCATTTATTGTCTCCTCCATTGTATCTAATCTGCTTTTATTACCCTTCATTGTGCTCTTCAATGATTGGATCTCCGACGGGAATTAATTCCTGAGTTCTTGAATACTTATCTGTACCTCTATGAGCATGTTAATGATTTTTATTTTGAAATCCCTTTCAGGAAGATTCATGAGGTCAGTTTCATTTGACTCTTTCTCAGGTGTTGTATTCATAATTTTACTTTGTACCAAGTTTCTTTGGCATTTCATATTTGTATATGGCGCCCTCTAGTGTCCAGAAGCTCTACTCTCTGGAGCTGCTCAGCTCCTGAAGCAATGTCAGGATTTTCAGGGGAGGAGTATTGGTCCCTGGGTGAGGAAAGTGCTGTTTCCTGCTTCCTGGATGCTATGCCTGCCACCACTGCCAGAACCAGGGGGCAGAGCACACAGGTATAAGCCTCTATGCTTTGCATTTGTAGTTGCTGTAGACTAGGCTTCCCTCTGGCTGGCCTAACACAGTGTAGGGTTTGCCAGTTTGCAAGCCAGGTGGGGCTGACTGGGAGAAAGGTGCAGTAGGCTGCATATCACAGAGGGGGTTCCTTCGAGCTGTGTAGCCAGCCAGGGAGCTGGTGTGCCAAATATCGAGAAAGTTCCCAACCTGCTGGGCAGAGTGCACCCGGACAATTTTTTCTACCCAGCCTTCCTCCTGAGCAGTAAGCTCTGTGCAGTCCTTGCCCCTTTAGCAGCCCTTTTGCTGTTAGGAAGTCTCTCAGTTTGCCTGCCTTTCTTTTGTCCCAGAGCAGCTGGGTATGGATCCCTGCTTTCCACACGTGACTGGAATCTCAGTCTCTCCAGGAATTCTGCCTGTCTTTCCTTTCCAACCCCCTAATCACAAGAGTACCATGAAAGCACCATGAAATGTAGGTTTGTGCTCCCAGAGCAGATCTATGGAGTTAGGTATTCAGCAGTTCCAGGCCTCCACTCCCTCCACACTCTGCTTCTCTTCCTCCCACCAGTGAGCTGGCGTGGGGGAAAGGCTTGGGTCCCGCCAGGCTGCAGCTTTGGTATGTTACCCTGTTCCATGAGGTTTATTCTTTTCTCCAGGTGTATGCAGTCTGGTGCAGCCCTCTTTTCTGTTGCTCTTTCAGGATTAGTCGTATCAGTTATATTTTCGTATTGTATGCAGTTTTAGGAGGAAGCCTCTGTCTTACCTCTCACGCTGCCATCTTTAATCCTCTCTCTCGTCTGTGGTTTTCTAAAGCCAGTTTTCATAATCAATGTAATTACTACACCTATACTGATTAATAATGATTTTTATGAACTCTTCAGAATCCATAGTCAGTCTATACTGATTACTCTGACTATGCTATAGACCATTTGCCCTTGCATATAGGTACAATTTCAAATCAGGATGTGGACTTTCACATACCCTAATCCTCAACAAACACTGATACTATATTATTTGAATACTAGCCAATTTCCATGGGAAAGTAATAGCAGGTTAGATTCTGTTTCTTATGGACAAGAAAAATGTCAGTGAAATAGCTTTATCCCTTAGCACTCTATGGCCATTTCCAGGAGAAACTTCTTCCATGTTTCCACACCAGTAAGGGAGTAAGGAATGAGTACATACGTGTGTATAGATACGTGCACACATACAGTTAAACCTCTTTTAAATAAAAGAAATTAAGGGAGTGGTATTTACATGCTTCTAACAGCATTTTCTCTGAATTCAAAAGAAACTGCTTTGGGGAATGCAAATTAGTTCAACCATTGTGGAAAGCAGTATGGAGGTTCCTCAAAAAACTCAAAATAGAAATACCATTCGACCCAGGAATCCCACTCCTAGGAATTTACCCTAAGAATGCAGCAGCCCAGTTTCAAAAAGACAGATGCACCCCTATGTTTATTGCAGCACTATTTACAATAGCCAAGAAATGGAAGCAACCTAAGTGTCCATCAGTAGATGAATGGATTAAGAAGATGTGGTACATATACACAATGGAATATTATTCAGCCATAAGAACAAAGCAAATCCTACCATTGGCAACAACATGGATGGAGCTAGAGGGTATTATGCTCAGTGAAATAAGCCATGCAGAGAAAGACAAGTATCAAATGATTTCACTCATATGTGGAGCATAAGAACAAAGAAAAGAACTGAAGGAACAAAACAGCAGCAGACTCACAGAACCCAAGAACGGACTAATAGTTACCAAAGGGAAAGGGACTGGGGAAGATGGGTGGGAAGGGAGGGATAAGGGGAAAAGTGCATTACGATTAGCAGATGTAATGTTGGGGGGACACGGGGAGGGCTGTACAACTCAGAGAAGACAAGTAGTGATTCTATAGCATCTCACTACGCTGATGGACAGTGACTGTAATGGAGTAAGTGGGGGGGATCTGATGAAGGGGGTAGTTTAATTACCATAATATTGCACATGTAACTGTAGATTAATGATACCAAAATAAATTATTAAAAAAAAAAAAAAAGAAACTGCTTTGGCAAAACTCTTGCTTTCTTTTGCCAATAGAGGTGTTACACCAAAATCTGAATGGCCTTTTCAACTGGATTTGGTTGTGTGAGTCAGAGCAGAGCCTGTGTTGTAACACATCTGCCTGCCTCTCCCCACTCCTCATGTTAGTTGAGCCTCACTGCTCTTCACCATAATCCTCCAAGCCTCACTTGCCATGGTGGTCAAGCCTCATCGCCCCAGCAAGTAAGGCACGTCTGACACAATGGGGGACAGCAGGGGCAGTGTAGGGAAAATCAGATAATGCAGACACAAGTTTGATGGACTTGCTTCCTTTCAAGTAGCATATTATGAACTGGCCAAATGAAACCTGAAGATAGTATCCTGTCTTATCTGTGGTTGAAAGGGGTGTAGCCTCCTTAATGGTAATGTTTTTGGATTGTTACCAAAGGGTTCCCACTTTAGCTGCTTCACATATTCACCCAGGCCTCTTAGCTGTTTTGACTCAAGCCTGATCCAAGATGAGAGAAGAGAACCTGTCAGAACCAGGTGATGTCTCTGCCAAATAGGCTGTATAAGATCAGGTCAGTTCTGAAGTCAATATAGAAATGTCTGCAACTGGAGAGTAAGTTTGGGGACTCTAGCTTACCATAAGGAGAACGTAGATTTCATAGGGTTTCCCACCCTCATGCACCTCCACAGGATGGGCTTTAGTTTTCTCCCAGGGAAGCCTGTCATTCTTGAATCATTACCTTCCTATCTCAGAGAAGAGCGTGTACACACACACGCACAGGTTCTTCAAAGTCTACTGAAATGGACCCAGGGTTGCTTTTTCACCATACATCACAAGTGAATCTGATGCCTGATCTATACCTGGACAATGACTCTAGCATTCCTATAGTCCCATTTAGTGATAAACTCAAGAGTTAACTTTTTAAGTTCATGAGCCACTCTGATAGAGCAAAAACAATCTGAAGTTCAAAGTTGCCCTATTGCTCACAATAATTAGTAATAAAGCATGCAGGACTACTTTTTTATTAAATGTTGTGAGTAAATGGCTTAGTTCTCCAGAACCAAAAGCATAGCTTTCCCCCCCTTTTTTTAAATTAAGGTATCATTGATATACACTCTTATGAAGGTTCCACAAGAAAAACAATGTGGTTATTACATTCACCCTTATTATCGAGTCCCCCCATACTCCACTGCAGTCACTGCCTATCAGTGAAAGCATAGCTTTTTATATCTTAATTAGTTCTAAGAAGACTAGCACACACACCATCATCCAGTTGTTGTTTGTGTGATCCTGAAAAAAAATCATTAAGGTATCTGAGGTTGTTTCATTATAGGTACAATGTATTCTCTATCTCAGAAAAATTTGCTAAACATTAAATATAGGTAAAAAGCCTTGCCCAAAACCCAGCTGGTATACAAGAGGCACCCAGTTCAGGTCAGCTACCTTCCCTTATTTCTGTGCCTCCTTTACAAACAACTAGACTTTGATTTCCACTGCACCAGAGACTCTAATTTGCTTATGTGTCCATCATGCTAAATAGCCACTCTATTTAAGAGCTCAAGAAAGTAATGTGAACCATTGCAGGAATTCAAAGGTATTTATAGATAGTATTTCATTAAACCGTATAAAAGTCTGATGCTAAAGGAGGCAAAGATACTCATCTTCATTTTACAACCACTTGAATTCTTTTAGGTTGCATGCTTCCAAGAAAACAACCAATCTGTGACCAAGAGGTAATTAAAACCCATGATTTCTAATTCCCAGGCTTTGACTCCAACCTCTGAAAATGCCTCAATTCAATGAAACTAATGGCTCTTGGGTCTCTGGAATTAGATCCTGTTATCAATGACTTCCACATGGAAAGATCATTCCAAAATGTGTAATTAACCAAGAAAATGCAAATAAACCAATTTGTACCTGCTATTTAGAGGTAAGACATAGAAATGTCTTGAGTTCATTATTTGAAAACCTAGTCTTTTTCTGCTTCTAATGTAGCTCATGTTCTCCAATTCACATATATTTCCAAAAATTACATTTTCAGCAAAATATTTTAGATTATTTCTGATTCTATTACCAGTGCATAGCTTTGAATGGAGAGAGAAATTTATGTCATCAGGCACAATGGGAAGAAAACTCTTCTTCCAATGACCTTTGGCAGTTCCACTAATAAACATTTTTTAAAACTCCACTGTGTACCAGGCTCTGTGCTGAGTGAGGTAGGAGAGTCAAGGTCCCCATCTAGCACAGATGGTAACATGTTAACACGCGGCCAGTGTTACTGAATGAATGAACCTAGTGGAATATGGAAATATTTAACTATATCTCCTAAAGAGCAGATAGTAATGGTATAATAAAACAGGTCTATAAGAGTACAATATAGAAAGGCTGCCTAAAAGAAGAAATATTTAAGCTGGACTCAGAAGACTATTTCTTTCAAAGTGACAGAAACTTAATTCAAAGTAGTTTAAGTGGAAAACAGATATTATGGGTTGGCACTATTAGAACAAGGACTGGGATAAGCCAGCTGTCTTAGTCTCTCCAACTTTCTTATCTGTTTCTCTTTGCATGTTGGCCTCATTTCCTCCTACTGCATATGGGTTTTCTCCTTGTATTAGGGAATATGGTCACTGGCAACTTTGGGCTAAACATCATTCCAAATTAATGACTCAGAAAGACAGAGTATCTCTTATCTATCTTCAGTCCAGCAAAGACCCCAGTTGGCCCAGCTTGGGTAACTTGCTCATCCTTGGATCCATCACTGTGGCCCAAGCATTATGATTTGTCTGGCCTAGGTCATGTAGTCAGAGCTGCGTCACTACTGAGATTGGTAAAGCTCTCAGAAATACATCATCGCAATGGGAAAAAGCAGGTTCCTCTAGGAAGAATAGTTCTGGATAGAGAAAATAAATGAATTCCATTACAGTCTAGAAATATAGATTGGGCACCCCCAAGCTAACATGGTAAAGGGTCATTCCAAGCAGAAGAGCTTGATCAAAGGCAAGAAAAGGGAGAACTCAGTGTGAGTTGAGGGAATAGGTAATACTGGTGGTACACAGGGAAAAATATAGACGGTTGGGCAGAGTCAGATAGCGTGCATATTTGGAGCCCTATAAAGAAGCTGGTGCTATGTTTTCTAAGCAAGTTATATGTTTTTAATGTTTTGAGAGTTGTGTAACGCACTTGACATCTTAGAAAAATAGTTATCTTATATTGTGGAGGATATATTGGATAGAAATGATGGAAACAAGGAGATTGGATAAGAAGGTATGTTGACCCTGTTGTTTTTGTCCGAAAGCATTCATTTCCTGCTAAGAACTAGCTCTCCACTCTGCGGTGTCTTGGTAAGGCTGTCAGTCACAGTGTCCCACAGGACCACAAGGTTGGGTCACTGTCATTGCTGCATTTCGTGGGACAAACAGTTGGGTCATGGGTAAGCACATGACCAGGCAGCACCAATCTGAGTTCTTTCCTGAGGTTTAACCAATGGATCCTTTCAGACATACTCTGAGGACTGAGGCTGAGAGTTCCCAGCAGCCATTCTGCCATTACATCAATTCTGTATAAAATAGAAGCCAACACTTGAGAGGAATAGAGGTGAAAGGAAAAAGCGACCTTTTCTGATGTTGCATCAGCCCTGGATTCAGTGTCTTGAAATTCTGTTACTATGTCAGTATCATTAGTTTTTGTTTGTCGTTTAACTGCATTTATTTCACTTGACAACTGAATAAAAAAGGTACCTGCCATTTATTGAACAACTGGTGTATACCAGGCACCGTGCTGGGTACTTCATGTATTATCGTACTCCATCTTTACAATAACCCTGAAAAGTATATTACGATTCCATATTTTACAGAGGGAAAAATCATGACTCATGTAAGTTAAGTCAATTCCACAAAAACAATTATTGAATGTCCTATTGGAACCTTCAAGGCTTTATCTGGTTTGTAGGGATGTGTACCTCTGATTGACTTTCTATTGACCACATAATTTTGCAACTCAGTAGAAGTGGAAGTTTACTCGTATAAAAAATAACTGGGTAGCAATATAAATTATTCTTGGCAATAGCAATACAAATGAATTTTTTCCAGTAGAGATATCACTGATTTTTGTCCTAGAGAAAAGATAACCACAAACATACCATTTTATTGCCCCAAAGGATATTAGCCAGTTTTCCATCTACCAGTAAGTTTATCTCAGCATTCCTAGCAACTTGTACATATCTCTATTTTTCAAATTCTCCTTTGATAGTCATAATTATTTCAATAACAGTCCTTCATAGATCAGTGAGCTGAATAAAATTTTTCCATGTGTTTATTTTACATGTGTATGAGAATCATTTGTATAAGACTTGGATTTTTAACATTTTGAAAATTATAATTTAGTCATAGCAGGGTACTAATAGAAGAGCAGAAAAGAGATAGGTGCGCAAGATCCCAGAAAAGGAATTCAGTTAAGGAGTGGGTCTGGATGAAACGTCTCTTCTCTGGGAAGGAGAGAGGAAAGCAAAACACTTTCTTATTTTCTTGACGGAAATATGTAAATCCAGTATTTGATCACGTATTGTCTAATTTGTCCTCCACTGACTGTATAACAAAATGATGAGCACATTTCTTACTATGTCTCTTTGACCACGCACCCCTTTGTTGGGCCATGATAAATGCTGCACGTGCAGCTGGTGTGGAGAGACACTAGGCACTTGTTTATTATGACAGTGTGTCTACTGCCCCTTTCAAATTAATAACAAAGCAAATGGTCACATTTTCCCTTAACTCAAAGATCTGTTATGAATTCCTGATTTAAAGATATATTCTAAAATATTTCTGCTTTCTGGGAACACTCAAACACAGTTTTCCAGGAACACTGAAAATATTAATATAAAATACAAGGTCAATTTAGCATTATCTATTAAGAGACTTCAAAATGCAAGTAACTTTTGATTTAGCAATTCCGCTTCTAGGAATTTATCCTAAGGAAACAATCATAGGCTAGTATCGTATTTTAAAATGTTCATTACCACAGTATTAATTATGGTGAAAAAGCAAAAATAACCTTCATGCTCTCATTTAGGGAAATGGTTCAATAAATTATAGTACAGTGAAATATTGTTCAGTCAGTCCAATCACATTCTTAAAGATTATATGATGACATACAGCAGATGCGTGCAACATAATGTGAAATAAAAAATCAGGACACAATAACATATACAATATGAAGCCAGTTTCCTGAAATGTACACATAGAATAGATCGGAAGAAAATACAAATACTACCCTATCAAAATTCAGTTCCTGAATTCAGATAATAAGCATTCAGACTAAAATATCTGTTAAAATAGTAACTATCTCTGAGAGATTATTGTCTTCTACTTTTGTAGATCATGAATGTTTGCTAAATTAAAGTTTCCTTTGTAGTTATAAAGTTAGTAAGATATATATTTTTACAATAAGAAATAAAAATATTTTTCCTTTTAACCTCAGCTTTTAAGGAAAAGAACAAGTAATTATCTGCATCTTTGTGACCCTATATCATTTCAAATCTCAGATGAGGTGCTGTTTCTCCCTTTCTGCCAGGTGTTAGAGAAATAATCTAAACCAAATGTAACTAAGTAAGGTAACCTACCAATGCTCGGACCATGTGAATCATCTAGAAGCTCCTCTCTTCTCAGTCCACACACGTCATCCATCCCTAAGAACTGTACATGTTGCCTTGATACTTCCAACTGCCCACTTCTTTTCATCACCACGACTACATTCAGTTCACCGCCATCTTTCTTCTGGATTGTTTCACAGCCTTTTATCTTGTCTGTGTGCTTTCAGGCTTGCCCCCTCCCCTTCAGTCCATTTAGCAAGCAGGACGATTATCCTGAAATGCAAATCTGACAAGGTAAATCTTTCAGAGGCTTCCCATATCCACTGTCAGTGAATAAAGCTTCAACTCCATACTACAGTTCCTAAGAGTCTGATTTCTTGGCATCTGCTTACTTCTCCAGCTTTGAATCTTCTAATCTCCTGTCACACTCTATGCTGCAGCATGGCAATACTAGCTCCAGAACCCATACAGCATGCCATGTTCTTGCCTCTTGGCCTTTGTACATTCTAGTTCCTGTGCCTAGAATGCTTTTTTCTTTCTGCCTTTCCCATTTTGCCTAACTATAGCTGGCATCTGGTTATCCTCCAGGTCTTAGCTTTCTGCAGGTTTTCCTTGACTAAGAAGTCTCTGTAGTACACCCCTCCACTTTCTTCTATGACATCTTATTAACACTTACTAAATATTATGACATCAGAAAGAATGCTATGATAAGATAAGGCATGGAATATAGTGTAATGTATTTTATTGTAACTACCTATTTTTCTTGATATGATCATATACTTGTTTAGATTGTTTGTTTTTTGATTCTCTGTAACTAGACCATAAGCTCTTTGAGGATCAGAACTCTATCTTACTTACTTTTATAGTCTCACTGTCTAGCATGGATTATAGTAGGGGCTCAATCATGTCATGGAGTGATTAAGTGGATAAATGAATGAAAGAATCTCAAAGCCAAATCAAAATGGCTCTTGGGATACCCATGAGACCCTGAGTTAGCACAGGTGGAGAGCAGCTGCTATTCTACCATCAAAATGAATGGAACATAGTATTTTATATAAAACACAGTGATTAACATGGAAAGCAGAGGCTTAAATGAAACAAATGAATATTAACTGATAAAAAGTGTCCAGCTATCTTTCAAATCACTCATTATTATTAAACTAAATATCTCTATTTAATTCTTACCAGAATTTGAAGTCACTCATGCTTGTTTATTTGTTTCCTGTGATTTCTTTAAATTGGTTCACTGTCTTTCCATTGCAGAGAAGATGAAGTCCTCCATTGCTGCCCGCAATTCCCAAAAGGGCATTCTAACACATGCCCCTTGATATGTGTTGTGGGAAAAGGGGGTCTGGGCTAAGTGACTTTGGCAAATGCTGCTCTATTATTTTCTGCTCTTAGAAAACATAACATGGATGGTACATTCTAAAGGAAAATTTGTTTAACTTTTTTGAGGCCTGAATGATCAAACCTGTTTGAGCTTAGAGCCCAAGTAGAATATTTTAGAAAATGCTGATATATGGATAGAGGATTAGATTCAAGGTCAGGAGACTAGGCTCTAGTCCTGTCTGCACCACTCCTTGCAAGTCACTTCAGTTCCAGAGCCTCGGTTTCCTATTATTTTCTTATGGCTACTTTCTGGGACATATATTGAACTACCTTTTATAGCCCATATAAAACCTGAAATTAAGTACTTGAATACACAATTGTGTTGTATCCAATGAAGACGCTGAACTAGATAGCGCCAAAAAAAACCCTTTGTGTTTTAATTCCATCATACCAAATAATTTGTTGATCTACTTTGCATGAGAGATACTTGAGAACAAAATATTTCAGACTATTTAATATAATCATAGGGAGCTGAATTGTATTACACTTCTGCTTTTTAATTTTACATCATCATCAAGACCTCTAGATGGACATTCAGATAACTAAAACCTATTTGATCCTCATTCATGAAAATAAAAAATAGTTAATTTGGCCCTCTCTGTAATGGTCCTCAAATACATAGGGCCATTTTCTTCTTTTCCCTTCTGATAAGTAACTGAAATAAAACTAATGGATATACAAGTACAAAGATACCATACGGTTGGGACCTCTGAGTCTGACAAACAAAAAGCCGATTGTGCGTCTGCAGAATGCTGTAGACACGTCTGGCTTACTTTAGCTCACAATGGAGTAATATGAATTGTGCTAAAAAGCACTATTTGTGAAAATGCAAATAATATTCCATCTGCTCAGGATTTTTTCTTTTTTCTGTTATAGCTTTTGTTCCAGTGTGGTAAAAGCCTGGTTCTTTACCCTGAAATGCTCCCGATGCTGAAGAGTGAAGTACATGACAATGAACTAAAATCCATTATCAAACAAATACAGTGAGCTTTTCAGCAAGTCATCACAGGGAATGTTGCCTTTTTCTTTGGCATCAAGTTGAAAGCGATTTGTGCTCATGCAAATACGACAAAGTGGTGGGGTTTAAATATGAATATATATATATATATTCCATACAGTAGTTTGCTTTGTAAATCTAACATTTTTATCTCTTTCTTGGTGGGGGAGGGCAACAGAGAAGCATTTTGCAGTCTTCTTTAGAATTCTTTACGGTTTGAGTAGTGATAAGTTCTCAGCGGAAGAATTTGAGTTCTGCCTTACCCTGTCTTGAATAACTTACTTGGGAACTGGGAGAACTGCTTTCCCAGCTCCTGAGAAGAGCGTAGGACAAGTTAGAAGGAATCTTAACCCTGTGCTGCTGAAACCAAAAACTGTAAGTTTCACAAGACCCAACTTTGAGATTTGCTGGCGGTGACAATCAGAGGTAAATCAAGTTCAGCCTTAAATTAAACATTTCTGAGTGTTTCCACTTTCCTTTCAGTGCCCTGGCCTTAATCTGAGGGCTTTGTGAAAGTTATACTCTTCCTAAAATAAGCAGTCTATTTCTCTATTTTCAGGAAGAACACAGACATGATTGGCAGTTATACTACAACCAGTACTACACAAGAGGTTGATAAACCAACTCCAGAGCACAGGCGGATTCGGGGAAATGTATTCAGCCCTCTTTTCAGTCCACTTGGCCCTTAGCTTGGCCCTTTGTTTCACTTCCTTGTCTCTTTCTAAGATCTATGATTTCTATTTCGACAAAACACAGAGAAAAGCAAAAGAACTTGATCATTTCTTCCTAAAATCAGAGAAGTAGGGCAGAAGAAGATTATAAGCTTGTATGAGCATGAAGACACTTTTATTTACACAAAAATTGAAGGCTTATCACTCATATGTGGAGTATAAGAACAAAGAAAAAAACTGAAGGAACAAAACAGCAGCAGACTCACAGAACCCAAGAACGGACTAATAGTTACCAAAGGGAAAGGGACTGGGGAAGATAGGCGGGAAGGGAGGGATAAGAGGGTAAAAGGGGCATTACGATTAGCAGATGTAAGGTAGGGGGGGCACGGGGAGGGCTGTACAACTCAGAGAAGACAAGTAGGGATTCTCATCTCACTACACTGATGGACAGTGACTGTAATAGGGTTGGTGGGGGGGACCTGATGAAGGGGGTAGTTTGGTAGTTTAATCACCACAATATTGCTCATGTAACTGTAGGTTAATGATACCAAAATAAATTGTAAAAAAAAAAAAAAAAAAAAAGTAAGCTGGGCCTGCATGATTAACACAATAAAGACATGGGCTCTGCTGAAAAAAAAAAATTGAAGGCTTATTTTATAGCATTTCTGGCTATTTTATTTATGCCTGATGACTTTTTTCAGTATTAGCTGAGGTTTAAATAATCGAACTAACATTTTTGTGTTCGTGAAATTTGAAGAATATTCTTTTATGGAACAGAAAATTTGGGGGGCTTGTCTTTTTAATAACTTTCATAGATTATAGATTTCAGGTTATGAATTTCTCTTTTAAGTTTTATAATGCTATTTTCATTAACATTGATTTGTGAGTTTGAAATATAAGGGAACACATGTAGTGATATTAAGATACAAAGAAATAATGGATATAAAAGCACTGGAATTACTAAAGAAAAAGTAGCTATAGACATCTAAGATATTAATGCTATTAATGCACGTAATTTATAACTCGGGGGGAAAATGGTTGTGAGAAAATGAACAACATTCCTTTCTAGGAATCAACAGATGATCATTTTCTCACTTTCTAGGACATATATTAAACTACCTTTTATAGCCAAGTAAAACCTGAAATTAAGTACTTGAATACACAGTTGTGTTGCATCAACAGTTCAGTAGTTAAACTACCTGCAAATATTAACATATTCCCCAGAGTTCAATTTAACAGCTAAAGATATGATCTACAATGAATTAGTAATTTAGAACCAAAAGCTACTAAACTACTACAGTTATCTTGGTACAGTGTCTATAATTATATTTACAATCATGTGGTGTATTTTAGAGCTCTGAGAATTGTAAAGAGATAAAACAATATTTGCCCTAATAAGGCCTCTTTTATCAAAGGTTATTTCCTTTTATGTTAAGGCAAGATAACTTTTCACAGTTCCTGACTTCAAAGGAAAGTGCATTATTCCAAATATGTTTTAAACTTTTAACATAAAATCCTTACACATTAAACCGTTAATATATGGTTGGTCAGGAAAATGTCTCACTCCACTCACAATAATGTCTCAGTTTAATTAGACCCTGAAAAGTAAAGGATTTAAATTCAAATCCTGGCCAACATTAATTATAGAATTCTTAATGTTGCAGCATGCCCTTTACTAAGTTCTTAGGATGTGTGCTGTGCTAAATAAAAAAGGAAATTAGCTTCTGGGGCTAATTTCCAATAAGATGAGTTCTTGTAAAATATTGAATATATGGGTATGTGGCACATTATCCATAAGTCCTCTCCCAAGATTCAAACAACAGAACTGTAAGTCCTAGAAGACTGAACTTTGAAGAACAGGAACTTTGCCCCAGTGTTCTTTTCACACATGGATGGAGAGCCAAACACCCACTGCTTCTAAAAGCCTTGAATCTTTAATATCTTTTCAGCCCATTTAGCAGGGAGATGAATCCCTTTGTCACTCTGCGATGGTCCCTCCTTAATCCCAGTTAAATGGAGAGTTGTTCAACACGTAGCAGCTATAGCCACTGCCGGGGGGAGGCGGGGGGAAGCCCTCCTGGGCCATTTCATGGGCTGTAGGAGCAGGACCTAGGAGTGACTGAGAATGAAAACGCACAGACACTTGCCAAGCCTTCTCCAGGCCTGTTCTGAGATTCTTGCCAGCATCTTCTCACTTCACTTAGAGATGATTTCTTCCTATTAATCAATGAACCAATGTGCTTTCACTAAGCATCCATTTTCATATCAGGAGTTCTATGAACTGTACCCTCAGGCAGCATGCTGAAGGGCAAAAAGCGCGGAATAGGGGCAGCATTCACATTCCAGGCTGCCAATTACAGGACAACTATGTGACTGGGTCAACCCCTTAATTGCAATCTTAATGTCGCTTGGTTTTCTCATCTGTAAAATAGCTATAATACCTGCTCCATTTACCTCTCAGCATTGTTCTGGGAATGGAAAAAATTAAGGTATGGGGAGAACGCTTTGGAAATTCTAAATACAAAGCAGACAGAAAGTAGTAGTAGTATTGGACTTTATCCTGTGTGACTGATAACTTTCTGTAACTTCTCAAAGGAAAGATCTTAAATACAAACTTGCAAAAAAAATATTTACTATAAAATGTACTTCAAATATCAAGTGGACACTGTCAACTCTAATCTTGGTAAATAGCCAATAATTTGAAAGTAATTGTGGGACAAACAATAAATACCTTTTATTTTATTTAATATTTCCTACTTTATTTCAGCCAAAAATTTGGAGAATGACTCTGAATTTCCAAAAGTCAGAAAGAAAAAATTTACAGTCAATTAATACTTTGTAATTTGGTCTTAGATTAAAGGAATTATAAGAATTCAGGAGGTTCTATAGCATCTTACTATGCTGATGGACAGTGACTGCAATGGGGTAGGTGTTGGGGACTTGATAATGGGGGGAGTCTAGTAACCATATGTTGCTCATGTAATTGTACATTAATGATACCAAAATAAAAATATATAAAAATAAAAATAAAAAAGAATCCAGAGGGTGTCACTAGTATTCAGGTTAAGAGTCCTTCCAGCATTTCTTAGGATGTTTATGTTTTTCAAAATTCCGTATTCTGAGGAAAAAAAGAAATTGGGGTAACAGGAAAAATGTTACAATTATCCTTTGTGAGCTGAGACTTAACCATCAACACAGAAGCAACAGGTTTGAAGGAATCCACTGCTATCAAATCAAAAGCAGAAAATCCCTAATATACTAAGGTCTGCTGGTAAGAAATATCCTTCCACAGCCCTTCTTTTGCTTCCTAATTGATGCTTCAAATCAGTTTTGGCAAATTAGGAAGTAAGAGAAGAGCTGTAAAAGGATATTTCCTACCAGCAGACCTTAGTATATAAACAAGAAGTGACAAAATAGAAGAAAAAAAATAGAAACATCATAAAAAGCAAAGCAAGAATTCAAAAAGAGCAGCTGTGTGGAGCTATTTAAGGATGTGGCAAATGGTCCTTACACTCTGGAAAAGCCCTCTATAACATTTACAGAAGACTCTTGGAAATGTTTGCTTAGCTAGTACGTAGATGATTGAAACTTACACAAAGAAATTAAAATACAAGAAAAAGGTTGATTGTTGAGGGTTTAGTCCTTAGGAGGCAGTACAGTTTGGCTCTATAGTAGAACTCACTCGCTAAGAGTTCAGAGTACCCATATGTAACTATATTTCTACCTTATTTTAAGACTACTGCATTTTTCTACAGATGCATGATAATGTTATTGACTCTCCATTGATGTGGAGAGCATTTGGATGTGGTTTTGCTACATCATGATACATTCCTAGTTCTATCCCTGAACTCCCAGAAGTGATCTCACTGATTTTACATTGCTTTTTCTCAGTTTCCATGTTAGTCCCAGTTACTCTAGTTTTGTGCTTGTGACCATGATTACAAGGTTTGTAATCAATACTGTGGCTAGAATAACCAGAGCCACTGCATTCATAGCAGTGTAAGAACTGGAATAGTCTTGCTGGGGATTTGTTTCCAATTGTTTTGGTATGTTATCTCATGATGGCTGTTTCTGAAGGAAAAAATTAGATTTGTATTAGGCTTTGTTATTTTTTTTTTTAGCATCTCCCAATTGATATCTAACCAAAAGATCCTAATTCAGGGCACTTGTAGACCAAGAGGTTAAGAAAGACAAGACAATCATACACGAAGAAATACTAGTTTGTATTTATCTTTATCTTTCTTTTTAAAAAGAATAAAAAATAAATTCAATCAATATTAGTATACAATTGACACTGACACCTTAAGTAGGTCAACCTGACATAACAGGTTTGTCAGTTGGGCTTGGAGGAAGTGTGTGATTTTAGCAATGCAGAGAGTCCACTGAAAAGCCCTGCAAGCTTTCAGCATACTATGGCCTATTGTAGTTTATGTGTGAGGCTAACTGTACATACAGATTTTGCTTTATAAAATCTTTACAATATCTGAAGTTAGAGTGGGAGTGAGCCTGAAAAGCCTGGTACATTATAGATGTTTGCTAATAGTTTCTTCAAAAAAGTACTTAGAAGAGTGGTTGAACTTAAAGGAAAGTTGTGACATTTTAAAAAAGACGATTGCTCAAGATTTGTTGACCTTTTCTGAAATGGTAAGTGTTTAGCAATGGGGTGTTTGTTTATCCAGCAGATTTTTTTTCTATTGAAGTATCATTGGTATACAATCTTATATCCATTTCAAGTATACAACCAGTGCTTCAACAGTCACCCATATTATTAAATCCTCACCCCCACTAGTGCAGTTACTTTCTGTCAGCACAGGAAGATGTCAGAGAATCATTGGTTATATTCTCCATGCTATACTGTCATCCCTGTGACCAACTTAGATAATGATTAAGAATTTTTACCCAGCAGATACTTATAAAATAAGTAAATTTAATAATGATGAGCTGTTAGTGGGGGGGGGCGTTTTCTGTAGCATAAATAAGTGAACAAAATAAAATTATTTTTAAATTAGTTATCTTCATCTCCTAGTTCCTCATTTTTGTGAATTTTTATAATGTATGTAATAATATGCAATGTTACATATATCTAATATATATTATAATCTATATATCACATATATATGTACAGTAATGTATCTAGTAAATAAATGTATTAAAGCTGCATGCTCCTACATTTTGTGCTAATAGAGATGTGTTATCAACAAATTTATGCATAATGACAGCAATGTTTTCATACCTATCATAATGATGACAGCTACATATTGCCAGTTCCTGGCAATATTCTAAAGCACTCTGGAAGTGTGCTTTAATTTGTTAGTACACTAAACTTGAAAGAGGTAATATGTTTCAATCAGGATGCTTTCAGTTGCAAGTAACAGTAACCTGCCAGAGGTATGTGGGCTCCAGACAAAGGGATATTAAGGCTCCAGGCTCTGCTTCATTTTCTCAGCATTTCCATTCTCTTTGAGTCAGGGTTAGTCCTCATAATCTCAAGATAATTGTCAGTAATAAACAGGGAAATGAAATTCATTGTTCATGTGTAAGGGAAATGTGTGTGTGTGTGTCAGAGAGAGATAGACAATCAGAAACAACTCCTACCCATCTGTTAAAATACAGGAAGCTTCTTTCCCAGGACCTTGAGCAAGACTTTTCTCAAGTTTTATTGACCTAAATTGGCTTAGACAGGACCTTATCTAAACCAATCTCTGTTAAACATGGTAAGATCATATAATTAGCCACTAAAGAGTTGGGGTGGAATGTCTATTGAGGAGTTGGACATAATGTCTACTAGATGCTATTCTCCCTACTATACAGATGCTTTCCACTTTACTTGCCCTAAGTGGGGTAAGTAGCTTACACAAGGTTCCCTAGCAAATGAGTCATTGACTTGACTGAAGTGATAATTCTTGTCCTAATTATCATTTATTATAATTATTATTATTTTATTTTTGCCAAACTAGTGATAAAATCACTAAGATTTGTATAATATAAAAGAGTACAATACTAGGGGGAAAACACCTACAGATAAATAGATTTAATAGATAACTTAAAAGTCAGAAAGTGTCATAAATCCATTAGACTTATCCAATACAAGAGGTTGGAAAAAACAAGCCCACTATATGGAAAAAATAAAACTAACACCTTACCGAGGACTTCCGGGAAGATGGTGGCGTGAGCAGGGCAGCAAAAATCTCCTCCCAAAAGCATATGTATTTATGAAAATACAACAAATACAACTATTCCTAAAAAAGAGACCAGAAGATACAGGACAGCACATAGCCTGCATCTACACCTGAGAGGACTCAGCACCCCATGAGGTGGGTAAAATACGGAGCTGTGACCAGGCAGGACCCGAGCACTCACCCACCCAGCGCACTGGTGGGAGGAGAGGATTCAGAGCCGGGAGGGAGTGGAAGTACAGGCCCGTGAAATAACCAGCCCTAGAGATCTGCGCTGGGAGTGCTGACACACATCATGCAGTTTATCAGAGATTGGAGAGACAGAGGGTACAGGATCTGAGCTTGGGAAGGCACCCCGGTCCTCGCAGCCAACTCCTGGGACAAAAGAAAAGCGCGCACTTTTTGTTTAGCGGTCTTAAAGAGACAAGGGCCCAGGATCGTCCCAGCACACTTGGCCCAGCAGGCTGGGAGTCCTGGGGAACTTCAGACCCCTTGACTGGCCACTGGGAAAAAGTAGCCGCACTCAGACTTCCCACAGAGATCAAAAGCCTCCCATTCGTTCCTGCCCCAGCTAGAGCTATAAAGGGCCTGCAGAGTGGTGCCGCCACAGCTGCAGAATAGTGGAGCACTAGCACCACTTACAGCATCCCCATAGAATCTACTCCCGGTGGGCGTTTTTTTTTCTTTCTTTCTTTTTTCTTTTCTTTCTTTTCCTCCTTTCTTTTTTTTTTTCTTTTCTTCCTTTTCATTCTTTTTTCTTTTTAAAAGTCTTAAAGAGCCCACCTGACATATGTGGCACCTACCAGCGACCACTTCTATCGCCATGAAAAGACAGAGGGATATGGTACAAACAAAACTCACCCAGACCCAGACAACACCAGAGAGGGAACCTGAAGGGATGGAAATGCACAACCTTCCTGAAAAAGAATTCAGAACAAAAGTCATAACCATACTGATGGATCTACAGAGAAATATGCAAGAGCTGAGGGAGGAAGTGAGGGAAGTGAGCAAAGACAATGCAGAATTGAGACAAGTGATCGACGGGCTTAGCAGCAGACTGGACGAGATGCAAGAGACTGTTAATGGAATAGAAATCAGAGAACAAGAATATAGAGAAGCTGAGGCAGAGAGAGATAAAAGGATCTCTAGGAATGAAAGAATATTAAGAGAACAGTGTGACCAATCAAAACGGAACAATATTCGCACAATAGGAGTACCAGAGGAAGAAGAGAGAGAAAAAGGGATAGAAAGTTTCTTTGAAGAAATAATTGCTGAAAGCTTCCCCATGTTTGGGAATGAAATAGTCTCGCAGTCCACGGAAGCCCACAGATCTCCCAACACAAGGGACCCAAGGAAGACAACACCAAGATGCATAATAATTAAAATGGCAAAGATCAAAGATAAGGACAGAGTATTAAAGGCAGCTAGAAAGAGAAAAAAGATCACCTACAAAGGAAAACCTATCAGACTGTCATCAGACTTCTCAAGAGAAACCTTACAGGCCAGAAGAGAATGACATGATATATTTAACATAATGAAACAGAAGGGCCTCAAACCAAGAATATTGTATCCAGCACAATTATCATTTAAATATGAGGGAGGGATTAAACAATTTCCAGACAAGCAAAAGTTGAGAGAGTTTGCCTCTCATAAAACACCTCTACAGGATATCTTAAATAGACTGCTCTAGAGGGAAGCACCACTAAGGCTAAAAGGATGTCACCAGAGAAAATAAAATCATAGCAAAGAAAGCAGACCATCCAAATACTAACTAAAGGCAAAGAATAAAATACCTAGTATATAAGAATGGAGGAGGAAGAATAAGAAGGGAGAGAAATAAAGAAACATCAGACGGTGTTTACAATAACTGAACAAGAAAGTTAAGTTAGATTGTTAGATAGTAAAGAAGCAACCCTTGAACCTTTGGTAACCTGCAATGGCAATAAGTACATATCTACTGATAATCACCCTAAATGTAAATGGACTGAATGCACCAATCAAAAGACACAGAGTAATAGAATGGATAAAAAAGCAAGACCCATCTATATGCTGCTTACAAGAGACTCACCTCAAACCTAAAGATATACACAGACTAAAGGTGAAGGGATGGAAAAAGGTATTTCATGCAAACAACAAGGAGAAAAAGCAGGTGTTGCAGTACTTGTATCAGAAAAAATAGACTTCAAAACGAAGAAAGTAGCAAGAGATAAATAAGCACATTACATAATGATAAAGGGGTCAGTCCACAAGAAGATATAACCATTATAAATATACATGCACCCAACACAGGAGCACCAGCATATGTGAAACAAATACTAACAGAATTAAAGGAGGAAATAGGAAGCAATGCATTCATTATAGGAGAATTCAACACACCACTCACTCCAAGGGACAGACAAACCAGACAGAGGATAAGTAAAGACACAGAGGCACTGAACAACACACTAGAACAGATGGGCCTAACAGACATCTACAGAACTCTACACCCAAAAGCAACAGGATACACATTCTTCTCAAGTGCACATGGAACACTTTCCAGAATAGACCACATATTGGCCACAAGAAGAACCTCAGTAAATTCAAAAATATTGAAATTCTACCAACCAACTTCTCAGATCACAAAGGCATAAAACTAGAAATAAATTTTAGAAAGAAATCAAAAAGGCTAACAAATACATGGAGACTTAACAACATTCTCCTAATGAATCAATGGGTTAATGACCAAATCAAAACAGAAATCAAAGAATATATGGAGACAAATGACAACAACAACACAAAGCCACAACTTCTGTGGGACGCAGCAAAGGCAGTTCTAAGAGGAAAGTATATTGAAATCCAGGCCTATTTAAAGAAGGAAGAACATTCCCAAATGAACAGTAGTCTAAAGACACAATTACCGAAATTGGAAAAAGAAGAACAAATGAGGCCCAAAGTCACCAGAAGGAGGGACATAATAAAGATCAGAGAAGAAATAAATAAAATAGAGAAGAATAAAACAATAGAAAAAATCAATGAAACCACGAGTTGGTTCTTTGAAAAATTAAACAAAATAGATAAACCCCTAGCCAGACTCATTAAGAGAAAAAGAGAATCTACACACAGACATATAAACAGAATCAGAAATGAGAAAGGAAAAATAACGACATCCCCACAGAAAAACAAAGAATTATAAGAGAATATTATGAGAATCTATAGGCTAATAAGCTGAAAAACCTAGAAGAAATGGGCAACTTCTTAGAAAAATACAACCTTCCAAGACTGACCAAGCAAGAAACAGAAAAACTAAACAGACCAATCACAAGCAACAAAATTGAATCGGTAATCAAAAAACTACCCAAGAACAGAACCCCCGTAACAGATGGATTCACCTCTGAATTCTACCAGACATATAGAGAAGAAATAACACCTATTCTTCTTAAAGTTTTTCAAAAAATAGAAAAGGAGGGATTACTTCCAAACTCATTCTATGAAGCCAGCATCACTCTAATACCAAAACCGGACAAAGACACCACAAAAAAAGAAATTACAGACCAATATCCCTGATGAATGTAGATGCAAAAATATGCAACAAAATACTATCAAACCGAATTTAAAAATACATCAAGAGGATCATACACCATGATCAAGTGGGATTCATCCTAGAGATGCAAGGATGGTACAACATTCAAAAATCCATCAACATCATCCACCACATCAACAAAAAGAAGAAAAACCATATGATCATCTATATAGATGCTGAAAAAGCATTTGACAAAATTCAGCATCCATTCATGATTAAAACTCTCAACAAAATGGGTATAGAGGGCAAGTACCTCAACATCATAAAGGCCATATATGACAAACCCACAGCTAACATCATACTTAACAGTGAGAAAGCTTTTCATCTAAGATCGGGAATAAGACAGGGATGCCACTCTCTCCACTGTTATTTAACATAGTACTGAAGGTCCTAGCCATGGCAATCAGACAAAACAAAGAAATAAAAGGCATCCAGGTTGGTAAAGAAGAAGTCATATTGTCACTATTTGCAGATGACATGATATTGTACATAAAAAACCCTAAAGACTCCACTCCAAATCTACTAGAACTAAAATCTGAATGCAGCAAAGTTGCAGGATACAAAATGAACACACAGAAATCTGTTGCTTTCCTGTACACTAACAATGAACTAACAGAAAGAGAAATCAGAAAAACAATTCAATTCACAGTTGCATTGAAAAGAATAAAATGCCTAGGAATAAACCTAATGAAGGAAGTGAAAGACCTGTACTCTGAAAACTGCAAGACACCCCTAAGAGAAATTAAAGAGGACACTAACAAATGGAAATTCATCCCATGTTCTTGGCTAGGAAGAATAAATATTGTCAAAATGGCTATACTACCTAAAGCAGTCTACAGATTCAATGCAATCCCTATCAAACTACCAACAGATTTCTTCAATGAACTGGACCAAATAATTCTAAAATTCATATGGAACCACAAAAGACCCCAAATAGCCAGAGCAATCCTGAGAAGGAGGAATCAAACAGGGGGAATTACGCTCCCTGACTTCAAGCTCTACTACAAAGCCACAGTAATCAAGACAATTTGGTATTGGCACAAAAACAGACCCACAGACCAGTGGAACAGAATAGAAAATCCAAACATTAACCCAAACATTTACAGCCAATTAATATTTGATAAAGAAGCCCTGGATATACAATGGGGAGATGACAGCCTCTTCAGAAGCTGGTGTTGGAAAAACTGGACAGCTACATGTAAGAGAATGAAACTGGACTACTGTCTAACCCCATATACAAAGGTAAACTCAAGGTGGATCAAAGACCTGAACGTAAGTCATGAAACCATAAAACACTTTGAAAAAAAGCATAGGCAAATATCTCTTGGACATAAACATGAGTGACTTCTTCATGAACATATCTCCCCGGGCAAGGGAAACAAAAGCAAAAATGAACAAGTGAGACTATATCAAGCTGAAAAGCTTCTGTACAGCAAAGGACACCATCAGCAGAACAAAAAGACATCCTACAGTATGGGAGAATATATTCATAAATGACGTATCTGATAAGGGATTGACATCCAAAATATATAAAGAACTCATGCACCTTAACAAACAAAAAGAAAATAACCCAATTAAGAAATGGGCAGAGGACATGAATAGACACTTCTCTAAAGAAGAAATTCAGATGGCCAACAGGCACATGAAAAGATGCTCCACATCACTAATCATCAGAGAAATGCAGATTACAACCATAATGAGATATCACCTCACACCAGTGAGGGTGGTCAACATCCAAAACCAAACAACAAATGTTGGCAAGGATGTGGAGAAAAGGGAACCCTCCTACACTGCTGGTGGGAATGCAAATTAGTTCAACCATTGTGGAAAGCAGTATGGAGGTTCCTCAAAAAATTCAAAATAGAAATATCATTTGATCCAGGAATCCCACTCCTAGGAATTTACCCTAAGAATGCAGCAGCCCAGTTTCAAAAAGACAGATGCACCCTTATGTTTATCGCAGCACTATTTACAATAGCCAAGGAATGGAAGCAACCTAAGTGTCCATCAGTAGATGAATGGATAAAGAAGAGGTGGTACATATACACAATGGAATATTATTCAGCCATAAGAAGAAAACAAATCCTACCATTTGCAACAACATGGATGGAACTACAGGGTATTATGCTCAGTGAAATAAGCCAAGCCGAAAAAGACAAGTATCATATGATTTCACTCATATGTGGAGTATAAGAACAAAGAAAAAACTGAAGGAACAAAACAGCAGCAGACTCACAGAACCCAAGAGCAGACTAATAGTTACCAAGGGAAAGTGACTGGGGAAGATGGGTGGGAAGGGAGGGATAAGGAGGAGAAAGGGGCATTACGATTAGCAGATGTAATGTTGGGAGGGGCACAGTGAGGGCTGTACAACACAGAGAAGACAAGTAGTGACTCTATAGCATCTCACTACGCTGATGGACAGTGAATGTAATGGGGTTGGTGGGGGGGACCTGATGAAGGGGGTAGTTTAATAACCATAATATTTCACATGTAATTGTAGATTAATGATACCAAAATAAATTATAAAAAAAAATTAACACCTTACCTTTTCATAAAAATAAAAATAAATTTCAAGGACAGAATAGGGAATATAGTCAATAATATTCTAAGAACTTGTATGTTGACAGATGGTAACTACCCTTATCGTGGTGAGAATTTCATAAGGTATTAATTGTCAAAATTAATGTTGTACACCTGAAACTGATAAATACAGTATATCAATTATATTTCAATAAAAAACATAAAGGACATTAAAAATTTTAAAGGAAATTGCAGATGATTTGTATAAAATCTAAGAAATAAAAAGAACTCATTTCAAGCAATAATTTTTCAACACTCTAGGAATGAAATATTTGGAAGTGGTATTGACAAAGTATTCAAGTTTATAATTAAATAAAGGAAAGGATTCGTTTTCACTGCAGAAATGCAAAATGTAAATTTAAAATCATAATAAATGCAAAATGATAAAGGGTTTATATTTTAATATGTAAATAGTTCTTAGAAGTCAATAAGAAAACATGTCAATAGATAAATGAGAAAAAGATGAGAAAAGATGATTCACCAAAGACAATTTAAATTCCAGTAAACTGAAAAAATGTTCAAACCTACTAACAATAAAAATGTCCCACTAAAAACAAACCTATCTTTCATTTAAAAAATAAACTCAGTCAAAGCAAATAAAGTACCTTGTATTGTTGATAATATCCAGTGCTGATGAGGTTTATAGGGCAATCATAGTACTCTTAGAAATTTTTAATGTTCAAAAGTTAAATTCACTAAAGTTTTGAAATATAATGTGCTCAATTTATGCAAAGGTATTTGAGCAGGATATGCTCTCATTTACTTGTGAGAGTACAAGGAGTTACAGTTCTTCTGGAGGTTGGCATTCAATCTTAAATACCTCAACAATATTTTGACAACTATCTTACCTAAGAAGATAACAAGAACTACAGACAAGAACTTATGTTAATTAAATAAATTTATATATTAACCCTAAATTAGAAACAACCTAATCATCCAAAAATAGTAAATGGTTTTATAAATTAGTGTAAGATCATTCAACTAAATACTTTATAACCATTAAAAATAATGCCTATAAAACTATGTAAGTCATGAGGAAACATTCAAAAGTTACTAAGTAAAATATGTATCAAATCTTAGCAATACACTCACAGTATAGGTAGGTCATGGGAAAGGCAGTACAGCATGAAGAAGACAAGTAGTGACTCTATAGCCTCTTACTACGCTGATGGACAGTGACTGCAATGGGGTGGGGGTGGGGAACTTGATAATATGGGTGAATGTTGAAACCACAATGTTGCTCATATGAAACCTTCATAAGATTGTATACCAATGATACCTTAATTAAAAAAATTTTTTTTAAACTTAGCAAATACAATATGATATCAATTTTATAAAAAATGAATAGAAATAAGCTGAAAAGATAACATATTCAAATGTCTTTTGAAATATAGAAGGGAGACTTTCATTTTTCTATTTATATTGTTCCATAATTCCCAAATACTCTACAATTAGCATCTCAAATATTTTCTTAAGAATGTATTGAATCCTTTGTATTTTCAAAGTCCCTGTCTGACCTTAAGAACTAAGTCCTTCTCTGTTTCATATTGAGGTGTTATATATGAGATCATGCCAATGCACTACAGAAACATATACTAGATCTAAACTACAGTAACAGAAACATATTTTTATATACCTACAATTGACTAAAGAGAAGTTATGTATGGAAATCATACCTGTAACTACAAAAATGTATAACATCTGAAGCATGTTTTAAAAAGTCTTATACACCTACAGCTGATAAATGTCCAAAAGAAAGCTTAATGTTCACTGAGCACCTACATACCCATAAGTAAATCATTTTCATACATGATCTTATTCAATCCTCCCAATAAACCATAAGTAAGATATCATCCAGTTTTTATAAATGAGGAAACTGAGGCTCAAGCAAGGTTATGTAACTCGCCAGATTCTCAAAACTAAGTGACGCCGTGGCCAAGTTTCAAATCCAAGTCTGTTAGTTCCAGAAGTTCCTAGCTTTCACAACTCCATTCATTCCGCCTTTCATTACAGAGAAACAACTGATCAATCAAATGATGAATTAATTCAAAACAAACATCTGACAGGAAAAGCAAGCTAAAGTTTCTGAGGAATAGCATTTGACTGATTTATTTGTTAAAAAAAAACTTTATTTTGTTTTTTTTGCCTGAATTATCCTGGTAATTTAATTCATTTTCTATTTTCAGTTTAGACTTAAGTTTCTTGCTAGTTTTTAGAACAGATAGGTAACCGTGCTTACACAATGCTAACCGTGTTGATTCCTTAAACCATCTAAAGGAATAGATGTTTCCCTTTTTGTGCAGGGGCTAGACTTTCTGCAGCCACCTGGGGAGGAATGACACGCTGGTTATTTGTCTTCAGTCGCACTTCTTGTTTTGAACCACCATTGCCAAGGTAAAAACAATCTAAGAAGCTTCAGCTAGTTAAGTATTTTATAAACAGAGTTTTAACATATCTTGGTTCAAGTAGTTGACTGATCTAAAACTTGTTTTCTGTCTTTTTGAGACATTTGACAAAACTCCATTGCCAGTGAATTTCACCTTGAAAGTTTCAGAATAGATTTATTTTAAAGGTATTATAAACCATATAATTACACGCTGAATTTTAGAATTAATAATGCTGTGTCCATAAATAGTATTTTTTATCTTTTCTGCAAAAGAACAAACACTTTGTCTTTAACTTGGCCAAGAGATGACCCTATTTGAAACTTGCTGTAGATGGACCTGAAAATGATATTTGTCTCTGGTATCTTCCAGCAGCAGATTTTCAGAATCATTTGTATGCCTTTTATTTGTGCTGCTAGATTTTGTTTGCTTGATACTCTTTTTGAATATCAGTGTAAGTACATTTGTTACCTTTGTTTGAAAGATTTCTCCCAAAGAGGAAGAAAAATGGCTAGTTTGGATTCAGGACAGAAATGGGGGGGGGGGGGGAAGGTATATGTCTCCCTTCCCCATTCTAGCATACTTTCCTAAAATGGCTGTACTCCACCACACAGACCACAAATACACATTTGTAATTTTGTCTATTTATTTTGTATTAGTGACTTACACTATCAAGATTCTCTTTTTAAAATTCCATTTAGTTAAGTACAAAGCTTATTTCAAAATACTGTGTAGAAGACCTTAACGACAGAAACTGATGAGCATGTTTTATTTTCCAGAATCTGGTTAAAATGCAGCTTGAGTAATATAACCATTCTCCCCAGCACAGGATGCAACTGTCTTAAAACATGATCTGTTTATACTGAAATTTTATGAAATAGTCTTCTTTATATTATCTCTTTCAATATGAACTGCAGTTGAAGATGCTTTTCAAAGTTGTGCTTTGATAGCTCTTCCAACACCATGACATTGGAAGGGGAGAGCCTCACCAATGCGTATCGAGGTTTCAATGGCATGGTCACTTGTTACATTCTAGAAACTTGTAATCATAACTGAACTAAGTAAAATGATTTACAAAAATTAGTCTCAAGGGATTAGGAACTTTAACCTTCAAAACCCTTAAAATAAAAACTTCTTACTTTTCTCAAAAATAAAAACTTGTCCTTAAAACCAAGAGGTCAAGTATTCATTGACCAATAAAAACCCCCATCAGCTAGAGAAGACCCTTTGAAATCCAGTTAACTCTTTCACATAGACAGCCTTCATTTTCTATGTTATTGGAAAGTTAAATTTGCCATTCTCTATGCCAATAAAAGTTAAGTTGTTTTGATCTGATAATTGTAAGATGTACTGTATGTATCTTAATTTGTAAGTTTTTAATGCTAAAGCTTGCCGTTCAGATATAACAGGAGTACTGGAAATGAGGTACAAAATGCTGGAATTCAAATTAACCAATAAATATATTTTAATATATATCAGCAGGACTCTAGAGGATTCCATTAATGTTGAAAAATAGAAAGGATTTAGGTTAATTTGGTAAGAAGGCAGGTCAGAACGTTTACAACAGTGGTATAGAATTGTATAGAGATGCAAAATTTTTCAAGAGAGCAGAATTTTTTCAAAAACGCTGACTCTAGCTGTCACAGCCCTGCCTTGGCTAAATCCAGTGGAGAGATAGGAGGACTTTCTAATTTGCTTTCCCTCTATTTTAATAATAGCTGTGCATAAGTAATTTATGAAAGGCCAACCAGGCAGTGGGCAACAGAAAATTAAACTCATTTTATCTGAAAGCAGGTGGATTTCTATATATCATTAGCATGCATAGAATTCTCACAATGTTATTTCTCATACTGATGGAATGTAACCAAATAATATATGAGTTTTTTGCTTATGCACGAGTGAAATTTTTAGATAAAAGTGCCAGCCCCAATGGCAATTTTCTGCAAAACGAAAACTAATTCTGTGAAGCTTCTTATTACTGGAAAGACTCATTTGGATTGCATTAGAGACTGACATAAGTGACTTTAGGATTTTACTAACAGATTAGATGAGATGTGCCACATACTGTAATATCATTAGAGAATGTAACGGCACTGGACCGCTTTGGGGCACTTATTAACGGTACCGGCACAAGTAAATTGTTTTCCTTTATGACATAAGCTTTTGAATTTTTTCTCTGATTAGAATGCTTTATTTGTATGGATTTTTTTCCCATGACATTTAAAACAACTTTTATTTTACATTCCCCACAATTGCACACAAATTATGTTTTGCATGATTCAGCTCAGTGTTACTAAATACATTATCTATGTCTTATTTCATGAAAATCACCTACGCAGAGGGTAGATATGTATTAAGAAAACAGCTTACACAATACTAAAATCAGAACTCTTTTAACAGAATATTATCCTAACTTACATCAAAGACTAATCTTCAGTGCTTTAAGGAATTTTTGTTATTAGTACCTTTCACTAACTCAATGTGTGCATTCTACTCACAACTTCTAACAAAATCTTAGAATTGGATCATTAACAATGGCTATTATAATGTGAATACTCCTATTATTTTGTTTAACTTCCATACTGAAATTCGTTCAAATATATGAAATATTATAGCTTTTTTATTCTGATGAATTTTCCCTTATCAAAAATTATGTATCAAGCAAAATATTTCTTGCTAAGGTAGGCAAAAATGTAGGGTGAAAATGGAAATGCTCATTTCTTTACAAAGGAGTTGTGGGAAAAGCTGGAGAAATTGGGGTAGTGATTTTATGCTCAGTGCTTTTTCCTTCTGAGTTATCTTTTCCTAATATGAGTTTTTACCTCTTCCTGGGTAGAGAGACAGTTGTTTCCTTTTCCTTTTTAGAAGTCCTTTTATACTCATCATCAGACAAGGGAATTAACAAGAAAATGTACACGAGAAGCTACCTAGAGAACAGCAGCCACAGGCATGTGTTTGGGAATGCACTTCATGTCCCAGTTTGCAGAGGTGAGGTTAAAGGCTTTGGGTGTTTGAATCCCAGCTCTGTCATTTTACTACCCACCTGACTTTAGGCAAATAATTTCCCTTCTCTGAATTTTTATTTCTTCACCTATAGAATGAGGTGATGATAGCACTGACCTCGAAGGTTCTCTGTGAAGATCACACTGGGTCAGCCTGCTGTTCACATCCTATCTCTTCAGCAATGGGGGAGGTGCCTGGAAACAGAAGGTGGCCTAATGGGTGGAAAATTCTATCAAAGGTAGAAATTCCAGAATTCTACAAGAAATACTCAAGACTGTAGTCGTTAAGAAATAGAATGTGGAAATAATCAGTGAGACAATGCTCCATGAAGTATCCCAAGCTAGGCACACTTCAGTCTAGGAATGACTGGAGTCAGCCATTGCCATGCTCCAAAGTCACCTCTCCTGAGAGCTGGGCTGGGTCACGCACAGTCGTCTGTGTGCTCCCGGTGCTGTTTTGATTTGATGCAGGTACTTATCACATGGCATGGGTAGGTATTACTTACTCTGTCTCTTCCTCACATCTTGAATTCTTTAAGGGCAGGGACTTTGTCATTTCACCTTTTTAATTCTAGCTGCCAGCCTGGCTGATACATAAAGGTTACTAAAATGAGTGTCTATGAGCACTCTGTGAACCTGTGAAAATGTTTGAGACCTCAAAAAAAAATTTAGTCCAAAATTCAAAAACTTTAAAAATAAATTAAGAAGTGCTTCATTAGAGTGTCACCATCATGCATTCTTCATTACCTGTGAAATTTAATATTCATAAACTGCATTATGTCAAAAAAGGTATATCTTCTCATTACAAAAATTTCTAAGAATACCTAAGGATTTCCAAAAATTTCTGGTCAACCTTAAAATAAACAAGTTAAGCATAGCTAAAAATTTTGGGTACAAAAATATTATAATCCCTTTAAATTATTTTTACAGAAAAAATATATTTAATGTGGGATATTGGTGCATTTGATGTGATATGATGGGAGGTGGGGACTGTAGAAGGGGCAGGTCTTTGACAGCCTGATAACAGTGGAAGAGCTGGCCAGAATTTAAACAGGCCGACTAAAGCATGGTGAGACTAATCAAGAAAAGCTTCTTAGTGGAGTTTCCCTGATCTTCAGTATAAAGGTGGGGAGAGAAAGATGGTTTGGAGAAGGGGAGTTATGCCTCACCAGAACTAATCTTATAATAAGCAAAGTAAGAGATTGGGAGTATTTTCTGAGGTGCTAGACTAGACCCCTTGACCTATCTGAACCCACACCCCTCTGAAAAAACTTTTCTAATATGTCTTCTGAGATTTAAAATTCAACCAATAAAGAATAATTTTATCATCTAAAACTTATTCAGGGAGTAAATAAATATAAATGTGCTTGGGAGACAGACCCTTTAAACAATGTAATTGATTTAGACCATATTGTGAGTTTAAAATCTTTCTTGGGGTTCAATTTGTTAGAAAAAAGCGTGTCAGAGCACAAAGTGACCAAGCAGGGATATGACTGGACAGGGATAAGCCAGCTGTCAGGGGTGAATGGTGCAAGGGGTCTAATGTAGATTATGTTTGAGCTATCTTGCATTCCTGGGCAGAACCTGAGATAAAAACAAATTCTATTGAACCATCTATTGGAAAAGTGGGCACTGTATTTGATGAGAGAACCACTGAGGACCTGTGAGTTATGGAGCAACCTGGTCAAATAACTAGAATGACTTGCCTGAACCCGATGAAGGAGCAGGGAACATACATAACCCACAGCAGCAGCCACATTCTTATTGAGCCATTGCAAGAAAGAAAACACAGATTCACCCTGTGAAGATGCAAAACATATGACAGACAATCTTAACATATCTATAGCTAGTTGTTTTATGTATTTAATTCTCAGAGTTTACCCATATGTCCCAACTAATAGGGGGACTAAAATGGTCTCTAGCAAAAAACCTAGCAATGTTTAATGGCCACTCCCAAGTTGAATGCTTGTGTAATTTTTAAGGTTAGCAACATCTGGGAAAACACCCGACTAAGCACCATCTTCTTAAAAGAAACTTAATTCAAGTTAACAAATAGAGCATACGATAAAATGCCAGAAGATGGGTAGACAAAAAGTAATAATGAGAGTATCTGTAACTATATATATCGGAAAATTCAAGAAGGCATGAAAATATTCAGACCTCACTTTTGGAGTTGAGTAGACCAGGAATTCATAAAAGTCTTTGAGTTTATAACCACATCTTTTATCAACACCTAAATTTATTTTATTCTTACTCTTCAAATGGAATGCTATGCAGTAGTTGAGAGAAAGGTAGTTGTTTTTACTCTGCTGTTTTATATTATTTACCCTTTATTTTCCATGGGTAAATTGATTGATAACCAAGGTAGTATCAAGGAGTTCTCCCATTCTTCTCTCACATTTTATTTCCAAATGTCTTTTCTCTGTTCTCACCATAAAATGCTAAATCTCATATGCTGTATTATTCAGACAATTTCAGCTCAATCAAACTGAGGGAAGCATAGAATTATTTTTTCTACAGTTTGTCTCTAATCAATCTTCTAATTTGAGAAGGAGTCTAATTGATCTTCAAAAGACCTTGAGGAATGCTCTGAAAATGGGTTAACATTTATTTTAGGAGAACTCATTAAGAATCTTATTTAAAACAAACAATTTTGTTCTTTCAAAATCAGAGAACAAAGAAAGGATATTTTTCTCAAAGTATGAATGCCACAAGGGTTTCTCACATTGATTCATTGCTTATAGATAAAAACAACTTAAGCTGATTTTTGTAGTTTATAGAGTAAGTGTTAAATGTTCCACCAAAATAGGTAATGACATTTTTGTGTCCACAAATGTGCATGTAAGTCCAATTATGTATTTGTTGTCATTTAAACATCACCATCATTATTGAAACAGAAGTGCCAGTACTAATTCTTGCTGTCATATTTTCAAAAAATGAAAATAAGGCTTTTAAGTAAAATGCTAAGGTTTTCAATGTGAATTATTCATTCTTTGCATGGCCTTAGCAGAACACCCTCAGGAAAATAGCTAAACAAAAGCCTACCAGGGTTCTGGTTTCTAATCTGGTTAAGAAATACATTATAGGATTTTTTTTTAACTTCACAGTTAATGGAAAAGTTTTCCTTTCCTGAACTCAGCAAAGAGCTCAAGAAAGCTTCTCTAACTGCCACAGCCTCCATCTAATTGAAGTACCATGAGCAGACCTTGAAAACAGTGACATTAGTCACACAGCTAAACAAACTACCTTTGATGGTACCAGTCGACCAATCAAAACCATTCCCCAGATGATCTTTATGGGACTAGCAATCCATTAATCATAACTGAAGCAATGATCTTTCATGCCACCTTTCTTTCATTCAGGACCACTCCACTGGTGATCTCTCAGGGGAACTATTAGCTACTTCAGTGTCCTTCATAGGGGACACTCTGCCTGTTTCAATGTTTATTTCTACTGTAACATTTTTTTTCTCTTTCCTACAGAAGTACCTTTTAGAAATTAATTCTCACTGTGGCTCTAGCAGGTAGATAGGGAGCAAAGAAAAGAAAAAACAGCTGGGAGAATAAATGAGTTGAGAAGAAAAGCACCTTTTTTTCCTACATATAGCTCTGAATTTCCAAGTTATTAAAAATAATGCACTAAATTACAATATCCAATAGTTGTTTATCTTCACTGCTCTTTGCCATTAAGGAGAATAAATCTATGTGTTTCTAAATGACTCAAACTAATTCTAACTGAAGTTTTGCAGAATTATTCTTATCCCTGATCTTAATACATTTAAGTGGGGAGAAGGGGAGGATGAGAGGGTAATCAGATGAGTCCAAGTTCTACCCATGGTTGCCTCTCATACCATGAGCAAATTGTTGGAGGCTGTGTATTACTTGTTTTCTCATGTCCAGTGCCTTGCAAAGCATAGGGGCTCAACAAATGTTTCGTGAACAAATTCTCTGCCATAAGAGGACAAATCAGAGATTAAATCACCCACTGAATTGCTAAATATTTCACAGTCCACATGGTAGCTACCTGCCTTTGTGATTTTTGATATTGATGCCAGGGTTCTTGTTCACGTACTTGAAGAATGAACTTCCCAAACACTCAAGGTAGGAGAGCAAGTGAGAGGCTTTTATTTAGAGATAAAGCAAAAGGACAGAGTTTCTGGCTAAGGCCAGGCGGGGACAAGAGAGTCTCGGGGTGGTGCGTTGACTAGGGGTTTTATAGACGGTTGCGAGACAAAGGGCTAGGGATGTCCACGTGCTAAGTGGTCCCAAAATGTTTACCTTGAAGAGACGTTAAGTTTTTTTTCTTTTTTGTATCCTTAATGTACAATCACTTGAATAATATTATGGTTACTAGACACCCTATTATCAAGTCCCCCCCACATACACCATTATAGTCACTGTCCATCAGTGTAGTAAGATGCTATAGAATCATTACTTGTCTTCTCTGTAAATACTGCCCTTCCCATGTTCCCTCCCCACCGCTACATTATGTGTGCTAATTGTAACGCCTCTTTTCCCCCCTTACCCTTCCCTTCCCAACCATCCGCCCCAGTCCCTTTCCCTTTGGTAACTGTTAGTCCATTCTTGGGTTCTGTGAGTCTGCTGCTGTTTTGTTCCTTCAGTTTTTTCTTTGTTCTTATACTCCACAGATGAGTGAAATCATCTGATACTTGTCTTTCTCCGCCTGGCTTATTTCACTAAGCATAATATCCTCTAGCTCCATCCATGTTGTTGCAAATGGTAGGATTTGTTTTCTTCTTATGACTGAATAATATCCCATTGTGTATATGTACCACATCTTCTTTATCCATTCATCTACTGATGGACACTTCGGTTGTTTCCATTTCTTGGCTATTGTAAATAGTGCTGCGATAAACATAGGGGTGCATAAGTCTTTTTCAAACTGGGCTGCTGCATTCTTAGGGTAAATTCCTAGGAGGGGATTGCTGGGTCAAATGGTATTTCCATTTTGAGTTTTTTGAGGAACCTCCATATTGCTTTCCACAATGGTTGAACTAATTTACATTCCCACCAGCAGTGTAGGAGGGTTCCCCTTTCTCCACATCCTCGCCAACATTGGTTGTCGTTTGTCTTTTGGATATTGGCCATCCTAACTGGTATGAGGTGATATCTCACTGTGGTTTTAATTTGCATTTGTGTGACGACTAGCGATGTGGAGCATCTTTTCATGTGCCTGTTGGCCATGTGAATATCTTCTTTGGAGAAGTGTCTGTACAGCTACTCTGCCCATTTTTTAATTGGCTTATTTGCTTTTTGTTTGTAGAGGTGCAGGAGCTCTTTACATATTTTGGATGTCAACCCCTTATCGGATATGTCATTTATGAACATAATCTCCCATACTGTAGGATGTCTTTTTGTTCTACTGATGGTGTCCTTTGCTGTACAGAAGCTTTTTAGTTTGATATAGTCCCATTTGTTCATTTTGCTTCTGTTTCTGGGGAGATATGTTCATGAAGAAGTTGCTCATGTTTATGTCCAAGAGATTTTTGCCTATGTTTTTTTCTAAGAGTTTATGGTTTCATGCCTTACATTCAGGTCTTTGATCCATTTTTAATTTACTTTTGTATATGGGGTTAGACAATAATCCAGTTTCATTCTTTTACATGTAGCTGTCCAGTATAGCCAACACCAGCTGTTGAAGATGCTGTCATTTCCCCATTGTATATCCATGACTCCTTTATCGTATATTAACCATATATGCTTGGGTTTATATTTGGGCTCTCTATTCTGTTACACTGGTCTATGGGTCTGTTCTTGTGCCAGTACCAAATTGTCTTGATTACTGTGGCTTTGTAGTAGAGCTTCAAGTCATGGAGGGTAATTCTCCTGCTTTATACTTCCTTCTCAGGATAGCTATGGCTATTCGGGGTATTTTGTCATTCCACATGAATTTTAGAACTATTTGCTCTAGTTCATTGAAGAATGCTGTTGGTATTTTGATAGGGATTGTATTGAATCTGTAAATTGCTTTAGGCAGGATGGCCATTTTGACAATATTAATTCTTCCTAGCCAAAAGCATGGGATGAATTTCTATTTATTAGTGTCCTCTTTATTTTCTCTTAAGAGTGTCTTGCAGTTCTCAGGGTATAGGTCTTTCACTTCCTTGGTTAGGTTTATTCCTAGGTATTTTATTATTTTTGTTGTGATTGTGAATGGAATTGTTTTCCTGATTTATCATTCTGCTAGTTCACTGTTAGTGTATAAGAATGCAACAGATTTCTGTGTATTAATTTTGTATCCCACAACTTTGCTGAATTCAGATATTAGATCTAATAGTTTTGGAGTGGATTCTTTAGGGTTCATCTGCAAACAGGAACAGTTTAACTTCTTCCTTATCAATCTGGATGACTTTATTTCTTTCTGTTGTCTGATTTCTGTGGCTAAGACCTCCAGTACTTTGTTGAATAGAAGCAGGGAGAGTGGGCATCCTTGTCTTGCTCTCAATCTTAAAGGAAAAGCTTTCAGCTTCTTGCTGTTAAGTATAATGTTGGCTGTGGGTTTGTCATATATGGCCTTTATTATGTTGAGGTTGTTGCCCTCTATACCCATTTTGTTGAGAGTTTCTATCATGAATTGATGTTGAATTTTGTCAAATGCTTTTTCAGCATCTATGGAGATGATCATGTGGTTTTTGTCCTTCTTTTTGTTGATGTGGTGGATGATGTTGATGGATTTTCGAATGTTGTACTATCCTTGCATTCCTGGGATGAATCCCACTTGATCATGGTGTATGATCTTTTTGATGTATTTCTGAATTTGGTTTGCTAATATTTTGTTGAGTATTTTTGCATCTATGTTCAACAGGGATATTGGTCTGTAACTTTCTTTTTTTGTGGTGTCTTTGTCTGGTTTTGGTATTAGAGTAATGTTGGCCTCGTAGAATGAGTTTGGGAGTATTCCCTCCTCTTCTACTTTTTGGAAAACTTTAAGGAGGATGGGTATTAGGTCTTCACTAAATGTTTGATAAAATTCAGCAGTGAAACCATCTGGTACAGAGGTTTTGTTCTTAGGTCGTTTTTTGATTACCAATTCAATTTCTTTGCTGGTAATTGGTCTATTCATATTTTCTGTTTCTTCCTGGGTCATCCTTAGAAGGTTGTATTTTTCTTGAAAGTTGCCCATTTCTTCTAGGTTATCCAGTTTGTTACCATATAATTTTTCGTAGTATTCTCTCTTAATTCTTTGTATTTCTGTGATGTCCGTAGTGACTTTTCCTTTCTCATTTCTGATTCTGTTTATGTATGTAGACTCTCTTTTTTTCTTGTAAGTCTGGTTAGGGGTTTATCTATTTTGTTTATTTTCTGAAAGAACCAGCTCCTGCTTTCATTGATCCTTTCTATTGTTTTATTCTTCTAAATTTTATTTATTTCTGCTTTAATATTTATTATGTCCCTCCTTCTACTGACTTTGGGCCTCATTTGTTCTTCCTTTCTAGTTTCATTAATTGTGAGTTTAGACTGCTCATTTGAGATTGTTATTCTTACCTGAGGTAGGCCTGTACTGCAATATATTTCCCTCTTAGCACACCCTTCGCTGCATCCCAAAGATTTTGTGGTGTTGAATTATTGTTGTCATTTGTCTCCATATATTGCTTGATCTCTGTTTTTATTTGGTCACTGATCCATTGATAATTTAGGATCACGTTATTAAGCCTGCATGTGGGCCTTTTCACTTTCTTTGTGTAATTTATTTCTAGTTTCATACCTATGTGATCTGAGAATCTGGTTGGTACAACTTCAATGTTTTTGAAATTACTGAGTTTCTTTTTGTGGCCTAGTATATGATCTATTCTTGAAAATATTCCATGTGCACTTGAGAAGAATGTGTATCCTGTTGCTTTTGGATGGAGTGTTCTGTAGATGTCCATTAGGTCCATATGTTCAAATACATTGTTCAGTGCCTCTGTCTCTTACTTATTTTCTGTGTAGTTGATCTGTCTTTTGGAGTGAGTGGTGTCTTGAAGTCTCCTAAAATGAATGCATTGCATTCTATTTCCCCCTTTAGTTCTGTTAGTATTTGTTTCACATATGTAGGTGATCCTGTGTTGGGTGCACATTTATAATAGTTATATCCTCTTGTTGGACTGACCCTTTTATCATTATGTAATGCCCTTCTTTGTCTCTTTTGACTTTCTTTGTTTTGAAGTCTATTTTGTCTGATGCAACTCCTGCTTTTTTCTCACTGTTAGTTGCATGAAATATCTTTTTCCATCCATTTACTTTCAGCCTGTGTATGTCTTTGGGTTTGAAGTGAGTCTCTTGTAGACAGCATATAGATGGGTCTTGTTTTTTTTATCCATTCAGTGACTCTATGTCTTTTGATTGGTGCATTCAGACCATTTACATTTGGGGTAATTATTGATAGGTATGTACTTATTGCCATTGAAGGCTTTAGATTTGTTGTTACCAAAGGTTCAAGGGTAATTCCCTTACTATCTAACAGTCTAATTTAACTCACTTCGTATGCTATTACAAACACAACCTAAAGGTTCTTTTTTTTTCCTCCTCCATTCTTTGTATGTTATGAATCATATTCTGTACTCTTTGTCTACCCCTTGGGTGACATCTATTTAGCCTTAGGAATACTTCTATTTATAGGGGTCCCTCCAAAATACACTGTAGAGGTGGTTTGTGGGAGGTAAATTCTCTCAGCTTTTGCTTATCTGAAAATTGTTTAATCCTTCCTTCAAATTTAAATGATAACCTTGCTGGGTAGAGTATTCTTGGTTCAAGGCCCTTCTGCTGCATTGCATTTAATATATCTATCGTGCCACTCCCTTCTGGTCTGTAAGGTTTCTGTTGAGAAGCCTGATCATATCCTGATGGGTTTTCCTTTTTTCTCTCTCTATCTGCTTTTAAAAGTCTGTCTTTATCCTTGATCTTTGCCACTTTAATTATTACATGTCTTGATGTTGTCTTCCTTGGGTCCCTTATGTTGGGAGATCTGTGCTCCTCCTTGGCTTGAGAGACTATCTCCTTCCCCAGATTGGGGAAGTTTTCACCAGTTACCTCCTTAATACACTTTCTATCCCTTTTTCTCTCTCTTCTTCTTCTGGTACCCCTATAATGCGAATATTTGTCTATTTGGACTGGTCACACAATTCTCTCAATATTCTTTCATTCTTAGAGATTCTTTTTTCTCTCTGTGCCTCAGCTTCTTCATATTCTTCTTCTCTAATTTCTACTCCATTTACTGTCTCTTCTACTACATCTAATCTGCTTTTAAATCCCTCCATTGTATGTTTCATTTCAGATATGGAATTTCTTAATGATTGAATCTCCAACTTAAATTCATTTCTGAGTTCTTGAATATTTTTCTCTACCTCCATAAGCATGTTTATCATTTTTATTTTGAACTGTCTTTCAAGAAGATTGGTGAGTTTGGTTTCATTAGGCCCTTTTTCTGGGGTTTGTGAGATTTTGCTGTGAACCATGTTCTTTTGACCTTTCATACTTCTGTGTGGTGCCCACTAATGCACAGAAACTCCAGTCTCTGGAGCTGCTCAGCCCGTAGAGTGAGGTTGGGGGTCATAGGGGAGCAGAGGTGGTGCCTGGAGGGAGGAGAGATCTATTTGCTGATTCCCGTCTGCAGTGCCTGTCTCAAGTGTCAGAGCCAGTGGGCCAAGCACCCAGGTTTAAGCCTCTGTGCTTTGCATCCCTAGCTGTTGTAGGCAGGGCCTCCCTCTGGCTGGCCTGATGCCAGTACCGTGACTGCCAGTTTGCAAACCAGTGCCGGCAGGCTAGGAGGAAGGTGCAGCAGGCTGCATATCACAGTGGGGGGCCTCGGAGCTGAGTAGGCAGCCAGGGAGATGGAGCACCTGATGGTCCTCAAAGGTCCTAACCAGCTGGGTAGGTGCACCCAGATGACCTTGTCCAGCTCTCCCTTCTCCCATGCAGCAAGCTCTGTGCAAACTCCACCTCTTCAGCAGCCCTTGTCTGCTAGGAAGCCTCTCAGACCGCCCGCCCTTCCTCTGACACAGAGTAGCCGGCTGTGGATCCCACCGTCAACAAACTGCCGAAATGTCAGTCTCCCAAGCACTCTGCCCGTCCAAGCTTCCCAGTGTCCAGAGCACCACACAATATAGGCTTCCACTCACAAAGCAGATCTCCAGGCTAGGTGCTCAGCAGTCCCAGGCTTCCACCCCCTCCTGGCTCCGTTTCTCTTCCTCCTGCCAGTGAGCTGGGGTGGGGGAAGGGCCTGGGTCCCGCTGGATTAAGGCTTTCCTATGTTACCCTGTTTTTTGAGGTCTGCTCTGTTGTGAGGTCTGTATGCAGTCTGGTTCAGTCTTCTTTCTTGTTGCTGTTTTAGGGTTAGTTGTATTAATTAACTGTATTTTTCTACTATTTGTGGTTTTGGGAAGAGTTCTCCATGTCACCTCTCACACCGCCATCTTGAATCTCCTATACTGTTGATATTAAGTTTCTTATTAATCTTCCTGGTTATTTACAAGAAATTTACTGCTCTGTTTTCCTCCCAGGATAGCAGCTTCCTGGTCTGGGAGCATATCACTTAAGACTTCCTGCTTTGCTCCCAAGGTGGGCTGAGTTATTATCTGTTTGTTAAAAAGTATGTTAAGAAAGTTACTTTTTAACCAATTGCGTTTTAAAATACAATCTTATTTTCAAGATGGAATCCTTCCTGTTTGTTTTGGGCTTGCTTGTTAAATTTCCCAGGTGGCAAATTACTTGACTAGGGCTGGAGGAAGAAAAGCAGCACCTGGGTAAAGTCAGAAAAATAAACTGGGCCCCCCAGCAGCCAAAGCAAATCCCACAATGGATTATCTTGCTTTGTTTTTGCCAGAGGCCCTCACCCTACGCTGACTACACCCATGGTCCCTATCTCAATATTGGGGTGAACATTACCACCACCTTATTTTAATACTGTTTTGCACTTACCAACTTCTTTCTCTTACAGGAGATCATTACATTTCTAAGAGTGTGGTTAGATAAATGTACACACTCTCAGCAAGGGAGGCCTTAACTAGAAAGCCATTTTCCATTAGCTAAACTGTGCCAAGTAACTCACATGGTGTATTCTCTACCCAATTCCCTACCCCTACCCCCGACCAAAACTGCTGGCTAACACGTTGATTAAAAAAAAAAATCAAAAAAATTCCTCAAGCCTACAAAGTATCTCAGCAGTTTCAACTTTCTGCATTGCTTTGCACACCTAACATGGTGAATACATAACCAATGTGAGGGAAGTATCAGTGATTCATATTTTTCATCATTAAATATATCCATATCCAAAGACTGAATTGACTGGTCGGTTTGGGTGATAGCATAAAAGTTTGATATATTAATGAGATTTCCCATTGTAAGAATATTGTATTACTCTGTGACTCTTCTCGCTTGGTCAGAACTAGGCATTATTCAGTGAAGGAAGGAAGACCTAAAAGAAAGCAGAATACACAGTCTGTGCCTGTTTTCTGATTGCTATAACAGGCTCTTAGAACTCAGAGCTTTTAAAAAGCATTTTCATTATAGGAATTCTCAAACAAATACAAAAGCAGAGAGACTAATATAATGAACTCCTATGTATACACCACCTAGTTTCAACCATTATCAACTCAGGGCCAATACTGATTAATCTATACCCTTACCCACCCTGCTTCTGTCCTGAAGTTTTGGAAGCAAATTCCAGACATCATATAGTTTCACCCACTATTATTCAGTAAATATATCCAAATGATAAAGAGTTTTTTGTAATTTCCTCTTTCTACTCCAGTCTTTTTGTTGTACAAGATATATTTTTAGCTGTAGCTGGAAGAGCCTCATTTTTTAAAGAAATAAAACCACAATACCATTATCACACTTAAAAATTAAACAATAATTCTTTAATATCATCAAATATCCAGTCAGTCACATTTCTATCATGGCCTCCTAAATGAAACACATAGCTTTCTACTTGCAAAATCTGAAAAAGCATTTCGAACATCTAATTTCTGAGGATTCAGGATATAAAGTTTATCCATTAAAAAAAAAAGATTGGAGAGAGACTATGAGGAAACATACCATGACCCCAAAGGCCAAACAGAGCTGTCCATACTGAGGGAAGCCAAACAGGGGAGAGGATGGAAAAGAAGACAATAATGCTAGAAATTTAAAATGGATTGGAGATTGGGTCTTGGATCCAACTCTTTGAACCAAGCCTCAGAAACTCCTGGTGGGTGAGCTCCATGTAAACACTGCAGAACTTAGATGCTAACCTGCCTAAGATGGAAATTGAATTTCTACCTCTCAGTGGAATGAGAGCTAGACATAGATATTAGTTTCACCTATAGAAAAACAAAGTGCTTTCTGACACACCTGGGTGTGTGGACTATACATTTATTCTCAATCCACCTGATGATTTGTTTTTCTAGGTTAAGAACTGTGAATATGGGTTTGACCTGCCCTGCATGGCTAGCCAGCCTCTTGGAGGACACAAAACTAATATTCAATCACATAGCTCTCCTGGAAAAGTTGTTTTCTGACCTAAGTCCCCCAACTGAAAGTACTGTCACTCTGGAAAATGGTTCCTTTGGGCCTTATAAAAGTTTCTAAATTCTTAATCCTGGGATTGTTTAGTTTTCTACCTGTAAATTCCTTGCAATGCCAAGGTAACAGGCAAATATAGACAATAATAATAATAATAGTTATCTTGATAGGTTTAAGACACTGCTAAGCACTTTATGTGGGTTACCTCATTTCATTTTCGTAAAAGCCCTTTGAAGTAACTGCTAGTATTACCAGGTTGCAGATGAGGATACCAAAGTCATACAGCTAATAAGTGGAAGAGCCAAGAGATTAACTCACTCAGGTGTGTCACTCATTGGAACCTTATAGGTCTAAACACCGTATTACTCTGAATCTCTCTCTTGGTAATTAAAAATATGTATATTAAAAATATATATTTTGTCAAGAATTTGGTCTCGAGAAGTGACTTTTCCTTGAACTCATGTCTATTCATATTTTAGAATGAGAACAGAAGATACTTAAAAAGTTAACTCTTCAGAACCCCAACCCATATTGATACTTTACTATTACTTAATTACAATAAGCTTTGTATTTATTATCAAACTGTTTTTTCAAGCTCCAAGTATAGAATTTGACCTAGTATTCATGACCAGGACCTCTGTAATTTCAAGTCAGAGTTATGAAAGAAAATTATGAGACAATGGTTGATAATATTGAAAAAAAATTCATATTTACAGGAGATTTCTCAAGTGACTTACTATGATGTCTATTCATGGGAAGAAAGCACTTGAAAAGACAAGTATATAAAGAAGTTATCCTACAGTGAACAGAACAAAGCCCATTAATGACAATGATGTGAACATTCAAGGAATTATTAAAAGAACCTTTCACTTTGAGGGAAAATTAATTTACCCAGATTTTAGTGCAATTGTTGAAATAAGAAAATGGAGAGGGAAGGCAGTAGACCTTGTGGCCAAAGTTTTGCCTAAAGCTGTAGCAGTTTTAGCAGAAAAAAGCAGAACAACTGTTTTTCCCCTTCACATTTTGTAAAAAAGCACTGGAGGTATATACCTTAGTGGCTCTTAACATTCTTCTGTCTTCAGCAATTGTTTTGGTTTTCCTGTGAGAACTTAATATAATTAATCGATCTATAGACTTTTATCTGTTTTGTCTACACATGTTTTAAAACTCCTATTTTCTGAATTTTAGGGAAAACAGCTTTATTTCACAAAATAACAGGTTTTCTTTTAAGAAATATTTAAGTACACAGAGCTTTATAGAAAAGAGGTAGGTGTTTATCAAGGATACTTGCGTTCAGGCAGAGAGATGGCTTCTCTGGCTACCTTCACACTTTTGTAGCCATTTGTGTCCAGAAAAAATAGCTTCATAGTTCTAATTCTATATAGGTGCTTCTTTCCCCAAACGAATGAACTAACCAACAAGGCATAATCTTGGGAACAAGATTTAACAAGAGTTAACAGACACATCCCTTGACCTCAAATTTCATATCGCCTCCATGCTTAGAGAGAAATTCCCATTTTCTCTGTTGTCAATCTATCGTTAAATTGAAACCTTGGACCCCACTGATTCAAGGAAGCGAGGACACAGCCAAAGAATTAGCATAGAAAAAAAAGATGGCCAATTCTTGTTTTTTGAACTTCAAAGGGCTCAGGCCCTCTCCATTAAATGGCAATTTGAGACTTACAGGGATCAATCCCACATAAGAGACAACTCTAGTCAATGAGTTAGTTGTGTGTCTCATGTTCTCTTTAGACCATAAACATTTCATAAATTCAGAAAAAGGTGGTACTATGAACTACAGTAGTCAGGGAAAGTTTCACACTAGGTATGTATGAGATTTGAATTTCTCCTTGGGGGGAACTGGTTAATTTCAGATGAAAATAGATTGGCACTCCAATTCAAGAACTAGTCTAAGCCAAGAGCACAGATGATACACTCAAGACTCAGCAGTGACCATGTGGGTTCCCAAGGAAGCCCACCAGGAAGGGAAGCCATCAGGGTGACCACAAAGCCCTTTAGATTCCCTCATCCATAGTGTATTAAGTGCTCACTTCTTTCATAAATGTCACTATGTCATGGATGGAAAATTGCTCTCTTAATTATTGAATGGATTTAGCATCATTGTTTTAAGAATTTACCTCCAGTTCTTTATGCCATAAGAGACTATGTGCTCCCATCAAATATGTATGCTTCCTGCTTCCAGCTGAAAATCTGCCTATAGAATTCTATTATCCTTCAGACTGGAATTCCAAGCCTTTACATTTCAGGCAACTTTACTCCCTGTCTCACCTGAGGGTTTCAGCCCCAGGGTATTTCACTGTGGATTCGGTGAAACTGAAAAATGACAACAGAATGGAATGTTCTTGGGGTAAAAGGGTTTATACTCAGCTTTATTCTCCTAGTGGCAGGTCAAGCACTACAATCCTGTCTACCTCCGGGGCCACCTGTAGGCATCAAGCTAGTCTCTGCCTCCAGGCCTCTCCTACCGTCACAGCCCCAGAGTGCTGGGCGGAACTCTATAGAGGCAATAATAGCTCACTGCCAACACGTGTGCAAGTATGCACCTGTGAGCACTGCACGTGCACAGTGGGCAAGTATATCAGAGTCAGGTGAGGATCCTGGCCATAGGAACTTCCATTTTCCCTACACTCCTTCAAGAATTAGCTCAGCCATAACTTATTACCCAAAATCTTCCTGATAACTTGCAATTTCTGAAACACTGCCCCTCATACACTGTAAGTGGTACATATAACTTAATTAACATTACCACACAACCATAATCATGTGCTTATCTCTATTTCTTTCTTACTAGATGGTTGTTCTTCAAGGACATAAGCAATTTATTGTTCACCTTTCAACTCTTAGCTCCAAATGCCCAACACCTGACATACGTTAAATATCCAATTAGTTTCTCTTTTTTGATAGAAGGAAATGTTACGGAAAATACTGAAATTCCATTTCTGAAAATTTTTTTTTTATAATTTATTTTGGTATCATTAATCTACAATTACATGTGCAATATTATGGTTATTAAATTACCCCCTTCATCAGGTCACCCCACCAACCCCATTACACTCACTGTCCATCAGCATAGTGAGATGCTATAGAATCACTACTTGTCTTCTCTGAGTTGTACAGCCCTCCTGTGCCCCCCCAACATTACGTCTGCTAATTGTACTGCTCCTTTTTCCCCCTTGTCCCTCCCTTCCCACCCATCCTCCCCAGTCCCTTTTCCTTTGGTAACTATTAGTCCATTCTTGGGTTCTGTGAGTCTGCTGCTGTTTTGTTCCTTCAGTTTTTTTCTTTGTTCTTATATTCCACATAGAGTGAAATCATTTGATACTTGTCTTTTTCGGCTTGGCTTATTTCACTGAGCATAATACCCTCTAGCTCCATCCATGTTGTTGCAAATGGTAGAATTTGTTTTCTTATGGCTGAATAATAGTCCATTGTGTATATGTACCACACCTTCTTTATCCATTCATCTACTGATGGACACTTAGATTGCTTCCATTTCTTGGCTGTTGTAAATAGTGCTGAAATAAACATAGGGGTGCATCTGTCTTTTTCAAATTGGGCTGCTGCATTCTTAGGGTAAATTCCTAGGAGTGGGATTCCTGGGTTGAATGGTATTTCTTTTTTTCTGAAATTTTTGATCATGGTGTCGAGAACTATGGGTTTGCTGTGCCCTGACCCCATGATGTGTCCGTGTAATGGTGCCACAACAACAGACAAGGGAAGGGGTGCCCCCTTCAGAGAGGAGACCAGTCAGATGCCCGTCTGTTTGCTCTCCTCGCAGAGAATTTGGTCAGCCTTGACTAAGGTGTACCAGGTCAGCCGAAGCTGAGTCACTGTTATGTCATGGCGGCTGACCGCAAATGCAGATGAGGGTGCACTCAGATTCCATAGCACATGCCATGGAATCACAGATTCAGTGCACATTGAATGGCTTCAGCCACCCTGTGCACTCACTCACACTCTCAGACCGGAGTTTAAACATTCCGCCCCTGGGAATGTCTACCTGTGAGACTTCTAAGAAGTCTCTGGGGGGTGATCAGGCTCCCTTTCCACCCCAACGGGTGGGAACTGGCTGGGTCGGGGGCCCTGGGGCCTTACCAGATTCGACATCGTAACCAGGTCCTCACCTGCCAAGCCTCCTTGAGTCCGGCGGGAACAGCAGGGCAGGGCTGGCCCAGGGCGACCGGGCAGGAGATTGCCGAAAGATAAGGCAGGTGCGCCTTCTCCATTGTGATCTCCTGTTCCATCACCGCCCCGCCATTGCCCCAAACCAGTGGCAACAATGGGCCAGTGCGGTTGGGTTTCCTAGTCAGGGAACCAAATGTTACGGAAAATACTGGAAAACCTGGACTGGATCAAAGACGGAAGAAGCAAGCGGCACTCTGCAGTCTTGGAGTGTTGAGGTTTTATTCTTACACCGGCGGGCTCAGAGGGGAGCAATCTCCCAAGGTCTGAGCCCTGAGCACAAGCAAAGGGAGCAATTTATATTATTTTTATATGTGGCATTTTGGCATGTGCAGGGCAAAAGAGGAGCCTGGAGGAGGGGAGAATGTTGTTGGGAGTGCTTTGCCAACCGGAGGAAAAAAGCAGTTTGCTGACCTTGACGGCTGTGTTGAATATTTTCCTTACCAGAAGAAGGAATGAGCTTTAACGGGGAGTACCTAGGTGACCTCAACTAGGCAGATCAGAAACTGTGAAGGTAAAAATAAGAACAGAGGAAGGAAGTACGGAACTTGTTCTTCCGGCAAAGCAGTATTAGACTAAACTGTGACTAAGGCATTTTGACTTTGACAACTTCTTACTCAGGGCTTCAAGCTCCAGGACCCTTGTTAACCCCATGATGGCCTCAGCGGCTGTGAGCTGCTCACTTGGATTTGCCTTCACCGGGTTGGATTCCATGTCCCATGCCTTTTCCTATTCCCTCTATCCCAAACCCATCATTCTAGTATCTCTCCTAGCTTACTGCTTTTTGCTGGCAAATCTAAAACTTCAGTGTTTGGAAATATGTCATTATATTTCCTAAGTGTGATCTGTAGACACAAATTTCCTAACATGTTTTTTAAAAGGGATTTTCCTGCTAAATTTGAGAATTATTTATACAAAATCCCCCTGTCATGGATTCAAAATGTATATTAAAATATTTAAGGCTCAGAGAAGTCTTGCGCTCAAGAAACTTTATTGATTTTTGTTTAATTCACAATTTCCCAAAGTTATTTGACCATGAAATTTTTTCTTTCTTTTTTTTTTTTTTTACCACCTCTTAGTGTCCCATAGGACTACTGTTCAGGGAACCCCAGGAAGCACCAGGTAAGGATTAGCAGTTCCAAGTGACTGATTTGAATCACAGTGAGGGTTTTCTAAAGACCTGATTTTAACCCAAAGACCTGATTTTTTTGTTCTATCAGTGTCTTCATGCTACCTGAATGTCTAGGTCAGCATTACTCAAAGCTTGGTCCTAAGATGCTTGTCAGAAATTCAAATTTTGGGGACCTATCCCAGATGTACTAAATCAGAGTTTGGGGAATGAACCAGGAACAGGTATGTTTAACAAGCACCTCAGCTGATTAACATACATAGTAGAGTTTAAGAACCACAGTTCTAGGTATAGAATAGGAAGTTCTTCATTTGGTGAAGTTAATAGTAAAGATGAAAGTAATCAGGATGAAGAATGGATATTAGAATAGGCATCTAGTTGGCACACAGACATAGACTAATGGCTGTCTATCTGATATTTATTCTCACCTTCTTCTTTACTTTACTAATATAACTCCAGCACATTACTGCCCAGAATAAAGAATACAGTCCCAGCTCTCCTTGGAGCTGGCTGTAGCCATGGAAATAAGCAATGGCTTTCAAAATACAACAGGAAGAGCTGTGTGCCAGATTCTGGAATCTCCTTTGCCCTACACCGTCTGTGTCCCCTCTTTCTTCCTTGGCTAGAATGCAAACATGATGCTTGGAGCTAATAACTGCTGTTTTGGGACATAGGATAAACTCAGAATGACAAAGTGGCAAGAACAAAGGAGTTGGGAAACCTGATGCCCATGGAGTCAGCCCTGGACTTGAGACATCGACCATGGGTGTAGTCAGAGTAAATTGAGGGCCTCTGGAAAAAAACAAATCAAGATAATCCACTGTGGGATTTGCTTTGGCCTGCTGGGGTGGGGGGGGGCAGCTTGTTTTTCTGACTTTACCCAGGTGCTGCTTTTCTTCTTCCAGCCCTAAACAAATGATTTGCAACCTGGGCAGTGTAGCAAGCAAGCCCAAAACAATGTAGAAAAAACAGGAAGGATTCCATCTTGAAAATAAGATTGCCTTTTAAAACCCAATTTGTTAAAAAGTAACTTTCTTAACATACTCTTTAACAAACAGACAATAACTCAGCCCACCTTGGGAGCAAAGCAGGCAGTCTTAAGTGATATGCTCCCAGACCAGGAAGCTGCTATCCTGGAAGGAAATCAGAGCAATAAAACTCTTGTAAATAACCAGGAAGATTAATAAGAAACTTAATGTCTCTTCAAAGATAAACATTTTGGGACCACTTAGCAGGTGTGCATCCCTAGCCCTTTGACTCTCAACTGCCTATAAAACCCCTAGTGAACGCATCACCCCAGGGCTCTCTTGTCTGCTCCTGGTGTGAAGCCAGGAGCTCTGTCCTTTCACTTTATTTCTAAATAATGGCCTCTGCCTTGCTCTCCTACCTTGAGTGTTTGTGAAGTTCATTCTTTGACTGCATGAACAGGAACCCCGGCATCAGACACATTACCTCCACTTTAATTTCACTTGAAAGAAAATAAGCTTTTAGTCTTGTTTAAGGCTCTGTAACTTTGGGCTGGTTATCACATACAGTACAGCCAAACCTATGCTAACTGGCACAACCTCTATTCACCCAGGGACTGCATACAGCATGATTCTGGACCTGAATTTGCTGTGATGTGAATAAATAAAATAAGAGTTTCCTTCTGTAATATTTTTGTTTAAAAGTAAAACATCCGAGTTGTCTTAACAAGATATTCAACTCACAGCTACAAAGCTATGTGATTCCATGATTTTTCAAGGGAATTACTTTGAGGGCCATAAAGTGGTATAGGAGATCACAAAAGAAGCTTTGCGCATTTTTATGTGATTTAGGCAACTTTTTCTTGTATAAAGTGCAGTGTCCAGACTGACTCAATTTTAAGTTAAAGCTAGATCACCACTGTTCCTTAAGTTCTTATACATTGGTTTTTCCTAATCTGTTTTAAATATTATTTTCCTTGCTGTAACACCTGATCAACACTGAAAAATTTAAAAACATGAGTGTTTTTCTTTTCCCTTGTTTCTCTTTGCTTCTCCCAGGAGTACATAGTAAGACAAGGGTGTGCCAAAATCTAAAGGAAGTTCTCAGGGACCCAAGGGAAAAGAAGGGGTGAGACTTCCAAAATTCTTCATATACCTCCATTGTCATAAACTGGGTAGCAGTTGAAGAGGACCAGTTTATGTGCCTGCTTTTTTCAGAGAAAGTCTCACAGAGGCACCTTTCTCTGTTGTTGTTTTTCCTAAACTTTTCCAGCTCTTCTTCTTATGTAAATATGTAAGTCCTGCACCCCATTTCATGCTTTATTATTCCCAAATAGCAAATGCATTAGGCCCTTTGATTCATCTGTGGAGAATGCATTTTGAAGCAAAGCTTAATACGCTAAAATGGTTAGTTCATGGGGTTTTAATTTAAGGTATATCAGAAAAGCATTAATTCATAGTCTTCAGCTGGCACAAAAACTCAACAGATCTCCTCATGGAAAATCCCCCCCTCCTGTCGTTCTTCACTCAGAAGTCTGTGAGAGACTTAGCAGAAATCAAAGCCCTCATAAAACTTGAATGCCACCGCTGCTTCCTGGAGAGCCTGTCTGGACCACATTCTTGAAGAAAACTGTCTTCATAGGGAAAACGAGTCCTTGAAGTCTTACAGTGGTCAACCAAAAGGAAACACATACTCTCTCTGGGTCTTTCCAAATGTTTTTATTAGAGACCCAGTTATAGTCCATGATGAAAGGTAAGGCCTGAAGATCCAATTTTGTTTTTATTTTAGGCACTGATCAGATCACCCTGATTATCTGGCCTTTTGTTTGAAAACATTGTTGTCAGGTCCATATTACAGGAATATTAGTTTAAAATAGGTGATGGCTCATAAAGACTGGATGATGCTGGTGGTAATTTTGTGGCCAATAAACCAGGGGGTCATTATTTTTTCTTTTTCTGCACAAGCATAATTTTTTGTTGTTTGTTTCCTATATTATAATGTTGTACATCTGTATTCATTACAAAGTGACCACCCCCAAAATCTAGTTTTACAACCATCACCATTTCACTCATCCCCAAGCCCCTTCCCTTCTAGTAACCCCTATAATCTGCTCTTTGTTTATATGAATTTATTTTTGTTTTGTTTGTTTCATTTGTTTTGTTTTACTTTCTTTTAGATTCCATATATGAAATCATACTGTTTTTGTCTTTGTCCTTCTGATTTATTTCACTTAATATAATACCTTCCAGGTCCATCCATGTTGTTGCAGATAGCAAGATTTCATTCTTTCTTCTGGCTCAATAATATTCCGTTGTGTATATTTACCACATCTTCTATCTAAGTATAACTTTTGAGAAAATAATCCTCCATGAAAATAAGTGGTTTCATAGTAAAAGAACAGTTGGGAAATACTTAAAACAAAACAAAACAACAAAAGAAATGCTACTACTGCCCTGAAGTTTCTCAATGTAAAACTAAACTAAATTTCGCCCACAACAATCCTGCTAATAAATTTAGGGGGAAATGAACAAGGCATTTTTAATAAAGTGAGATTATGTGTGTCTATCAGTTTCTTTTTTTAATGACCTCTATATTAGTTGATTGTTTCACTCAATATCATACCCCACTGGCTATCAACTATAGAGAAAAGGTTCTGTACACACTTCCTGGCCAAAGTCAGTATTGGGCTCAGTCTGTTTTAGAACTCATCTTAAGGTTGATCTAGGAAGGAGCAGTTGAAAAATCATAGTTCATTGTCTTTGGTGTTTTGTGCTCCAATCTTGGGCCCCATTTCTGGTAACCAGCCTTCCATCTTGACCAGCCCTCTACCACGTAATCTTGAGCTGGGTCCTGACTTCACTCACTGCACTGTGTTCTTATCTTGACACCTGCTTTGTTTTCATGTGTGGTACTGGAGACTTGTTCCTGAATGCCAGTCTGGAGATGGGGGCCCAGCTACCTGCTTCCACTTTTGTCTCTGGCTTCTTCATGAATCTCCACATAAGTCGTAGTCTGGGATTCTCCATTGATCTTTGAAGTCACATACCTCTTGTCATAATGATAAGGAAAATATTCAACACAGCCGTCAAGGTCAGTAAACTGTGCTTTTCCTCCTGTTGGCAAAGTCAACAGAGCACCCCCAGCTCCCTCCTCCCCTCCTTCTCTGGGCTCCTCTTTTGCCCTGCACATGTCAAAATGCCACATACCAAAATAATATAAATTGCTCCCCTTGTGTGTGCTCAGGGCTCAGACCTTGGGAGATTACTCCCCTCTGAGCCCGACGGTATAAAATAAACCTCAACACTCCAAGACCTCCGAGTGCTGCTTGGTTCTTCCATCAGTGATCCAGTCCAGGTTTTCCAGTATTTTCCGTAACAATATCACCTTATGTTGCTTTCTAACCAGACTACCATCTACTGTCTCCATCCTCTCTGGACATTTGTCTATCTAGACTTCCTCCAGGCGCCTGCACATTCCAAATGGCACGTAGATTTCCTAGGTTTTCTTTGTCCTGCTGGCCAGACTCTAAGCTACCCACCAACCTCCAGTCATAACACTAATTCCTTAAGATTATGTTTTTCCCAGGTCTGTCAGCATGTTAATTTTATCGTTTTAGTTCTATAAAGGAAAAAAGAACAAGCTATCATCTTTACCTAACCTCAGGATTCAAGCATCTGGCACCAAAACAAAACAAAGACAAACAAAATAAACTCCATATTTATTTTTAAATCTCACAGTCCCAGAATCGAGGAAGGATTGTGTATGTGAACTTGTAGCTTCCTACTCACTGCAGACATTCTTGATAGATGATCCTTGAGCCTTTCTAGACAACCTGTCCCATTGTTAGATATTTCCTCTTTATACTGTATTGAAATCTGTAGCACAAAACGTTCTGTCCATTAATGAAAGATGGAAACAAAGAGCATGTGAAACTTCGTAATCATTCATCCACTCAGTGAACACAGTAGCAGGCAGTGCATTACAGCTGCTGAGGAGGAGTTAGGGCGACAGAGAAGCAGGCTGGAGGCCAGAAGGTTGTCGACCTGAAGGGGAAAGCTGAGATCCCAGGTAGGTGCAGGCAACTTGGGGGAGCTGGGAGACTGGGAAAAGGGATCTTTTGGATCAGGATGGAGCAAGTATCTGTCACTTTCATTGTTCGAGGGGCCCGGTAATGATAGGTATTTCTACATCAAAGGCCAGGCAAGTCATAGGAAATCATGCAGAGCCACAGGGGGTCAGGGAGAGGGTGGGTTTGGTCCTTCAATTCCAATTTCCATTGGAAATTAGGGTTTTTTTTTCCATTTCACAGGTGAAAGTAGTAGTTTCTAAAAAGTAGATAAAAATTGGTAATTTTTGAAGGGAAAATTATTCAGCCTTCAATTTCTTCAGCTCCTAGAAAAATAATCAGAAGCCAGAATAATAATAATTAGATCCAGACACCAGTCCCAGATTCTGTCTGATCTCGAAAAAGCCATTTAACCTCTCTGAGCCTGAATTTCTCCATCTGTAAAACATTAGTTACAATATGTCTGGCCACATAACAGCATTGTTGTGAAGCTACAAAAATAAGAACACCTTTCATTAGCTCTGACTCTGGACCAGACTGTGAGCTCTGCAATTTAGATCCCAGGTTGGAACCTCCTAAGTCCTCACAACAACCCCATAACGACAATTATCCCCATTTTCCAGATGGAGAAACTGAGGCTTCCTAAGGTTCAGCAATTCCATTGGAACTTTAATCCATACATATCTAACTCCAATGTCCTTTCTCTTAACTAGGTGCTAAACTGTAGGAAAGGTTTAGCAACTGGAGCTCTGATGTAAGCACATGAAAGGAAATGTTAATATGAACTTCTGTCTTCCCCACAATATACTTTGTTTTTATGAATTCGACAGTGGGGTTTCTTGTTGCTATTACTTTCACTGCAAAAGAAAAAAAGACTATGTAAAAAATTTTTCAAACAATGCGGACATACCACAAGTAAGAACTTCACACACATACACACACACAGACATATACTCCCTAACCTGCAATCTCTGTCTTGTTCTACCTCCCATTATTAACAATTTGGAGGTATATCTTTCCAGAGCTTTCTGTGCACTACACATAGACACATATAGAGAGGTTATATATAAATAGGATTATGCTACACATGTTATTCTGAGATTTGCCAGAATCACCAATTTGTCACTAATCAATAGACCTCTTTCAATCTGTAAGTATATCTCATACTTATTAATGGCTACATTATATTCTACTTGTGGATTTACCATATTTATTATCTTAATGTTGATGAATTCTTAGTATTTTTCCAATTTTCTGTTATTACAAGAAATGTTATTGTGGGCACCTTTGTACATGTACCTTTGAGAACATGTGAAAAATATTTCTATAGGATTATCTTTAGAAGTGGATTTCTGGGTCCAGTAATTTGTGCATTTTCAATTTGATGGTTATTGTATCAATTCACATTCCACCACAGTACATGAATGTGCTCTTTACATCCTTCCCAACACTGGACATGAGAAGACTTTTAAATTTCTGCTTTTATGTTTAATGGGTAAAATGGGTTTATGTTTAGGGAATTAAAAAATGGTAACTTGCTCTCATTTACATTTCCCTGAATCCTAGTGAGATTATGTATCTGTGTTTACTACCCAGTTGTATTTCATCTTCCAAGAATTAATTGCTTCTCCATATCCTTTGTTCAATTTTCCATTAGAATATTTTTCTTTTTATTGTTGGATTTGTAGGAGAACTTTATGTATCATAGATATTACTTCTATGAATATTATATTATTACATGTACTGCAGATACTGTCTTTTAACATTTTTTAAATGGTTCTTTGTTTAATTAAAGAAAATATTTTCATTTTTATGTAGTTAAGCTTGTCACTTTTCATTTATGACTTGGTGGTTTTGTGTTTTGCTTAGAAATTTCTTCCCTGGTTAAAGATCATAAAAAAATATTCTTCTATATTTCTCGAATTTTTATGGTGTTGTTATTATGTTGGCATTGTTGTGTGTTTATGTGTTTGTTTGTCACATTAAATTATTTCCTCCTCTGGACTATTGGCGAACAGTAAGGATCTAACTGCATTTTTTTTTAATGGGCAACCAATTATCTCAATATAATGGACTGAATAGTTCACCTATTCCACTGATTTGAAACATGCTTTTATTATAACTATTTCCCATGTAGCCATTAATTTTATTCTAGATTTTGTATTTTATTTCTTTGATTGCTTCAGCTATTCCTGCATTATACACCTCCGCATAATAGCATATCTTCTTCATTTGCTCCTGGTAAGGGAAGTCTCCATAGTTCTCTTCCTAAATTTTCTTAGCTGTTATAAGTAATGGCACCAGCAGGTCCATATATATCCTATATGCCCACTTACTCTTGGAACTTTGCTAAATTCATGAGGAAAATGTGCTACTTTGATGAAAACATCATTAATGCATATCATGCTGAAAAAAAATCTCTGTTTGAAACTACCTAAAGTAGCACATTCAACTAATTCACATCTTCATACCAAAGCCACTATGTCCCTGTTTGACTAATCCTGAGACCTCCAGTCCTCTGCATCTTTCTTCTTAATAATATGGTCAAGAGATAGTCTCTCAAATCTTGTTCCCTTGGAGAGGCAGGAAATTAATATTTTTCAAATCCTGGTTTTCATAAATAATAATATAACACACTGGCAATGTGGTTTGGAACATTCATTTCAACACACATTTTTAAGTAATGAAGATAAATAGATACGTTTCAATAATTAGAGCCAGAGTAGTCCAGTGATTTAAATTATGGGCTTCAGAATCAGACACTTAGATTCAAATCATGGATCATGGGAAGTTCCTTAACTTCTCTAGAGACTCAATTCCTCATCTATAAAAAAAAGATTAAAATGCCTCCCTTGTCTTCTGTTTGTAAGGATTAGAAATAACATATGAAAAGCATTTAAATATTGCAGTACTTAGGTACCCAGTAAATTATGATTGCTATCATTGTTATTCTGTTGTATTTCTTGCACACATACAGCAGTTTTTCTTTTCAACGTGTTTTTGTGGATCTCCTTGCGTCCTGTTCTTTTTATGGATGAAATACGGGCACAGGGGCATTAAGAAGGAGAGCTGCTGGCAACTGTTCACTGCTGTGGAAGGAGGCAAAGGCAAGCTTGAGAAAGCACCGTGCACTGAGGGATCTCAAGGACTCAGATTCCTCTTACATCACCAAATCAAGTCCTGAAAGGCAGAGCATTTGAGTGTTAGAAATTTATGAGGTTTTTATAAGATGAACCATTTAAAAATAGATCATATTTAATCCCATTTAGGATCTGGTTTAGATGAGCTTTGCTTTTCTATGTAACCATTGTGAATGAAAAATACTGTCAAAATTCTAATGTCCTTACATTTACACAAAATCAGTGGGAAAATGAAGTTGTATTTACATATTTTGCATCATTAATTTGGTCTTTCTTTTTAAGCCAATAAATTGCATATTAAAAATCCTGAGTTTGCTTACCTGCTAAATTAACCTATTGATTGTGCTGTAACCTTTATTGGAGGTGCTATTCAGAAGTAAGTTTAACCAACGAAGTGGTGGTTTCAGTTCAAGTGATGAACAACAGTGTTTTTTCAACAAACATTGTAAAAAATTCACTTTCTATCCATTCGTTAAGAATGACTTGCCTAGATATTTTCTTCCCACCTCTAGAGCACTGATCAATATGCCTTGGTATATGTGCAATTTAGCATAGAATACCAAGGCAATACAAAAATAAACCTCAATTTGCTCATAAATAGGTCATTTTGGAACCAAGATAGAAAATATATGTCTCTGGGGTAAGGAAGGGGTTGTGCAAAAAACATGTTGTACACATCATTGTTTATTTCAAAGTAGAGTGTTACCTCCTGGGATCCAAGCCTAGTATATATCCTTTTGAGGCATAAGATTATTTGCAATCTGATATCTGATGTAAAAGACAAAGTGACTAATACATATTTTAAAAGTTTGCAGTATAGTATCTGAAATGTATTTGAATCTATTGATCATTTTCCTTGTGAATGGTAATAGTACAAAAATACAACTTTGAGCCAATTCTTAAATGAACAAAGCAATAACCACCTTTAAATGAAAAACAAATCAACACTGTAAAAAATGAACAAAAAGGCCACTTGGTACATACATGACCATATAGTTTTACATTTTGTGTTTGCAAATAATGAAGCCTCACATGGATTGTAATAATTGTTACTGGCTTTTAATACTGGGCACAGCACAAATACAAAATGTACTTGAAGCTCAGCTTTAAGTAGATTATGAACATTTAATATAGAATGTTATCATAATATTCAGAGCACCAAATTGCAGACTTCTGTCACCCACTTTTAAGCATGCTTCTGAAGATCATAGTTAATTCTGCTGATTTATGGTAATGCTTCAGCATTATCGTCCACAGCATCAGAAACCACTAACAAGCTTAGTATAAGCTTGGGCTGAAATGGTTTGAGGTTTAAATTTCTGTAACGATTATAAAGTAGAAGGAGTAAAATCCCACTTCAGCAAAAAGAAAAAAAAAGTACCACAGTTCCACTGACTATCACAACCATCCCCCACCTCCCAGTAGCTTTCCCCAACTGTATAAAGAAAAGTAACTTTTAATGCACTGGCATTTTAAATTCCCCACATAGTCTTTTCGGAATGGTAATATTCCTAATTCAAATACATAATGCTCAGTTTCTGCTTGCTGAGGAAGACTACTTTAAAAGAATTTACTCTACACTATCCCTGTAAAATGGTTGTTCTTTTTAAAACAATTCCACTCTGGAATCTCTCTTTTTGAACACCATCCAGTCTTCTAGAAAATGGTTAGAAATCTGAACATTTTAATGGCCTTTGTCCTCTTCAGCCAAATGATTGAGCCGTGTTAATGTGTGGCCCTTGAGCAGATGAGACCCATTTGTCTTATCTCCGGCTGTTGAAGTCAAAGGAAGACTCGGCTTCAATCAGCACAGTGAAGTAAGAGTCTGTCTTCCCAGAATACTTCCCCAAAAGTGAGTGCATCATCGGACACAATGAACCGGTGCTGATGGCGGCAAGAGATTTGCAGTATCTTCCAAGATGAAAAATCCGGTAACATCAACACCATTCCTGTTGCAAGACAAAAGAGTAGCTGCTGTGGTCGCGAACCAATTTCCAATACAGTGAGCTAAAGGTCAAACCCATATCACATACCTGCGGCTTTCTCCTCCTGCTTAGAGTAAGACTGAAACAGATTCAGCAAGAACTGGCTTTGTGTTTTCTCTTAAGAAAGTAAATGCATACTACCATTCAAACCTTGAGCAAGAGTCTCTATGAAAAAGCCAATCCTTGCCCTTTGTTTCTTAAGAAATAGCCACAGAATGAAAACTAGGATATGCCAGGGAGCATATGTTCCCCAAACATGCTCATGGCCTTGGGTGGGGAGGGATTGGGCACAGGTCCACCATGAAAGCTTCCTAAAAGAATCAGATGGTCCAACTGTATGTAACTCCCTGAACTCTATAAGTCAACCAGAAAACAGGCTGGTACTTAGGACATGGAGAAAACACCCAAGTAAAGAGAATAATAATATGCATTAATTTGCACTGTTCATCTCTGCGCCAAAAACAGAGTACAAAGGAGTATCTCCTGACACTTGGTTTCTTTTGAGAGAGAAATTTTAGTCTCCCTTACCAAATTTTACTATCCCTGATGGCAAAATCTCGTTCAAGAAAAAAACCTGAGATCCCCCAAATTTATTGTCCTCTAAGAGGGTAAATGTTTTTTGTTTGGGTGAAGAGGTATGTCCTCAGTGTCTACCCCTGAGGCATTCAACTCTGCCTCTGGGGACTAGCGGGCGATCCGCGTGAATGACAGCGCAAGAGTGAGGGGTGATGTACAGTTAGGCGACGGCCCAGTTAGGAAGAGAGGTCAGTAGTGAAATTCATTATCAAATAGGTGATGGGCCAAAACAAACAAATAAAAAACAACCCCCGAAGGAAAGGAAAGGGTGATTTCACGCCTTTTAAAGCCCCGAGCTGAAGCGGGGAAACCACGGGTCTCCCCAAGATGCCGGTCGGCTCATCCGAAGTTCAAACACCGACTCCTCACTACCGCTTTCTTTTCAAGACGTCATTCTCCCGCCTCCACACTCACTACCAAACAAACATAGAAATCTACTACTGTTCTCCCCAGGCACTCCATTTTCTTCCAATCTGAGAGCCATTTGTGTGTATAATTGAAAATTAGCAGTGCAGCTGTTTGAAGAGAGTAATTTATCACAGCGCATTGTTCGCGCCTGACACTTTAGACCTGGCTCTAACAAGCCAGTGGTTGCTGGGGGTTGAGCTACAGAAAGTGATTCGGCTGTAATGCTGCGTTTCCCCTGCTTTGTTGCTAATTGTAGCCTCTTTTTCTCCATTGAATTGGGAGTTGAGTAAAAGAGCTTGTTTGCTCTGTGCGGTGAGGCTGCCAGGGCCGCTTGGGCTATTATCACAAGATACTCTTGATCTTTTGAAAAGCAGGAAATAGAATTTTTCTCCAACAGGGAAAGTAATTTGCGATGCGTCCATTAGTTCTTCATTAAAGCAAGATTAAATTGCACGGCAAATCACATCTGTGTTTGGATGATTAAAGGGTGGCATTTTAGAGGCCAAAACTAATTACTAGTCAAAATGAATGGGAGTGAAAAAACAGTCATGTTTTTACATTAGATAGTGTGGCTTGTAATTAGATTCAAGCTAATTCCACTATTTCTTCTCTTTTAATGAGATGAGCCTGTCCTCATCTTTTTCTAGGCCATGCTAACAGCCCCAAATGTATAATTTTGATAATACTAAGAGTTTACTTTATTGAAATTTCTTTGCTACCTGCCACAAGTGATGGTTCTCTCCAGTGGATCTTTGTTAAATAGAAACACAGGCTACTCGGCAATATAGTTTACAACAAAGGTCATTCCTACAGGAAAAAGAGTAATTTCAAATGTATATATGTAAAAATGTGTATTTTTAAATGTTACTGAAATAAGCCATCTCCAGAAATTGGTCCAAAACAAATCCTTCTCAGTTGGGCAACTAAAACAAGTTTCTTTAGCAATGAAGAGGAAAGAACACAGTTTACATGCAGTGAAGTACTGAAGGGCCCCAAATTCATGGGGCATTTGGGTGTTGTTTTCTTTTTCCTGCCTTGCAGTATAATTTTTCTTGTACCTCCTGTGTATTTTCACCTTGTCTTATTTATGATTCCCCCTCAGATCAGTTTTTATTTTTATTAAATACAAACACTAGAAATTAAGAACGTTGCACCAAGGAAAAGGAGGAGAGTCTAAGACTTTTTAAGCAACTATGATATTTCTCAAAAGTAGGTGAAATCTGCTCTCAGAAATTTGTTTCAGTTTTGGATGGTGGGAAAATGATCATCTCTGAAAAAAGCATAGATCACATTTAGATGAGTCATGCAGTTACTGAAGGAAAAAAATAAGTCAATGGCCATTTACTCTGACCAAGTGCTCCTGGGTATATTGCCTTGTCAGAAACACCTTAGGAGGACCAGAATTCACTTGGCTCTCTGAACTTGGTTTCTCAACAGCTTTAGTGGCCTCCATCGAGTAGGAGCCTATGAAACAAGACAACACAAGGTTTCCCTTTCTGGCAATTAACTCAAACTTTGGCATCAAAATTCCCCAGTCTCTCAGGATTAAGGCATCACTCTAATAAAACTCTTTGTAGCGAAGCCCCCATTGCATCTTCAGGCCGAAGACTGTACTTGCTTCCCCAGAGCACTTGCAGAGCCTATAATACCTTTTATGGCAATAGGATAATGAAGGACCAAAAGAAGAAGGAAAGAAAGAGAGAGAGAAAGGAAGAAAGACTTGGGGAAACAATCTTTGCAAATCAAATTTTCCTCAGTAATTCATGAAATGTGGGCACTTCTTCCTAGGGTGACAGAGACGAACAGCATAGAGCATGTAAAAACATGTGAGCATGTAGTTTACATGTGTGGGCAACATGGAGGTAAGAATAGGAACAGCATTCCTAAGATCTAGTCATTGTAACAGCTACATGGGTTTTTATATTAACCAATTTGACCATTTTCTCATTTAGCCAGTCATTCCATTTTTGAGCTGATTTTTATTAGTTTAATTGCATTCCTTAACTTTTCATATAGCAACACTTCATACATGATGTTTCATAAGACAACACTAATTCCTATTCCTGTTCCTGTTTCATTCTAATCTTTTGCATCTTGTCACAAAAATGTCACAGTAGAACAGATGGGCATTCAAAAAGGTTTTCTGGTACAAAGCAGGAGACATACAATACAACAAATAGATGCAGTCACAACAGGGCAGTGTGTATACAGGTTGTTCATGTGTGTGGGGCTTTGACTGCAGTGGAAACGAATATTTAGAGATGATTTCATTTGATACTAATTCAAGAAAATGGATAAAACCAAAGTTCATTATACATGGTTTCACATAATCAAGTGGGTACTAACTGGTGCTCTTATTGGCCATCTCAGGAGAGGATTCAGTTTGAATTGGGAGCTAACAAATATTTCTCCTCTAACATCCAACTCCTAATAAAGTTATTTTTATAATATTTAAAAATAGTATTTCTCCTCTAGGAAGCAGGTGTCACCAGAAAGAAGTCTGTACTCAGCAACCTTCACTGAGGACCTACAGAGAGCATTAGGAAAATGTTTCTTACCTTCAAGGAATTTGCAGAAAGGATCCTTGATGGAGATCAAAAAAAACAAAACAAACAAACCTAGTAAGTACTATACAGAGTGCTAAAAGATCTCTATGGTTGAGACCCTTGAAAGATGTAAAAGGATAATATCAGTTGTCATTCTACAAATAGTCACTAAGGGTCTACTGTATGCCAGGTACTAGCCTATGCACTGGGGGTACAAGAGTGCATAAGAAAGCTTCTGCTCTCGGGGATCCTATAAAGCATAGAAACAGATAACAATAACCTCAAAATTCTTTAATAAGAATTAAGAGGCCTATTAAATGCAATATGCTAGAGGAATATCATGGTGTTTATTAAGCATGACATATCCATCATGGCATCCAATTCAGGTACAACAACATCATTATAAGTTGTGGCATGTGGCTTTGTTTTTATCACTGCTGCTCCCCTCAGCTCACTTGGGTGACAGGGACAATGCCTGAATTAATCATGAGAGAGAAGGAGAGCGATTGTCCTCTTGATAGGTAGCAGCTGTTTGAAGGAAGGACCTATTGGTTGTCCGAAACACCCTGCTACTGGCTGCCAGTAACTCTTTCCTCAGGTACTAAAGGCAGATCTCCATTAAGGGCCAACCTGGAAATGGGCAGTAAATCAGATCTTAACTATATATATATTTTAAAGACCTGGCAAGTTTCCCTGAGGTCAAACAATTTGACGCAGTGCCAGAATCCCTATTTGCCCCACTCTATAGAACTAGAGAGCTCCTTGCCAGTTTTCTGCAACTAATCTTGGAAGCTACAGGATGGCTGCTGGGAAAACCCATCTTTAAGCTTCTTGTACTGTGTTTTTCCCAACTATCTGCTTCCTGGAGGAGAAATATTATTTTTAAATATTATAAAAATAACTTTATTAGGAGTTGGAGTTATAGGAGAAATATTTGTTAGCTCCCAAGTACCATTCAAGATTCTGAAGCCCATTTGGATGTGATTATTTTCCAATTATTGGCTTAATCAGAACCATGAGCACAAATAACGGCTCTGTGTATCCTCGGAGAACAAAAGGACATAAGCCTTAAATTGTGACATAAGTAATTTTTTTTAGAAATATTTTTTAATCAAGTTATTACAATACCTGGCTGAGGGGGGCAGAATTCAGTGAATGCTGTGGAAACTCTGTGTCCCTCAGCTTGAACCCAGGGTTGTTTGACTAGACACAAAGCCAACAGACTAGGATAAACTCTTCGGAATCAAATGCTAAAATTATTTCCTTTTGTACAAAAAATAAATACTAAAATTATATGAAGACACCTATTAATTTCCAAGGGAGTGGAGGAAGAAAAAAAAAAAGGAAATGACAAATACCTGGGCAAGTGCTAGGGTTTTCCTGCACAAACTCTACTCTTGGAGAAATAAGTCACAGCTAAAACTATTGGCATGTCTGGGAAGAAAGATCTTAACAAGGCTTTCCAAGGCCTACCTGCCCAGAAACAGGGAGGACAGGGAGAGAGGAGGAGGTTTAAATGTGTGGAATTACTTTTTTAAGGTGATAGAAGCTAAGATGCTCCTATAATTTTATGCCCAGCCTCCCTAACACCAGTTACACTATCCTACGCACGTATAAAGTGATGACACCATTTTTAGCAAAAATTATTTACTTACACAACTAAGTAAGTTTAAGGGTGTGTGTGTATGTGTGTATGTATGTGTGTGTCTGTAGTGTGTGTGTGTGTGTGTATAGAGAGAGAATGTATGTGTGTGTGTGTCTCTGTATATAGGGTTATATAGGATTAAGGACATATATTTGTATATATATATATATATATATATATCAAACTATGCGCACTGGTTATTTTAACAGTATGGGGAAGGGGAGCAAATATGGAAGACTTTTTAGTCTTTTTATTTTTGTTTTTGTTTTTTCATCTTTGGTTTCATATGAATAGCTTGCAGTGACTATGCTTTACTTTTTTTCTTTAAGAGCAGAAGGGGAGGAATTTGCCTCTAACACTGAAGTGAAGGACTGGAGAATATCCTGTGCTCCCGGGCTTTGGTGGGGACACAATTGTGAACAGTCTGCTGCCAGGTCACTTTCTGATGCTCTAGGGAATGCTTCTAGAAAGCCAAATGCTCTTGCCCTATAAAGGCCCCCCTTCAGAACGAGGCCTTCTGCAGGTCCTAACCCCAGGTTAGAGTCTGGGAACAGACCTGGCTCGAGCGTGGGACAGGGACCCAACTGCTTGTAGGAGCAAAACTGCCCGAGGGCACTGCATGGCCGCTCAGATTCTTTCTCAGATTCTTGCCAGAGGAATAACCCAACCCGCCAAAATCTATCCTGACCTTTTCTTGAAAAATGGCCTGGAGTTAGCAATATTCATCCTCTCAAAATAACTTTTAAAATGCTTGCATAACAGAAAAATGCAAGTGTGCACAGAGAAAAACGTTTTAAGGGAGAGATGACACAGAGCTGGCTTAACAATGTGTAAGTTGGTTCAAGAGAGAATTCTAATTTTATTTCTTATATATTTCATACACATTCATAGAAGAGCCAGAAGCACATAACACAGACTACAGATTCTTCATCACTGGCACATATAGTGAGATATACATGGTGGGTTAGCATCACTGCACATGATGTAGCACGTGGGCTTGTCACTCCCTTGATCTCTAATTCTCACAATTCTTTGTTTAGCTGTTGAGGAAACTGAGTCCAGGGAAGGAAAGTTAACCTTTTTGAGTCATATAGTTCAACTGGGTTTAAAACCCACATCCATCAAACACAAAATCCCACACACATTCTCCATGACACACAATTTCCCCAAAAAGAAGCTTCTGTTTTATGTAAATAAAGTGATCATGGTGATGATGATGCGATTAAATGTAGCTTTGGTTATTGTTTACAGCAAAACTAAGTAACTTACACAATAGCTGACTGATCTGTCCTCTTTGCAGCCGAGCAGATCCCACCAACTCTGATGCAAGACTGGGCATGGAGACTGAAAAATAATGCTCAGCCTCCTTACCAAAAAAGTGTGAGGCAAAAAAATGCAGCAAGTTATTTTTCAAAGGAATAAAACTGTATTTTCGCCATCTAGAAATGAGCACTCTTTACATTTTGATTTATTTACTTCTTGCCTTTAAAAAATGTATATGTTTTATTTACTCAAAACTAGGTTTATACTGTACTGAGTTTTGTCCTTGCTTCAAAATGTTAAAATGATAGCACAGACAAAAATAATGAGAGTGACCTAGCCGTCCTTCAACAAATGGTGGTACGACAAGGAATCTTAGTAGCTATTTAAAATAATGAACCAGATCCACATGAACCAATTTGGGAAGCTGCCTAGGATGTATAGTAAAGTAAAAAAAGCAAAATGCAGAACAATATGGAATGGGTGACTCCACTAAAACCAAAAAAGAAACTGCACCTATGTGGCTACATGTATGCATGTATAAGTTATAGTATCCTCACCTCATATTTGTTTGTAGAAGCATCAGAAAAAGACTAAAACAATGGCTTCCAGGGTGGAAGAAGAAGGGGTTAGGGGACCACTTTCACTATTTTACACACTCATTTATATTATTTAAATCTTCATAGTAAGAATGTGTATTATGGCTGAATATATTTATCCCCCCTCCACCAAGAGATACATCTATTAGAGCCCTAATCCCCATGTGGCTGTAGTTGGAGTAAGGTAGGAATTAAGATTAAATGAGGTGATAGGGTGGGGCCCTGGTCAAATAGGATTAGTGTCCTTATATAAGAGACACCAGAGAGCCCTCTCCTCCCATCCACCTTCCTGTCTCTCAGGAGCAGTCATATGCTGGCTCAGGCTGAAGTTCAGAGCCCTTGAGAATGAAGCTTAACCAAAGTTTGGTTAACAAGTGTTTTGTTCTGATTGATGAGGGGGGAAAGTAGTTTAACTGATAACTTATAAGACAAAAAAAAAAAAAAAGGAATTTCGAAGGTCTGTGTCTGGTTTTGTTACATTTAAGCAAGGAGGCATCCATGAGTCTTAAGTCATTTTCCAGAACACAAAGGGCAAGGGGAATTCTTAACATTCACTGTCTTCCAGTATCAGAGGGCTCAAGTAAACTTCAACATGGTCAGATTCTGCCAGTGAGGTTCAAAATAGCTATCATTCCACTTCTTGAGAAGTTACTGGGTACCTTTAGTATTATGCTGGGCATAGTACATAAATATTTTCATACCCTTCATGACATTCATTTAATTTCATAACTACCTTCTGAAGCTACTGTCCCCATTTTCACAAAGAGGAGCCAGGCTCATGAAAGATAACATGCTCAAGGTCACAAGACTAGGAAGTAGATGCAGCAGGCACTCAGACCCGGATGTCTGTGACTCACCCAGTTCCTTACTCCCCAGTGCCTTCATTACGTTGCAGGGAAAGGAAGGCTGGTACGTGGGAAGTCAGTAGGTTCTTCAGTGATCTTTAAGGAGAGGGTGGATTTAAAGAACCAACTTCTTGGGAGTTTATACAGTCTAAGTGGAAGGTGACTGGAAGAAATGGAACTTTATGTGGTAGAAAGAATACAGATTTTCATATCAAATTACCTGACTCTGAGTCCTTGCTGCATCATTTCCTCAATAAAACATTTTAGATAAGTCACTTAATTTAGTTGAGTCTCAGTTTCTCCGCCTTTGTTAAATAGGGATAATAACAGCATCTTCCTCACAGAATCATTTCAAGTTTTCTCTGATTTGATCATTATATCAAATGCCTTGTGAATTATAAAGAATCAATACAAAGTTAGCTAGTTAACCTTCATTGTCCTTCTTAATATTATCAGCCAGCCAAATTTAAGACTACTATTAAGAAGATAGGACTCATCCAAGCTGGTTAGGACCTTCTATTGCATTGTTCACATCTTTAGTTGAAGCTGTTACTTACTTCTCCAGACAAATATGTAGAACATTTCTAAGAGGGGAATGATCCAGTGCTAATAATTTAAACCTGACAGGGTCGTCTGGGATTGTGGTGCTTCATATGCAGAGGATATATTAAACAATTAGATGAAAAGAAACAGGGAAACTCACAGAGCACTTGACCAATAACACTGTGTATAAAAGCTGGGAGTGCTTTACTGAGATAGTGGAAAGATACACTTGCATTCATAATACAGCAATGCACTCAATCCTCATCACACAGTGCTGCCTACAAACACTGTTTGAGCTTATTCTAACTCTTTCCATTATAATAAAATCCCACTTTTGAGGACTTATAATTCAGCCAAAATAATTTGCTACAGGAGTGTTTCAAAAGACCTTTCTTTATAACCCTTTCAATAAAACCCCAACATCAAATTCTAAACAATAAAGACCCTACCACTGCTAAAGTAGTTGTTTTTGGATGAGTGTTAGAATTTTGGTCACATGGGCTTTATTTCTATTACATGAAATTCTTCCAGATCACATCAGACTTTACTTAATAGGCACTAATAGGGAAACGGAAGGCTTCCGTATGCTTATTATTAAGACAATGAGCAGAAAAAAGCATTTAAATATAAAGAAAAAAATTAATATGTATTTGCTAAGAAGCCACTTAGTCCAGCCCTGATAATTTAGATTTACAAAACAAAAGATTTTACTTTGACAACTATAGTAAAAACCATATGCCTAAATTTTCAAGATACTAAGGGGATAATGGGGAATACTGTAGTTGAAAACTCACTTAATCAGGATTTCCAAACTTTGTTCCTAGGAACACCAGATGTTAATAGGTGGTCTCCCCTGAGACAAACTAATAAAACAACATGATTTCAGTGAATTATATACATTTGGAATATTCTACAAAAAGATTAAGTCATTCTTGGAAAGTCACAAAGCATCTTTAGCATATTAAAAACTCTGAAAAATATTTTAAATCTGTTTAATACGTTTAATTTGACATTGCCCACATTTTTTTTTTGCCCCATGGCTCCCTTTTCACAAGCAACCACTGTTAATCACAAAGGAAACATTAAGAATCAGTGGTTTAATTCATAGAGCAGAATTTCTCTTCCCAGGGCAAGAATCCCTTGTTAAAAATACAGATTCCAGGGCTCCCACCTAGACCTACTGACTCTAACTCTGTAGAGTTCAGGTCACATGCTGCACATGGACACTATTCCTGCCTGCTGTCCACCTGACCGCATCCCTAAGATTAGCATGCACACTAAAGCTTGACAGCCTCTGTGATGATGTCCAATAGGATATCCTAACAATGTAAAATTGGTAGGTTGTTCCTCTGGGTACTATAGACACATTTTTTAGGGATGAAATATCTTTTATTCAGAATAAGTCTCCTTATGGAAGATGTGACTGGATGGGCAAAGCAGTCAAATTAGTGTAAGTAAAAAGGCACCTGGATAAGGTGGCTTTACAATAAGATAGAAAGCCTCTTATTGAAAATCTCCTGTTGTCAACCACAGTATCCAAAATTCCTGTATTAGAAATTCTAATAGTCTTGGAAATAGAAATTGACAACAAGTTTTTTCAAAAGCAATTTAACATTAGATGTCAAGACCTTAAAAAAAAAAGTGAATGCCCTTTAATGTAGTAATTACACTTCTGGGAAAAAAAAATTTGCATTCAGAAAAATAAACTTGTACAAAGATGTTCATTACAAAACTTATAATAGGAAAATACTGGAAACAACCAAAACCTCTGACAATGTTTAAATAAGTTCATGTATATTCATATAAAGTTACATTAGCTGTTTAAACCAAAGTTTGTAGTAACATGGAAAATATATTACCATCAATCAATTAACTGGGCTTAACTCACCTATTAAAAGAAAAACGCTTTCTGTTTGACTCACAAGCAGTACCCGGCTATATGTTGCATACAGATGACACACCTAGGAAAAAGTGATTCAGAATGATTAAAATAAAAGGATGAATAAATGTATCAGGCAAATGGAAATAACAAGAAAACTGTAACAACTGCCTTGATACCATAATTCAAACCCAAAAAACATTAACATGACAAAGAAGATAATGTTTATATCCACTGTGTATTATACACTTACAATTCTAGACTTTCACAATTCTAAAAACCAAAACCCACAAGAACATGTTATGAATTTCTTCTTTTTTTAATTTTTTTAATTAATTACTTTTTTTATTTTGGTATCGTTAATGTACAATCACTTGAACATTATGGTTACTAGACCCCTATTATCAACTCCCCCCATATACCCCATTACAGTCACTGTCCATCAGCGCAGTAAGATGCTATAGAATCATTACCTGTCTTCTCTATAAACACTGTCTTTCCCGTGTCCCCCTCCCCACCCCTACATTATGTGTGCTAATCGTAATGCCGCTTTTCCCCCTCATCCCTCCCTTCTCACCCATCCTCCCCGGTCCCTTTCCCTTTGGTAAATGTTAGTTCATTCTTGGGTTCTCTGAGTCTGCTGCTGTTTTGTTCCTTCAGTTTTTGCTTTGTTCTTATACTCCACAGATGAGTGAAATCATTTGATACTTGTCTTTCTCTGCCTGGCTTATTTCACTGAGCATAATACCCTCTAGCTCCATCCATGTTGTTGCAAATGGTAGGATTTGTTTTCTTCTTATGGCTGAATAATATCGCATTGTGTATATGTACCACATCTTTATCCATTCATCTACTGATGGACACCTAGGTTGCTTCCATTTCTTGGCTATTGTAAATAGTGCTGCGATAAACATAGGGATACATATGTCTTTTTCAAACCGCACTTCTGCATTCTTAGGGTAAATTCCTGGGAGTGGAATTCCTGGGTCAAATGGTACTTCTATTTTGAGTTTTTAGAGGAACCTCCATACTGCTTTCCACAATGGTTGAACTACTTTACATTCCCACCAGCAGTGTAGGAGGGTTCCCCTTTCTCCACTTCCTCGCCAACATTTGTTGTTTGTCTTTTGGATGTTGGCCATCCTAACTGGTGTGAGGTGATATCTCATTGTGGTTTTAATTTGCATTTCTCTGATGATTAGTGATGTGGAGCATCTTTTCATGTGCCTGTTGGCCATCTGAATTTCTTCTTTGGAGAAGTGTCTGTTCTACTCCTCTGCCCATTTTTTAATTGGCTTATTTGCTTTTAGTTTTTTTTTATTAAGGTATCATTGACATACACTCTTATAAAGATTTAACATGAAAAACAGTGTGGTTGCTACATTCACCCATATTATCGAGTCCCCCCCACCACGGCCCATTGGAGTTATAGGAATTCTTTATATAATTCTGAATACAAGACTTTATCAGATAGATTTTGCAAGTATTTTCTCTCGGACACTCGTTTGCCTATTCATCAACAAGATCTTTAGAAATGGAGCCACTTTATTCTTTCTGAAGTCTAATTTATCCATTTTTCTTTCATACTTTTTGCTCTCTATGACCTAAGGAAAGTTTTCCAACCTGCAAGTAATGAAGATACTCCCATGTGTTTTATTCTTGAAGTATGCTGTTTTATTTTTCATTTACATCTATGATCCATGTGTATGGCATGAGGCTGAGTTCTCCCCTCACTTCCTCCCCCATGTGTATATCCAGGTTTTCCAGCAGCATTTGTTGGAAAGACTTTCTTTTCCATTGAATTGCTTTTACATCTTTGTTAAAAAATTCAATAACCGAATGAGTATAGGTCTCTTTCTGGACTCCCCATTCTGTTCTTTTGATATTTGTTGATCCATATGCCAGTACCACACTGTCATGATCACTACAGTTTTTTGGGGGTTTTTTTTTGGTATCATTAATCTACAATTACATGTGCAACATTACGGTTACTAGACTCCCCATATCATCAAGTCCCCCCCATATACCCCATTACAGTCACTGACCATCAGTGTAGTGAGATGCTATAGAATCACTACTTCTCTTCTTTGAGTTGTACAACCCTCCCCACGCCCCTCCCCCTACATTATGTCTGCTAACCATAATACCCCTTTTTCCCCCATGTCCATCCCTTTCCAACCATCCTCCCCAGTCCCTTTCCTTTGGTATCTGTTAGTCCATTCTTGGGTTCTGTGAGTCTGCTGCTGTTTTGTTCCTTCAGTTTTTTTTTCTTTGTTCTTATACTCCACATATGAGTGAAATCATTTGATACTTGTCTTTTTCGAATTGGCTAATTTCACTGAGCATAATAACCTCTAGCTCCATCCATGTTGTTACAAATGTCTGGATTTGTGTTCTTCTTATGGCTGAATACTATTCCATTGTGTATATGTACCACTTCTTCTTTAACCATTTATCTACTGAAGGACACTTAGGTTGCTTTCATTTCTTGGCTATTGTAAATAGTGCTGTGATAAACATAGGGGTGCATATGTCTTTTTCAAACTGGGCTGCTGCATTCTTAGGGTAAATTCCTAGGAGTGGAATTCCTGGGTCAAATGGTATTTCTATTTTGAGTTTTTTGAGGAACCTCCATACTGCTTTCCACAATGGTTGAACTAATTTGCATTCCCACCAGCAGTGTAGGAGGGTTCCCCTTTCTCCACATCCTCGCCAACATTTGTTGTTGTTTGTCTTTTGGATGTTGGCCATACTTATTGGTGTGAGGTGATATCTCATTGCGGTTTTAATTTGTATTTCTCTGATGATTAGCAATGCAGAGCATCTTTTCATGTGCCTGTTGGTCATCTGAATTTCTTCTTTGGAGAAGGGTCTATTCATGTCCTCTGTCCATTTCTTAATTGGATTATTTGCTTTTTGTTTGTTGAGGCAAGTGAGTTCTTTATATATTTTGGATGTCAACCCCTTATCGGATATGTCATTTATGAATATATTCTCCCATACTGTACAGTGTCTTTCTGTTCTACTGATGGTGTCCTTTGCTGTACAGAAGCTTTTCAGCTTGATATACTCCCACTTGTTCATTTTTTCTTTTGTTTCCCTTGCCTGGGGAGATATGTTCATGAAGAAGTTGCTCATGTTTATGTCCAAGAGATTTTTGCCTATGTTTTTTCTAAGAGTTTTATGGTTTCATGACTTACATTCAGGTCTTTGATCCATTTTGAGTTTACTTTTGCGTAAGGGTTAGACAGTAATCCAGTTTCATTCTCTTACATGCAGCTGTCCAGTTTTGCCAACACCAGCTGTTGAAGAGGCTGTCATTTCCCCATTGTATATCCATGGCTCCTTTATCGTATATTAATTGACCATATATGCTTGGGTTTATATCTGGGCTCTCTATTCTGTTCCACTGGTCTATTGGCCTTTTCTTGTGCCAGTACCAAATTGTCTTGATTACTGTGGCTTTGTAGTAGAGTTTGAAGTCAGAGAACACAATTCCCCCCACTCTATAATTCCTTCTCAGGATAGCTTTGGCTATTCGGGGTCTTTTGTCATTCCATATGAACTATTTGCTCTAGTTCATTGAAGAATGCTGTAGGTATTTTGATAGGGATTCCTTGAATCTGTAGATTGCTTTAGGCAGGATGGCCATTTTGACAATATTAATTCTTCCTAGCCAAGAGCATGGGATGAATTTCCATATATTAGTGTCCTCCTTATTTTCTCTTAAGAGTGTCTTGTAGTTTTCAGGGTATTGGTGTTTCACTTCCTTGGTCAGGTTTATTCCTAGCTATTTTATTCTTTTTGATGCAATTGTGAATGCGATTGTTTTCCTGATTTCTCTTTCTCCTAGCTCACCATTAGTGTATAGGAATGCAACAAATATCTGTGTATTAATTTTATATCCTGTGACTTTGCTGAATTCATATATTAGTTCTATCCATTTTTGAGTGGATTCTTTAGGGTTTTTATGTACAATATCATGTCACCTGCAAACAGGGACAGTTTGACTTCTTCCTTGCCAATCTGGATGCCTTTTATTTTTTTTGTGTTGTCCGATTGCACGGCTAGGACCTCCAAAACTATGTTGAATAAAAGTGGGGAGAGTGGGCATCCTTGTCTTGTTCCAAATCTTAAAGGAAAAGCTTTCAGCTTCTCATTGTTAAGTATAATGTTGGCTGTGGGTTTGTCATATATGGCCTTTATACTTGCCCTCTATACCCATTTTGTTGAGAGTTTTTATCATGAATGTATGTTGAATTTTGTCGAATGCTTTTTCAGCATCTATGGAGATGATCATGTGGTTTTGTCCTTCTTTTTGCTGATTACGTGGATGATGTTGACGGATTTTAGAATGTTGTACCATCCTTGCATGCCTGGGATGAATGCCACTTGATCATGATGGATGGTATTTTTGATGTATTTTTTAATTCGGTTTGCCAATATTTTGTTGAGTATTTTTGCATCTATGTTCATCAGTGATATTGGTCTGTAATTTTCTTTTTTTGTGGTGTCTTTGCCTGGTTTTGGTACTATAGTGATGTTGGTCTCATAGAATGAGTTTGGGAGTATTTCCTCCTCTGGAAAACTTTAAGGAGGATGTGTATTAGATCTTCACTAAATGTTTGATAAAATTCAGCAGTGAAACCATCTTGTCCAGAAGTTTTGTTCTTAGGTAGTTTTGTGATTACCAGTTCAATTTCTTTGCTGGTAATTGGTCTATTCAGATTTTCTCTTTCTTCATGGATCAGCCTTGGAAGGTTGTATTTTTCTAGAAAGTTGTGCATTTCTTCTAGGTTATCCAGTTTGTTACCATATAATTTTCCATAGTATTCTCTCATAATTTTTTGTATTTCTGTGGTGTCGTTAGTGATTTTTCCTTTCTCATTTCTGATTCTGTTTATGTGTGTAGACTCTCTTTTTTTCTTGATAAGTCTGGCTAGGGGTTTATCTATTTTGTTTATTTTCTCAAAGAACCAGCTCCTGCTTTCATTGATTCTTTCTATTGTTTTATTCTTCTCAATTTTATTTATTTCTGCTTTAACCTTTATTATGTCCCTCCTTATACTGACTTTGGGCCTCATTTATTCTTCCTTTTCTAGTTCCATTAATTGTGAGTTTAGGCTGTTCATTTGGGATTGTTCTTCTTTCCTGAGGTAGGCCTGTATTGCAATATACTTCCCTCTAAGCATGGCCTTCACTTTGTCCCACAGATGTTGTGGTGTTGAATTATTGTTATCATTTGTCTCCATATATTGCTTTATCTCTGTTTTTATTTGGTGATTGATCCATTGATTATTTAGGAGCATGTTATTAAGCTTTTAATATGTTGTGGGCTTTTTCGTTTTCTTTGTGTAATTTATTTCTAGTTTCATACCTATGTGATCTGAGAAGCTGGTTGGCACAATTTCAGTGTTTTTAAATTTACTGATGTTCTTTTTGTGGTCTAGTATATGATCTATTCTTGAAGTTCTATGTGCACTTGAGAAGAAGGTGTATCCTGTTGCTTTTGAATGGAGTGTTCTGTAGATGTCAGTTAGGTCCATCTCTTCTATTTTGTTGTTCAGTGTCTCTGTCTCTTTACTTATTTTCTGTCAGGTTAATCTGTACTTTGGAGTGAGTGGTGTGTTGAAGTCTCCTAAAATGAATGCATTGCATTCTATTTCCCCCTTTAATTCTGTTAGTATTTGTTCACATAGGAAGGTGATCCTGTGTTGGGGGCATAGATATTTATAATAGTTATATCTTCTTGTTGGACTGACCCTTTTATCATTATTTTATGTCCTTCTTTGTCTCTTGTGAGTTTCTTTGTTTTGAAGTCTATTTTGTCTGATACAAGTACTGAAACTCCTGCTTTTTTCTCTCTATTGGTTGCATGAAATATCTTTTTCAATCCCTTTACTTTCAGTCTGTGTATGACTTTGGGTTTGAAGTGAGTCTCTTGTAGGCAGCATATAGATGGGTCTTGTTTTTTCATCCATTCAGTAACTCTATGTCTTTTGATTGTTGCATTCAGACCATTTACATTTAGGGTGATTATTGATAGGTGTGCACTTTTTGCCATTGTAGGCTTTAGATTCGTGGTTACCAAAGGTTGAAGGGTAATTCCCTTACTATCTAACAGTCTAATTTAACTCACTTCGAATGCTATTATAAACACAACCTAAATGTTCTTTTCTTTTTCCTTTTTTTTTTCTCCTTTTTCTTCCTCCTCCATTCTTTAAATGTTATGAATCATATTCTGTACTCTTTGTCTATCCCTTGGGTGACATCTATTTAGCCTTAGGAATACTTCAATCTATAGGAGTCCCTCCAAAATGCACTGTAGAGATGGTTTGTGGAATGTAAATTCTCTCAGCTTTTACTATCTGAAAATTGTTTAATCCCTTGTTCAAATTTAAATGATAACCTTGCTGTGTAGAGTGCTCTTGGTTCAAGGCTCTTCTGCTTCATTGCAATTAATATATCATGCCACTCCCTTTTGGCCTATAAGGTTTCTGTTGAGAAGTCTGATCATAGCCTGATGGTTTTCCTTTGTATGTGATCTTTTTTCTCTCTCTAGCTTCTTTTAAAAGTCTACATTTATCCTTGATATTTGTCATTTTAATTATTATATGTCTTGATGTTGTCTTCCTTGGGTCCCTTGTGTTGGGAGATCCGTGCACATCCATGGCCTGAGAGACTATCTCCTTCCCCACTTTGTGGAAATTTTCAGCAATTACCTCCTCAATAACACTTTCTATCCCTTTTTCTCTCTCCCCTTCTTCTGGTACCCCTATTGTGCGAATATAGTTCCATTTGGATTGGTAACACAGTTCTCTCAATATTCTTTCATTCTTAGAGATCCTTTTTTCTTTCTGCACCTCAGTTTCTTTGTATTCTTCTTCTATAATTTCTACTCTATTTACTATCTCTTCTACTACATCTAATCTGCTTTTAAATCCCTCCATTCTATGTTTCATTTCAGATATGGAATTTCTTAATGATTGAATCTCTAACTTAAATTGATTCCTGAGGTCTTGAATATTTTTCTTTACCTCCATAAGCATGTTTATCATTTTTATTTTGAACTCTCTTTCAGGAAGATTGGTGAGTTCAGTTTCATTTGGCCCTTTTTCTGGGGTTTGTGAGATTTTAGGTTGAACCATATTCTTTTAACATTTCATATTTCTGTGTTGGGCCCACTAGTGCACAGAAACTCCAGTCTCTGGAGCTGCTCAGCCCCTAGAGCGAGGTTGGGCATCGAAGGGGAGTGGAGCTGGTGCCTCAGGTGAGGAAAGATCTGTTTGCTGATTCCCGTCTGCGGTGCCTGCCTCCAGTGTCATAGTCAGTGGGCCAAGCACACATGTGTAAGCCTCTGTGCTTTGAGTCTGTAGCTGTTCTGGGCAGGACCTCCATCTGGCTGACCTGACACCAGCATAGTGACTGCCAGTTTACAAATTGGTGCCATCTGGTTAGGAGGAAGGTGCAGCAAGCTGTATGTCACAGTGAGGGTCCTCGGACCTGAGTAGGCAGCCAGGGGGATGGAGCACGTGAAGCTCCTCCAAGTCCCCAACCTGCTGGGCAGAGTGAGCCCGGACGACCTTGTCCAGCTCTCCCTTCTCCTGTGCAGAAAGCTCCGTGTAAACCACACCCCTTCAGCAGCCCTCTCTCCGCTAGGAAACCTCTCAGACTGCTCACCTTTCCTCTGACACAGAGCGGCCGGATGTGGACCCCCCCTCCACAAACGGCCGGAATGTCAGTCTCCCAAGCACTCAGCCCATCCAAGCTCCCCAACATCCAGAGCACCACAGAATATAGGCTCCCACTCACAAAGCAGATCTCCAGTGCTAGGCGCTCAGCAGTCCCAAGCTACCACCCCCTCCCCACTCCGTTTCTCTTCCTCCCGCTGGTGAGCTGGGGTCAGGGAAGGGCCTGTTTTCCCCCGAATTAAGGCTTTCATACGTTACAGTGTTTCTTGAGGTCTGCTCTGTTTGTGAGGTCTGCGTGCAGTCTGGTTCAGCTTTCTTTCTTGTTGCTATTTTAGGGTTAGTTGTATTAATTAACTATATTTTTGTACTATTTGTGGTTTTGGGAGGAGTTCTCCATGTCACCTCTCACACCGCCATCTTGAATCTGTATGTTATGAATTTATATCCACCAAATAGTATAGCAATTACTTTTATAATAAAGCTACATAGATGTAAGAAGACATAGACTGAACTAAACCAATAATAGGCGACTAACACACCATTGTAAGTATAACGCAGGTAAAGTACTGTCCCATAAGTAGGGATATAGACCTGAACAACATAGTTAATAAGTCTGATCTTATAGCTACATATCAGATTTTGCACCCTGACTAGAGAGAACACAACTTGTCAATATTCATAGAACATTACAAAAATTAATCATATATTAGGACACAAAGAAAACATCAGTACATTTCATGAGGTAGAAATATTAAAAACATTCTTTGATCACAAACCAATAAAATTAGAAATTACATAAAAATTAAAAAGTAGAAAGATCCTTCCACCTGGAACTAAAAAAAAAAACCACTGTTAATCAACTCTTAAGTGAAAGAGAAAATACAATTAAACCTTACCAAATGTTTAAAAAATAATGGAAATGGGAGTGCTACATTGCAGAATATATGAGATACATTTACAAGTGACCAAAGAAAAATTCATAGCATTAAAGATTTCTATCAGTAAAATGAGAGAATGAAAGTAAGTGAATTATATTCCCAGCTCACAAAATGAGGGAGACGTAAAAACAAAGTAAATCAAAACAAATCACAAGCAAGAAAATAAGGACGGCAGAAGCAAAAATCAAAGAGAAGAGAAAAAGAACTAAGTAATACATCAAAATTGTGTTTTTTGGAGAAAAATTACCAAAACAGACAAACTGCTGGTTATCTTGATCAAGAAAAAAGAAAAGGAAAGTATAAATATACAAAATAAGAAATTTAAGGAAAAAATAACTATTGAAATAAAACAAATTTTTTATTCCTAACATGTTAATTTGTAGACCTATAGGCAAATAGATTTGAAAACCCAGAAAAATAATTTCTAGAGAAGTAGATATAACCAAAATTGAGCCCATTAGAGACAGAAAGCTTAAAAAGAACAACTTCTATAGAAGAAGTAGAGAAAGTTATCAAGAAATTACACAACTGAAAACCAAATTGTATGACAGGGTATTTATACCAAACCTTCAAATGCCAGGTAGTACTAACAATCCATATATTGTTTCAGAGCATTTAAAACTAAGTAAAGCTACCTAATTTCTTTAAAGAAGTAAGTAGAACATCGATAAATACATCTACAAACAGTACAAAAAATGAAAACTACAGACCAGCATCATTTATGAATATCAATGCCAAAATACTAAATGAAGTGTTAGCCAACAGAATCCAAAAACACAGGAAGAAAATGAAACTCTATGATCAAATAGGATTTATTCCAGAAATGCAAGGTGTATCACATGTCATGAAATCCATTAACCCAATTAACCACATTAATAAATCAGAGGAAAAATATATTTGTTTATCTTCATAAGTGCTGAAGAAAATCTTTGTCAAAATTCAATACTTATTTCTGGCAATAAAAGTTACTATTGAGAATAAAAATTCATTAATATTTTATTAACTACTTAAAATATAAATACCTTAGCCTTAAAGCATTTTACTTAATGCATAAACACTTGAGGCATTTCCATTATGATCAGAAAAAGGCAAGAATGCCAAATATCTCCATAATTAAAAAACTTTTACTAAAAGTATTAGCCAATGAAATAGATAAGAGGAATCAATTGGAGGCATAAGAACTGTTAAAGAACAAGTAATACTATTTCTATGATAGTATACACAAAAATCCCTAGAAATTCAAAAATAAAACTAACTCAAACAATAAAATAATTCAGTAAATTATGAAATTAACATACAATATTCAATAGTCATATACAGAAATAATAACCAGTTAGAGAACATAATGGTAGAGAAAACCCCATTAAAAATACCAGCAAAGAAAACAAAATACTTAGGAATTAACTTGACAAGAAATGTGCAAAACCTATGTGAGGAAAACTTTAAATCAATCCTGAAAGATGCAAAAGTAGACAAAAACAAATGAAAAGACATCTCATCTCCCATTCTTGGATACCACAACTAAACATCATAAAGCTGTCAGTTCTCCCAAAGTGAATTTATTAATTTCATGAAATCCTATTAAATATACCAATAAGCTTGAATGAATATCTATGAATAAAATATGGACCTCAGTTAATAATAATGTATTAGGCTCATTAATTATGACACAGATACCATACTGTTGTAAGATGTTAATAATAGAGGAAACCAGGTATGAAATGTATTGGAAATTCTTTGTATTGTCTTCACAACTTTTCTGTATATCTAAAACTATTCAAAATCTGAAAATTGTTTCTTAAAAGTTCATATGGAAAAACAAAGATGCAAAAGTAGCCAGGAAAACAGTAAAAAAAAAAATCTATGAAGGATTCTAGTCCTACAATAGAGTCTCTATAATTAAAACAACATGGTACCATTTTATGCACAGCATGGTGCATTAATAGACTAATGGACCAATGAAACTGAATAAAAGACCATAAATTGGCCCAAATACATGTAGAAATTTAATGTATGATATAAGTGTCATCTAAGATCACTGAAGCAAAGACTTAATAAAAAGTGGTGGGTCAACTGGTTAACCATTTGAAAAAAACTGAAATTAGATAACAGATTTCATATCATATACAAGGATAAACTCCATGGATTAAGAATTACAAATAATTTTAGTAAAATTTTACAGGACTAGAAGAAATCATGAGTGAATTCCTCTTCAAATCTGATCGCTGGAAGAGACTTCCTAACTATGACTCAAATCGTGGCAATTTTTAAAGTTGATAAATTTAAGTACAGTTTTTAAAATAAACTTTTTTCATGTCAAGAAACACCATTAACAACATAAAAAGACAACTGACAAACTGGGAAAAATATTTGCAACATTATTGCAACAGAGATATCCCTAATATAAAACAGAAAAAAATTTTAAATGGAGGGTAATATCCAGAATACATAAGAACACTTATAACTCAAGAATAATAACTTATTAACTCAAACAACCTTATTTTGAAAAACATTTGGACAATACTTCAACAAAAAGGATATACAGAGGGCAAATAAGCACATAGCAAGATGGTTGACACCATTAGTCATTAGAGAAATGCAAATTAAGACAATGAGATACCCCTACACATAGACTAGAATGGCTAAAATTCCCAAGACTCACAATTTCAAGTCATGATAAGAAGGTGGAGCCAATGGAAATCTCAGACATTAATGGTGGAAATGCAAAATGACACATACCATCTGGAAAATAGTTCAGCAGTACCTATAAAGTTACTTGGTGAGTAGAATTCCATTGTATGGATTGAAGTACCACAATTTGTTTATTTATTTATGCCATTCAAAAATGAACTATACTCAGGGAAATGCAAATTAAAACCGCAAGGAGGTATCACCTCACACCAGTAAGGATGGCCAGCATCGAAAAGACTGAGAACAACAAATGCTGGCAAGGATGTGGAGAAAGGGAAACCCTCCTACACTGCTGGTGGGAATGTAAGCTAGTTCAACCATTGGGAAAGCAATATGGAGGTTCCACAAAAAACTAAAAATAGAAATACCATTGACCCGGAATCCCACTCCTTGGAATTTACCCAAAGAATACAACTTCTCAGATTCAAAAAGACATATGCACCCCCATGTTTATCACAGCACTATTTACAATAGTCAAGAAATGGAAGCAACCTAAGTGTCCATCAGTAGATGAATGGATAAAGAAGATGTGGTATATATACACAATGAAATACTATTCAGCCAAAATAAAGAAACAAATCCTACCACTTGCAACAACATGGATGGAGCTGGAGGATATTATACTCAGTGAAATAAGCCATGCGGAGAAAGACAAGTGCCAAATGATTTCCCTCACTTGTGGAGTACAACAGCGAAGCAAAACTGAAGGAACAAAATAGCAGCAGACTCACAGACTCCAAGAAGGGACTAGTGGTTACCAAAGGGGAGGAGTGTGGGAGGGTGGGTGGGGAGGGAGGGAGAAGGGGATTTAGGGGTATTATGTTTAGTACACATGGTGTGGGGGATCACAGGGAAAACAGTGTAGCACAGAGATGGCAAAAAGTGAATCTGTGGCATTTTACTACACTGATGGACAGTGACTGCATTGGGGTATGGGTGGAGACTTGATAATATGGGTAAATGTAATAACCACATTGTGTTTTCATGTGAAACCTTCATAGGAGTGTATATCAATAATACCTTAATAAAAAAATGAACCATACTTACTATATGATCAAGCAATCTCATTCTTTTTTTTTTAGAGAGACATGATTAAAATTTTTATTCTTTACAATTTCCAACATTCCCAATGTTTGGATATTTCAATAATATTCAGAAGTTTTCAATTTATAATGTTCAACAAATGTGAAATATTAATAGAATCTTTAAAGTTATGATTAACTCTCACTAGAATGTGATTACTTAGCAAAAGGGGTAAAAGTAAAAGGAATCTACACTTGCCAAGATTGTTTTGGTAATGGCATCAGGAATGTTTTCTGAAACTATTTTAATAATATACACAGGATAATAAGCATATTGCAGTAGTACCTGACATCTATAGATGCATATCTGTTTACATGCACTGGCATGTAAATATTAACATGGTGTGATATAGAACTGGAGCAGTATTTCTCAACTTAAATTGAAAGTTCTTATTTAATCAATTCAATACAGAAAGTTTATTACACAGAAACAACACCTATGTATAACTCCAATTAAAAAAATATTCATTTTTTAGTGTGTCAATAAAATATTTTAAATTTTTATGCTTCCTTATTTTCATAATATCCCTTTATTTTATTCTTTTTCATAAAAATGTCATGAGACACTTAAACAATGATAAGGAAATCCAACATAAGGTTCTACTGGGCTATAAGTTTCTAAAACTTTACAATTATGATTGTCTATGTATTTCTTGTTTTTTTTAATTAAGGTATCACTGATATACACTCTTATGAAGGTTTCACATGAGCAACATTGTGGTTTCAACATTCACCTATATTATCAAGTACCCCCCACCGCACTGCAGTAACTGTCCATCAGCATAATAAGATGCCACAGAGTCACTACTTGTCTTCTCTGTGCCACACTGTCTTCCCTGTGACCCCTCAAATTATGTGTGCTAATCATAATGCCCCTCAATCCTCTTCTCCCTCCCTCCTCACCCACTCTCACCCACCCCTCCCCTTTGATATCCGCTAGTCCCTTCTTAGAGTCTGTGGATCTGCTGCTGTTTTGTTCCTTCAGTTTCAGCAATCTCATTCTTATGTATTTATACAAGAAAAATGAAAAAATATGGCCACATAAAGTCTTGTATGAAAATGTTCACAACTTTATTCATAATCATCAAAAAGAAGGAACAACAAAAATATCTATCAACTGGTAAATGAATAAACAAACTGTGGTACATCCAATCCTTATAATGGACTTCTCCTCACCAAAAAAGTAACAAACCACTAATATGTGTACCATGTATGAATTTCAAAAGCATTATGTTCACTGAAAGAAGCCAGACATAAAATGCTACATACTCTGTGATTCCGATCATATGATATTCTGGAAAAGACAGCAGTACAGGGAGAAAAATCCTATCTGTGGAAGCTGGGGATAAGAAGAGAGAATTGAATTTTTAAGTATCCTTAAAAATTTGTGAAAAAATAAGGAAAGGGGAAAAGCTAAAATAACCATTGTGGATTTGGAATGGAATTGGAGTTTTTAACATATAGTTAGATATAGGTGTGTTTGTGTGTGCATGTAATTCCTCATTTATCTGCTGAGAAGGCCCAGAGGCAATAACATCCCAGAACCAGTGGGCAGTGTCAACAAGTAACGAAGCAGTAAAAAAATGGTGGAGATATGTCAGAAGGCCAGAACAGCCAACTTGAAGGGATTCCCAATGGCTAAATCTGTGACAATTTAAGTAACAAAATAGTGCCAATAATGGATTAAAACTCCCAAAATAAAATAATTATCCATGAGTCCATGCCAATGTATGTAATTGATTAATAAATAAATTGGGAAAAAGAAAGGCTATTTCTTACAGTAGAATTCCCCCTAATAAATGCTAAAGGAAAAATGGAAATAGAAAATTACCATTTGGCAAACACCACAGGAATAATTATTTCAAACAAGAATCATCAATGGATGTTAAAATTCATGGGTAAAATTATGATGAAAACCAGCTGATTTATGTAGTTTCAAAATATCTCTCCACAAAAGATTTAGTAATTACAAAGGGGAAATCTTACATTTACAGCAGAGAAAACTTCAAAGACCCCACCATGACCAAGAGATCAGCGTTAGCATTACTAGCCAGTTGGACAAAATCATATCGGTACCTCCTGATATGATGCACTAAAAGGGGCCACTTTCATGATAATTCTTGTCAAAACTGCACAATCTGAATTTAATAGGGAGGAAATATCAGACAAAACAAAACTGGAGGACTTTGTAGAAAATAAATAGCCTGTTTTCTTCCCAAGTGTCTAAGACAGGAAAGACAAGAGATGGTAAAATCTTGCAGGAGATGATCAACACACACAACCATGCGCAACATGTGTTCCCATAGCAGAAAGAGGACAGCAGTGGAACCACTGGTGAAATTTGGTAAGGTTTGTAGATTAAGTAATAGTACTATGTCAATGTTAATGTCCTGATTTTGAAAAATATACAGTGGTGGTTGTTGAACAGAGACACTAACTGCCTTTGTTTTGAACTATGTATGCTTACTGTCCATTTTGAAAGAAGTAGTTTCCTTAAACTTAGGGCTCCTTTGTTGTAATGCAACCCACTGTGTGTGTGGGCATCTATCTGTCTAGGCCCCTTCCCATGGCCCAGTGGGAAGTGTGGCCCAGGAAGGCTATGCACATGATCATACTCTGGTTACTGCTATTACTGTGAGTGGTAAACTGTCCTTAACTTCTGACCTAGGAGTCTCATGGGTCACATGAGGACAAAACTGTGGCGGGCTCAAGGAACTGCAGGTAGTTTCCAGGAGCTGAGACCTCCCTAGGGCTCATCACCTCAGCAAGAAAATGGTGACTTTAGGCCTACAACCGTAAGATACTGAATTCTGTCAACAAGTTAATTTGGAAGAGAACCCTGAGTTCCAGAAAGGAGCACAGCCCAGCCAACACATTGATTGCAGCCCTGTAAGACTCTGAGCATACGACCTAGCTAAGCCATGCCTGGGCTCCTGACCCACAGAAACACTGAGACAATAAACATGGCTTTTTATGCCACTAAATTTGTGGTAATGTTACTCAGCAATAGAAAATTAATACACCATGAAACTGAGCTCCCCTCTGATACCAGTATCTTTAAAAAAATTTTTTTTTATTAAGGCATCATTGATATACAATCTTATGAAGGTTTCACTTGAGCAACATTATGGTTACTACATTCACCCATATTATCAAGTTGCCCCCATGCCCCATTGTAGTCACTGTCCATCAGTGTAGTAAGATGCCACAGTCACTACTTGTCTTCTCTGTGCTACACTGTCTTCCCCGTGACCCACACACACACCATGTGTGCCAATCATAACGCCCCTCAATCCCCTTCTCCCTCCTTCCCCCTTGTCTGATACCAGTGTCTTTAAGAACCTACCAGAGTGGCATGTTTTAGAAGGGGGAACACTTTCCTTCTGCACTTCAGCAGTTAAGAAGCCTCAGGCCTCCACAACAGGTTAGAGCAAAGCTAAGTCTTTGAAATTATTCCATGAGTAATAGGGTCATATGCTCTCTGTAATAAGTAATTCTCAGTGATCACACCTTCTCATCTACTACTCTACAGGGAAAGAACAAGGACTCTTCTTTTTGTTTGTGTGAGCATGTATGACTTAACACTACTTCTCAGTAGCTGGAATGAAAATTACATTAGAAAAAGAAACAGGGACCAGTTCTACGAAATGTTACTTGGATAGCCCACTTTAGGCTAAATCAAGTCTCAGATGGCTCCATCTTTCCAGCCTTTTTCATGGGAAGAAAGAAGGTACTCTGAAAAATGCAATGGGGAAGAAAAACAACCAGAATTAAGAGTTTCTTTGGGGCAGATCAGGGCAGGGAATGGGACACAAAACAATAAGTACCTGGTGACTAATATCTGCGATGAGATTCCTGGGAGAATAAATGGTTTGTGGGGATTTTTCTGGAGAAATTCTGAGTTTTTGTGTGGGGACCCACCCGCTCAACTCATCAGCAGAAAAGCAAACATTTTACTACACTTGACTCTATCGAATTTCCTATGAATGCAACGAGGGTAGCTGCTGGCTGAGATAGAGTCAGTCTAAGCAGGTGGAGTCAGTCAACATCTGGCTTTTGTTTCAAGATTCCAGACTGAAAAGATCTTGCAGTGCATGGTTGCTGAAGGTAGCCTGCGAGTTTTATAAAGCATAGCTCTAAAGATGATGACAACTTTGAAAAACTGTAGTCTTTGATCCTTTTATATCAGCTTTATTTTATCAAAGAAATAAGAGTAGAGAAGTTTTTCTCAATCTAAGGAACCGTTATAGTTCTCTAATGTTTATTGCGATGATAAAAATGAAGAATTAGAAGAAGGCGAAATTGCACAGAGTGACACTGTGGCAACTGAGCCTGTTAAGACAACGTTTGCATTCAACAAATTTTATTTTAAATTTTAGTTGTTTTCTTTTCTCCCCCATTCAATTCCTTTTTGGAAAACAGTCCTTTCCATATCTGCTTGACACCAAGTCCTGAACACATAATTACTTTCTTCTGTTTTACCAAAATAACGATGGTCTCTTTAATTTTCAAGTTTTTCCTTGCTTCATTTGTAAAAATAAACAAATAGCCTGGAGTGTGTAACTTTAATTAGTAAGCTTGTAATTACTGTTTAAATAAGCTATATTTTTAATATTCAAAAATAAAATTTATTATTAATCAAGTTTTGTACTAAAGAACATTACATTGCAAAGTCTATGTGTACTTCCTTTTGAAGTATATGTTGCATAATTTCTATTGTGTCCATCCCTTCCCCTTTCTCTTTTGGTGGAAAGGAAATCTTTTTTTTTCTGAAGTTTAACATTGTCCAAAAAAGCTTATACCAAATACCCACACAGTCTTCTTGAAGTATGCCCAGAAAGTCAGGACATAACATCAGGCTGATAACTAATTTAAAAAAACATTACGATTGGCAGACATAGGGTGGGGGGGCACGGGGGGGACTGTACAGCTCAGAGAAGACAAGTAGTGATTCTCATCTCACTACACTGATGGACAGTGACTGTAATAGGGTTGGTGGGGGGGACCTGATGAAGGGGGTAGTTTAATCATCACAATATTGCTCATGTAATTGTAGGTTAATGATACTAAAATAAAATAAATTGTAAAAAAAAAAAAGGAAGGAAAAAGAAAATACAAATATCAAAGTAAAAAAAAACGGCAAGCTCCAATCACATGGCACCCAAGGCGTGATACAGGGATCACCACAGCCTCTCAAAGTCCCGATTTCTTTTTTTTTTTTTGCTATTATTAATTACAATTACATGAGCAACATTACGGTTACTAGACTCCCCTATTATCAAGTCCCCACCACATACCCCATTGCAGTCACTGTTCATCGGTATAGAAGGATGTTATAGAATCACTACTTGTCTTCTCTGTGTTATACTGCCTTCCCCGTATGCCCTCCACCCCACCCAACCCCCACTATATTATGTGCTAATTGTAATAGCCCTTTTTCCCCCTTACCCTCCCTTCCCACCCATCTTCCCCAGTCCCTTTCCCTTTGGTAACTGTTAGTCCATTCTTGGGTTCTGTGAGTCTGCTGCTGTTTTATTCCTTGAGCTTTTTCTTTGTTCTTATTCTCCACATATGAGTGAAATCATTTGATACTTGTCTTTCTCCGCCTGGCTTATTTCACTGAGCATAACACCCTCTAGCTCCATCCATGTTGTTGCAAATGTCTGGATTTGTGTTCTTCTTATGGCTGAATAATATACCATTGTGTATATATACCACAGCTTCTTTATCCATTCATCTACTGATGGACACTTAGGTTGCTTCCATTTCTTGGCTATTGTAAATAGTGCTGCAATAAACATAGGGGTGCATATGTCTTTTTCAAACTGGGCTGCTGCATTCTTAGGGTAAATTCCTAGGAGTGGGATTCCTGGGTCAAATGATATTTCTATTTTTAGTTTTTTGAGGAACCTCCATACTGCTTTCCACGATGGTTGAACTAGTGTACATTCCCACCAGCAGTGTAGGAGGGTTCCCCTTTCTCCACATCCTTGCCAATATTTGTTGTTGTTAGTCTTTCGGATGGCAGCCATCCTAACTGATGTGAGGTGATATCTCATTGTGGTTTTAATTTGCATTTCTCTGATGATTAGTGACGTGGAGCATCTTTTCATGTGCCTGTTGGCCGTCTGAATTTCTTCTTTGGAGAAGTGTCTGTTCAGCTCCTCTGCCCATTTTTTAATTGGATTATTTGCTTTTTGTTTGTTGAGGCGCATGAGCTCTTTATATAATTTGGATGTCAACCCTTTATCAGGTATGTCATTTATGAATATATTCTCCCAAACTGTAGGACGTCTTTTTGTTCTACTGATGGTATCCCTTGCTGTACAGAAGCTTTTTAGTTTGATATAGTCCCATTCATTCATTTTTGCTTTTGTTTCCCTTGCCCGGGGAGAAATGTTCATGAAGAAGTTGCTCATGTTTATATCCAAGAGATTTTTGCCAATATTTTTTCTAAGAGTTTTATGGTTTCTTCACTTACATTCAGGTCTTTGATCCATTTTGAGTTTACTTTTGTGTAAGGGGCTAGACAGTAATCCAGTTTCATTCTCTTACATGTAGCTGTCCAGTTTTGCCAACACCAGCTGTTAAAGAGGTTGTCATTTCCCCATTGTATATCCATGGCTCCTTTATCATATATTAATTGACCATATATGTTTGGGTTAATGTCTGGACTCTGTATTCTGTTCCACTGGTCTGTGGATCTGTTCTTGTGCCAGTACCAGATTGTCTTTATTACTGTGGCTTTGTAGTAGAGATTGAAGTCTTGGAGCATAATTCCCCCTGTTTTATTCTTCCTTCTCAGGATTGTTTTGGCTATTCGGGGTCTTTTGTGGTTCCATATGAATTTTAGAATTATTTGCTCTAGTTCATTGAAGAATGCTGTTGGTATTTTGATAGGGATTGCATTGAATCTGTAGATTGCTTTAGGTAGTATAGCCATTTTGACGATATTAATTCTTCCTAGCCAAGAACATGGGATGAATTTCCATTTGTTAGTGTCCTCTTTAATTTCTCTTAGGAGTGTCTTGTAGTTTTCAGGGTATAGGTCTTTCACTCCCTTCGTTAGGTTTATTCCTAGGTATTTTATTCTTTTTGATGCAATTGTAAATGGAATTGTTTTCCTGATTTCTCTGTTAGCTCATTGTTAGTATACAGGAAAGGAACAGATTTCTGTGTATTAATTTTGTATCCTACAACTTTGCTGAATTCAGATATTAGTTCTAGTAGTTTTGGAGTGGATTCTTTAGGGTTTTTTTTATGTACAATAGCATATCATCTCCAAATAGTGACAATTTGACTTCCTGTTTACAAATATGCATGCCTTGTATTTCTTTGTTTTGTGTGATTGCCATGGCTAGGACCTCCAGTACTATGTTGAATAACAGTGGGGAGAGTGGGCACCCCTGTCTTGTTTCAGATCTTAGATGAAAAGCTTTCAGCTTCTCGCTGTTAAGTATGATGTTGGCTGTGGGTTTGTCATATATGGCCTTTAGGATGTTGCGGTACTTGCCCTCTATTCCAATTTTGTTGAGAGTTTTTATCATGAATGTCAGAAATGCTTGGAATTCGGACATTGGACTTATGAATGCACAGGAAAAAGAAAATACCTACATAGGCCTTCAAGAACAGTGGAACTAAAGAAAGCTTTAAAAGAAAAAGAAAACAGGTTATTATTATTACAACAAAGCATTGGAGAAACTAATGTAGAAAGAAAGACCAAGAAAAAATGGTCAAAGAGTGTAACCAGTTCCACTAGCTGTAGCAGTGACAGTTCAGCCAGTGATTCTTCATCAGAGAGTGAAGAAACGTCTGCCTCGTCCTCCTCGGAGGACAGTGACGCCGATGCAAGCCGCTCCAGTTCGTCGTCCTCAGCCTCTTCCACAAGCTCCTCCTCGACCTCTGACTCAGACTCGGATTCCAGCTCTTCCGGTGCCGGCAGTGCCGCACAGACAGCACCTCTGAGGATGAACCACCGAGAAAGAAGAAAAACAAATACAATTGCTGCATCCTGAGGGACTAACGACGTTATTGTGTTTCTCAAAAGGGTATTTAGGATATATTAAGGCCAAATAGGTTAATTGGTCAAATTTTCTAGAGTTCAAAAGTTTTCCATTGTAAGATCATAAAGTCTATTAATATTGGATCATACCAATAAAGACTTTTTTATCTTAAGGGTGAATATTTTATCTTTAAGGTGTACCTTTAAAACTTAAAGCTGAAATCCAGAAAATATGTTTTTTGTGATGAAATTTATCTTTTCTTCCTGTGAAATAAATGCCATACTTTGTTATATGTTAGTGCCATGCATCAGACATGTTTTCAGGATAATACGCCAAGTATCTGGCAGTGACTTTCTAATTCTTTGGGCTGTGTATTATGTAAGATTTCATACATTGTTACGATAAGCTGAGGAGTTTTCCTATTGTTAAAAAATGTGCTCTATTTTTGTTTATGTTCAACTAGTTATTCTGACTTGTCCTAAGTGAAAAGTTCAAAGAACCTGTTCATATATTTATTTCTTTTGGATGGTACAAGTTTCAACTCGCTGTGTTGTGTCATTCATTTTCTTCTGGTACTTAAAGTTACTCTTTCTGAGGAAAATCATTCTAGAGGAACTTAAAAAGGAACAAACTTCTGAAACTACTTAGGAATCTAATCTTGGTGACTTTTGATAAGTTCAGTGTCAAAAAAGATAACAGTCACTTAAAGGCTAAATTAAATTAATATAAATATCTGTATGCTATAAAAGATACCATTCAACAAGAAAAAGAATGTAGAGAGAAGAGATAATTTTTACAGAAAATTTAGGTGATGTCAGTTGCCTTTTATTGAGATTGTTTTTTTTGAGCTTTCATAAAGATTTCCTTTTCCCATTTTTTCAATTGCAGTATGACAGTTTATATGGTAACTGGTCATATGTGACAGTCTACTGTATAAATATGAATGATGGGTTAATCTGGTGTGTTTACATGGTGTATACACAGTTGAAACCTAGCATGGAAAGTTAAAAAATTCTGCACAATATTTCTTAAAAGTAAAATACTTTGCTGTGGTGAAATTATTTGGATTAACATCACAGTATTCTGTGATGTCTTTTAAACTTTTTGGAAAGGTAATGTAGAAAAATCTTGATTTGGGTTAAATACAGATTTTTAAAACTAAATGTCTTTTTTTATATTTTTATGAGGAAGTAGGAAATTACTTTTGAAGAAAATGGGCTTCTATTTAAGTGTTGAAATATATGTATGTTGTGAGTTTAAGGAGCCTGTAACTACCTGTAAGGTTTATGCACCATCTGCTTTCAGTGACTGTAAATAAACTCTCAAAACATTTCAAAGGCTTCATATAGAAAGTATCAATTGACAGGTAAACTTAATAAATTACTAATTAAACCCACACACACCAAAAAAAGATTTCCCTTTGAGAGCAGGAACAACACAAATATGCACAATACCACCATTTCAATTCAGCATTGTATGAAGAATTTACATTAAAAAAACATAAGCAACTCCTAAAAACCAGTGAGAAAAAAATAGAACACAGTTTTGTTTAAGGGGAAAAAGTCTTCAACTTCACAAAATGGGAAGTCCAAATGACCAATACACATATGACAAAACATGAAATTCTATACACTCTTGATGGGTACATGAATTGTCTCTGAAACTTTAGAGAACAGTTTAGCATTATTAGTAAAGTTAAAGATATACAGACTCTATGTCCTAGCTGTTTTTCTCTTACACACATCTTTTAACGTAATTCTTGCATGTGTGCACCAAAGCATTTGTGCAGGATTTTCATAGCAACATTGTTCATAATAGCAAAAAAATGTAAATAACCCAACTGTCATAGAAAAGTGATGGATAAATAAGTTGTGGTATATTGATACAACTGTATACTATAAAACAGTGAAAAGGAATAAAACTGCAACCCCACAGCACTATGTCAATGGATCACACAGACTAACATTGATGAAAAGCAAGTCCAAAAGAATACATATCATGTGATTCCATGTATCTTAGTTTCAAAAACAGGCAAAACTAGACTTTAATATTTAGCATGGCATTTTATGAGTGAATTGTGGCCCCCAAAAAGGTATGTTGAAATCCTAACCCTTGGTACCTATACCATATTTGGAAATAGGATCTTTGCAGATGTAACCAAGTTCAGTCGAGGTCGTCAGGGCGGACTAATCCAGTGTAACTGGTATTCTTATAGGAGACAAAGACAGAGAATACAGCCATATGAAGATGGAAGCGGATATTGAAACTATGCTGTATAAGCCAAGGAACACCTGGGGCTGCCAGAAGCCAGAGGGACAGGCAAGGGTCCTCCCCTGGAAACTTCAAAGACACCAGGGACCTGCTGACACCTTGATTTCAGGTTTCTGGTCTCTAGAAATGTGAGAGAATACGTTTCTGTTGTTTTAAACCACCTAGTTTGTAGCACTTTGTTACAGCCCTAGGAAACGAATAGGGATGAGAACATTGTAAAACAAACAAACAAAAAACAAGCAATGAATTTACTATCTCAAAAGGAAGTGTTTACCTCTAGAGTCTAGAGGTCAGGGAAGAGGTTGTGATGGGAATGGTGCTGCACGTATCTTCTCTTCCTGGCTACTGCTATTTTTTGTTTGGCTTTTGTAATAGATGATGATGTATCTGGGTATGGTTTTCCTTTTATTTATTTTGCTTAAGATTCTTAGACTTCCTGTATCTGAAGCAGGTATCTTTCATCAGTTCCAAACTATTCTCAGTCATATCTCTTCTAGTATTGCCTTTCCCTCCTTTTTTCTGTTCTCTCCTTCAGGGATTCAAACTAAGATATGTGATAGGCCACGTGCTAGACTCAAAATATTTTATATTTTCCACATCGTTTTCTGTGCTGCATTCTGTGTAATTTCTGCATATTTCACCACTTTGCAACGATAATAGTCATGATTTGTTTGGGCAAATTATCATCAATGGGTGCTAATTCTAAGGGGAAAGTTTGGGGAGCAGCAGGATATTTGCATGATCTCAAAGGGTAACCCCCACAAAACTGTTTATTAGTTGCGAGGAGGAAAACAGTAACTATATAGTGGATAAACTAGAAGACCCCTTGGTTGCATAATAAAAATTGGCATTGCCAATGAGGGGCAGAGGACACATCATGTGTCTCCAGATGTGATATCCTGAGAGAGACGCAACATCACACATGTAGTATTCTGACCAGTGAGGCATAACCTGAACCCAATCAGGAGGAACCAGCCAGCCTTTCTCATGCAGGGTTCCAAACAGAATTAAGCTGTGCAGAAAATGACTTGAGTGACTATTTCCTCAATTTTCCATTCTAGATACATAAGAGAAATCAATTAATTTTATACAATAGCTGCCCCAGGGCCTAAATCTCTCAAGGAACCTCAGTTGAGAAAGGATACCTCAGACAAATCCAAAGTGAGGCATTTTATTACAAATAGCCCATATTCTTCAAAGATGTTAATGTCAAAAAAGACAAAGGAAGGCCAAGAAGCTCTTTCAGATTCAAGAAGATGTGACAACAAATTGATATGTGATGCAGATGATCCAGGACCACATTTTGTTCTGGAAAAAAAAAGTTATAAAAACAATATTGAGACAATTGACAACATTAAAATATAGACTGTAGATTAAAGTACTTCCTCAATGTTAAATTCCCCAAATTTAATCATTGTACTGTTTTCTTATATTCACAGTATTATTGTTCACAGTAAATATGCAATGAAGTATTAAGTGGATATAGGGGTAGGATATATGCCATCTACTCTCAAATAGTTACGAAAATAAACACACACATACAATCAGCTATATTAAAAATAAATAAGTACAACATTGACGGTCAACCTCCCTGGTTCTTTTTAAAAAAAATTAAAATAAGATACAACTTTATACCCATAAACATGACAAATATTAGGCAATCAGATAATCAGAAATGTTGGTAAGGATGTGGGGAAATGGTAACCCCCATGTACTGCCAGTGAAAGTTTAGACTATCACAGAAATTCCAAAGAACAAACTGTTAAAACTTAGCAACTCACATTCAGATCCATTAAAAAAATTCAAATATATCAACAATCTCAACCAATCTTAAAGAACTAAATTCTCCAGTTAAAAGACAAAAATTCTCAAACTGGATACAATGACATAAAATCTATCTATATGCCATTTAGAGAAGACAGGCATGAAATAAAAGGAAAACAATTACCATAGGTCACTGTTTTTGTAAGAGAAAAAAAATCAGGAAACAAAAGTCCAAAACAATTAAATGAAAAGTAAATTAATATCTGTAATACTTTACAGAAATAAAGATGAATTAATTACAGCTACACACATTGATATGCAAGAATTTCAAAAACATTTGCAGGAAAAAGCAAATCAGAAGAGTACAAGAAATAATATTCCATTTACATAAGATTCAAAAACAGACTAAATTAAGCAATATATTGTTTATTATTAAGGTAATGGTAAAGAGAAATTCAAGATAATGTTAGCTCTGGGGAAAAGAAGGCACAACATTTCAGCCAATAAGAAAATCTCAACATATTTAAAAGCAGGCAGACAGCATGCACACTAAATTAATTCATCACAATGCAATAAAATTAGAAATTACCATAATAGCCAAATGTACATATCTTTTTGAAAATTATAAAATTTCATTTTAATAACTCTTGGGTTAAAGAAGAAATCAAAGGAGCAATTAGAAACTGTTCTGATATGAACAGTAACAGCAACATACGACAAAATGTGCAACCCTATGAAGCAATCATAAAGGTGTAGTATCCGGGTAGTCCTAGCCTAATCAGGTGAGCCCTCTGAAAGAGGGTCAGAAACCCAGATGCGCTCCTGCTCGCCTTGAAGGAGCACGTGCCATGAGTTCCAGAGATGTAAGGAAATAAATTCTGACAACAACGACATGAACTTGGAAAAAAGTTTTGTGAGATCCTGAACAGAGAACCTGGGGAAGCTGGGCCCAGACACCTGACCCATGGGAACTGTAGGATAATAAATGTATGTTGTTTTTAAAAGCAAAATAAAATGTGCAGCTCTAAAAGATGTCCCTGCCTTGACATAATTACATCAAACTTTTGGAATGATTTATCTGTTAAATTGATAGCCATCATGTGACTAATAATCTCAATAAGTAGAAAATTTATCTTAGAATCAACATTATTCATTGTTTTTAAACAATACTCCATACTGCTGCCCTCATATTTTCTTATTGTTTTTCTGTAATTTTATTTTTAATAATTGGTGAAGAGTATAGGGTGTTCATTGCACTGTTCATTAAAAAAAATATCCTGTAGATGTGAAACTTAAAACAAAATTTTAACTTCAAGAAAAAAAAACTCATTAAATTAAATGTAAAAAAGTATTATCTTATGAGTATGAACTGAAATTCCACTTAATTACAGACTAAAATATAATTTTCTTAGAGTTTTAAGAAAAACTGTGTGTATGTAGGCTTAGAGTAAGGATGGGTTTCTTTATAAAATAATACAAGAATTGAAGAACCATAAAGGAAAATATTGGTAAATGCTAAAAATATGATGACATCAATATGAAAGCTTCCATAGGATGAAAAACAACCTAAAATAATTAAAACACAAGTCACAAATATCAGCCAAAGAAGCTTATAATACTGGGAAAAACTTTACAAAAAATATGCAAGAGCTACATAGGAAAACTTTAAAATATGTAGAACATAACAAGAAGCATGAACAAATATATCAGCATACCATATTCTTGGATGTGAGCACTAAACTTCAAAAGATGGCTAGTGCCCCCAAATCAACCTTTAGATAAAATACATTCCCAATAAAAAGATTGGCAGATTTTTTAAAACTAAATAAGTACAACTGATTGGGGGAAATAAGGAAGCACAAATTCTTGGGAATTTTTTTGAAAAAGAAGAGCAAGAAGACTGGCCCTGGGACAAGATATTTAGTATAAAAATAACAACAGTATTGCTCTTGCATATGAAGAGAGAAACAGCTCAATAGAAAAGGAAGAGTCCAGAAATAGACCAAAAACCTAAAAAAAATTAGTATGTGATATACAAGTAGCACTTTAAATCAGTAGATTTAAAATGAGTAAGTGGGTCACCTGAGCACCTATGGGGGAGGGGTGCAGGCAAGCAACAGTTGGGGAAGGAAGTAAATTTTAATACATTCCTCACATCTTACTCCAAAATAGATTCCAAATGAATCACAGATTTAAATGTAAAAATAAAAAAAATGAAGCCATAAAGAACTAAAGAAACCATAGGAAATATTTTTCCCTAATGGCAGAGTAAGGAAGGCCTTTTGTATTTTGCAAAACCCAGGAGCCACAAAGAAAATGAGTTTGACTATGTGCAAATTTAAAATTCTGTTCCTGGGGAAAAAAGAACACAAGTTGAATATGACATGACAAACTGGAAAATTTTATTTGTACGTCATATCAGTGGAAATGGATAAACTACAAAACATATATTTAGGATCCAAAAACAAATAAGAAAAGGAACAAAACGTAATAGAAAAAAATGGGCAAAAGATATCAACAGTTTACCAAAAATGAATACAAATTTCTCTGAAATACATTAAAAAATGTCCATCCTTTCGTTATAAAAAGAAAGAAAATTACAACTATGTTGAGATACAATATTCCCCTATTTGTTTGGCAATGGTTAACAAAGTTAACACATTGTCAAAGATACTATGGGGAAAAGTCACTCTCAGATATGACTGGAAATGCATCTCTGGAGGGCAATTTAACATCACTGTCAAAATTACTAGTTCATATCTCCTTTGATTCTAAGAATATATCCTAGAGTTAGGCTCCTAAGTGTGTAAGACGACATCTACACAAGGTGTTTATTGCAGCATTTTTTGAGATAGAAAATGATTGAAGACAACGCAAACATTTGGAGTTTTGGTAGAGAGGGACTACCCCCGAGGGAGCACTCAGTCCGTGCCAAGTGTGCTTATACAGCAGCGCCCTAAGGAAGACACTTCTTTCAAAAGCGAGAGATCAACCGTTTCAAACAGTGATGAGAAGTCAAATAAGATGAGAATAGAAAATAGGCAATAGATGTTGGGAAGATACACATAACTGGTCATCTTTAAAATAATGGTCATGAGGACCAAATGGAATGGTAAAATCAAAATCTTGATTGGAATAGGTTAAGAAAAGAATGGGAGATGAGGAAGTGGAGGCAAGGGATGTAGACTGTAGCCGGAAAGTTTGGGTTTTTTTTTTAAAGATGGGTGATAGTATAGAAATGGAATAATCCTGTAGAGAAATGATAATTTATACCACTGTCATAACAACTTGGATGAAAGAAGGAAAGAAGAAAGGAGGAAGGAAAGAAGGGAGGAAGGAAAGGAGGGAGATAAAAGCGTTTATGATGGTATCCCATTTAAACTGGAAGTCTTAGTGGCCCCTCTTAGAAGGCTGATTCATGTTAAGATCTTTTGACTATTATTGAACTTAGATCAGTTGGACTTTTTTTTTAATGCTTTCACATAATCAAAGACTGTGTGCGTGATGAGTATTATATTTCTGATTAGTAAGTACTGCAGGATTTCTTGCCACATAAATAAACTTTAGTGTCATTTAGCTGATCTGTAGCCATTCCTCAGACTCATGTTTGTCTGATTCACAGCCATTCGCTATGCCATCGTGGCCCAGATGACACGTTATTTATCTGGAGTAAATGTAAATGGTGCTTTCTTTAAGGTTTAGACTCGGCCCAATTTGGGCTGACTATGTAACTTCTTTTACCGCATTGTCATTGCTGCTATTCTACGATTTTCTCCACTTAGACTGATTATTTAGATATTCAGTTATCATCTAACAACTCATGTATTTACTCCATGCTGAGAATAAGGATCTCACAGCTTTAATGCTTACACTTGAGAAATTTAGTATGGTTTGTTCAAACATGTCATCTAATGTAGATATGGTTTAAGTGATGCTGAAGACAGCCGTAGCAAATTCAAGTCTTAAAACTAACAGTTTGAACATTTCTCCTTTTTATAGACTGTTCTATTTGTGAAAATCGAAATGCTATTACAATAATATTCAACATTGAATTCTTTTGAGAACAAGGAGAAACTCATATAAATTTTAAAAGATAATACTATTTATTCATTGTTATGGATTTACTCAGAGCTTATTTATGAATGTCTACTCAGCATAAGGACAACTCTTCCTGCCCTCAGAAGGCTTGTAATCCAATGGGGAAGAAATGACAATGAAATAATCACTATAAAGTGAGATAGACACTCTTTTAGGGAAGTTCTGGGTGCAATGGAAAATCATAAAGTCATCAGAGAGGGTCCCCTGCAACAAGTCTTTTGTGTATTAATATTGAAGTCTCACATGATGTCATCATCAGTGGAGTTATGGGCAGTCTTGCTGAAAGCCAGATTCTGAGGAACTAAACTAGGTAAGTCCTCAAGAGTTTGTAATTTTATTGCCACTTGGATCTGAATGCATTCAACCCACACTGTCCCTACATAGATGCAGAGAAGTGACAGGTCACACATCTAGTTAATTTACCCTTTACACCTGAGTATGAATGTGATCATCAGATCCTGTCCGGAAAGCATATGCCGATGAGAAGGAGAAGAAAGCATCTTCAGGCCCAGGAACCCTGCAGAGATACTGGCAAATAAGAAAAAGGGGAACAAAAAAGAGGAGGCAGAAGGTACTCCAGATTGGCACTACTTATTCATTACTGAGCCTGAAACAGGTTATGGAAGTATTGCTAGAAGCACAAATACAAAAAGGAGTACCACTTGTGCTAGTATGAGCTCTGAAAAAGTTCCTCATTGTTCCCTGTTTCTGATTGAATCTGGATTCTCTGCACTCCTCGGTTAAGGTCTGTTTCCTTTGCTTTGCTTTTACTCTAGATGGCAGCAGCAGAACAAAATAGAGGAGAAAACTATATTTTCAGTGAAATTTGGTCTTCTGTGTCTACTAGGTAAAAAAGGTCTCAGAATGTTATTTGAAATAAAATATGCCCTTTTAAAATGTTTCTGCCAGCACAGAATTACATCCTTAATAGTTCAATAATTAGAAGTCAAGATGCCTTCACAATTGTGCAATTTGACAGGTCACTGATAATGTGATATTTATAGAGAACTTTTATTATAATAGTACCGCTTGACTCACTGTTTATATCCATAAGTTTACATTTGGAAGCTGAGACATCAAAGTTGAATATCAAAAATACTTTTAAAAGTGATGGAATTTCTTCCAATAAGGAATAATAATCAAATCAGATAATCAAATAGAAATAGAACGTTTCTGGCTGAATATGTTAGGGAAATAAAACTTTACTATTTATTTAATAAATTTATGTTTTTAAAGTTGTTTCAAGTGAACATGAAACTGGCTTTTGTATATATCAAAATTACAAATAGTTCATCAATATTTTTGTTTATTAAGGTATCATTGATATACAATCTTATGATGGTTTCACATAAACAACACTGTGGTTTTGACATTCACCCATATCAAGTCCTCACCCCCTTTATTGCAGTCACTGTCCATCAGCGTAGTAAGATGCTATACAGTCACTACTTGTCTTCTTGTGCTATACTGCCTTCCCTGTGACACCCCCTACATTATGTGTACTAATCATAATACCCTTTAATCCCCTTCTCCCTCCCTCCCCACCTACCCTCCCCACCCTCTCCCCTTTGGTAACCACTAGTCCCTTCTCCGAGTCTGTGAGTCTGCTGCTGTTTTGTTCTTTCAGTTTTGCTTTGTTGTTACACTTTTTAAAGTATTTTCTTATGAAATAATTTTATCATAAAATGAAAGTTTCCACCATCACTACCTAAGCTGAGAGGATTTATGATTCCAAATATGATTTGTAGATGAGATTGCAGCAACACCAAGAACATAGTAAAAACAAAAGTCTTGAAGAGGAGCCAGGAAATTAAAAGAAGGATGAAAGTGATAATTTTCAAAACGAGTTTCCAGAAAACATAGCCTAGTTAGGTTGAAATATTCTCACATAATTCTAGGCTGGCTTGAACAGAGGATTTCCAAGAGTTGGAAAATACTCTTGTCCAGGTTTTGTGCTTCATGGCTTTAGAGAGGAGAACTCACATCTCTATAATATAGGTTTATCCATTGATTAAGTTAATTTTCCTTCGGAGAGTATTGAAATATCTTGGAGAAGGGTCTTTCTTTTCTAATTCACACAAAAGTGCCATTTGGACTAGCACTGGCCCTGTTATCATGAGTCAGAGAGGTCACATTAAATTCAAGTCTTACCAAACTAACACTTTCTTTTTGTCAGAATTAATTAATTAGAATCTTCAGGTGACCATTGCTCCATTGCTCAGTCATTTTTTAAACTAGATCCATGGAGAGGTAGCATAGAATGGTGTCAAGGACCCAGGCTTTTGAGTGAGGGTTTTAGTTGCATTTGTAGCGCTGCCATTTCCTCCCAGGTCCTGCTGCTGTTGGGGTGAGTTGGAAAGTAGCCTGGCACTGCGTAATTGGAGCATTCATAATTTTTATTCCTTTTGACCTAATCATGGCATTCAAAAAATTTAACTTGGGGAGAAAAATCGGGATAATGGCAGATAATGCTTTATGGACAAAGAAGTTCATCATTATGTGATTTACAGTAGTGAGCAAACTGGAAATGATGTACAACGGAGGAATGGTTATGTAAATTACAAGATATACTAAGATTTGGTAATCGGTAATCAAATAAATATTTATCAAGGGTTCACTAAAATGCCATGTATTCTGCTAGGCACTGGAGATTCAGAGTGAACATGATAGATATGGAACCTGACTTTTGTATAGTAACAATTTAATATCAAGTTTTTAAAAAGCAAGAAGAAAACACTTATAATACTATATTTTACAATGCTACAAAACACTTATTATATACTATCCACTAGTAATTTATACAGAGAAAAATAATAATCATTACCTCCAAATGATGGTAATACAATGCTTTTTCAACAATTTTCTGGTATTTTTCTACAAGTTACTGTTAAAAAACTTTTTTTTATTAGACAAAATAGCACTGTAGCAAAGGTGGGCCATGATAGAAAGAGAATCATATCTAATAATGTACACAAAAACCAGGATCACTTCATGGAAGGAAAATCCCTAAGCATATAAAGACAAATTATACTGTCTTTTTTTGTGTTTTGATGTCCATCACAGAGTCCTTTGCAAAGCCTGCTTCCTCGTCAGCATTGGGAAGGTCGTCTGTTCTTATACAGAGAAAGCAAGCGGGCAGCACATTGCACCCAGCTGACACAAGAGGGCGCACAGACCCTGCTCCCGGATGCTTCCCTTTGTCTTCCAGGAAACAAACAAAAAGAACCCTGACATTTGACATTTTATTTGGTGACCGGTTTAAATATTTTAATAGGCGTTTATATATATGGAACCCACAGCAAGTTTCTAACCTGAGAGATCTTTGAGGGCAAGATCCTCTGTACAAGTGACCTCTACTCCCTGGCATTTATTTCATAAGAAAAAATACTGCAGGAGAGTCAAAATCTTTTAAAGCACAATTAATAAAACTGGAGGCAGCCTAAACAACGAAGTCCAAGGCGTTGTTAAACAAATCATGGAACATTGTAAACAAATTAGGACATCACCATTAAAAATTATATTGACACAGAAGGGGATAAAAAAAGCAATTTAAAAAAAAGCAACGTATACTATAATACATACAATGTGGTCTAGTTTTTATTTAAATATATCATATGTATAAATAAACACATCTAGAAAGATATATGTCAAAATATTATAGTCATATCCTTAAGAGCTGAGTGACAGGGTGTTTTTTTTATTGCTATCTCTCTGCATGTCTATATTTCGTAATTACAATAAAGATTTTTTTAATTTAAAACAAATAAATACCGGTTCTTACAAATACCAAATAAGAATAAATACTGGTCCTTATGACCTTAGTTAATTAAATACACATGTAAATCACTACAAATTACCCAGAGATGTGACAATACTGCCATGTTTGCTGAACACAGTCCACTTTAGTGACTGTTGCTCTGATATAATAACTATTAACAGTGCCTCTTTCACTCTCAAAAGTTTAAATAAGTCACCCTACTCGTATATTTTTAAATTTCCCAGGAAGTTAGCAAGATCTGAAGCTTTTCCCTGTATGTCAGCAGGCTGCTTCTGATCCGAAGGATCCTAATGCTTGTCTCTACCAACGGAATCAGGTGCCTGGCTGGCCCAGAAACTGAAATTCTCCAGGCTGCATTAGGGTCAGTGTGGGGCCAGGGGGCGCTCCAAGACCCACCTGGATCACAGTCAAGATGGAAAGTCTGTTTGAGACCCAGCTTGACCCCTTGGCTTATGTGCCCTTAAGGCTGACTTATTTTTTGAGCACCAGGAACCCTCCACGGGACAGTGACACAACACCCTACAATCACACCACCTTCTGACATGTCTTTTGGGATAGAATCCTGACACTGCTAGGATAGACAGTCATTTTCAAAGCACTATTATACATGTAACCATACTGCCTTGTTGAAAATTCCTTGGATTAGAAATAACAAACACCCCTCAAAAAACAAGTAAAAATGGGAAACATTCTAAATTAGTCTAAAGATATCTCCTGGGACTTAGAACAGAGGGCCCAGCCAAGCCCCTTCAGGACTAAAGCCAGGACTGGAGAGCACAGGCAGGTAATTCCTTTACTCTGCTCTTTCCCTTCCTTTTCTTTCTCTTCCTCTTCCTCCTTGACTCTGTGGGGTTGAGTTTCTCTGCACATCTATGCCATTCTTCTCAGTCTGCAGAAGTCTTATTCTGCTCTCCCATACACAAAGACCAAGGCAGCCATCCTGAGTATCTCTACATGTCCTCTCAGGTCTAGCAACTCTGAGTCCAAATCCCCAATTCCCAAGGGACAGACTTTGATTGATTTATGTAAATGAATGAACTGGTTTCTCCTGAGTCAGGTGCCCACTCCAGCTCAATCAGTTATGGCCAGCAGGGATGGAATAATAGAACTAAAATGCTCACCCGTGTAGATTAGGGCAGAGGAATGTAGCCAGAGCAAACATCCCCACAAGAATTTGCTAGCTTTCCCTCCTTCAGAGTACGTGACAACTCCCCTTCAATGGCATACTCTGACTAAAGAGTCAGGAAAGGAGTTCTCAGTAACTCAAAGACACAGAACACAGGTATTGTGAGGATACTTCCAATGACACCCTCAACAGTAGTTTTCCCCATAGCTGCTCCCTATTTTCTTGATACTATTGCCAACTTCCAAGGGAATTAGGAACATAGTCCTAACCTACTTTCTTCCATACCTTAAATCCTATGATGAAGAGTCATGAGGAAGTCATGGGTCACCCATTTGAAGAGCAAAATCTTTATTCTCTTGCTGTTTCAAACAGTTATTGCATTACTGCCCTTTGTCAGTGCTGTGGGAAGAGAAAAGACTCACAACATTCACAATGTACAGAGAGGGTCAAAGAGATAAGAGAATAATTATGTTTCAGTGTGATATGACCTACAACAAAGGTATATACAAAGTGTATCTGAGTGCAGAAAGAGTCTAAATTATCCTTGGGAAAACCAAAAAGATTATATTCTATATGGGTCCTGAAAGAATAAGACCTTTCCTGATGGAGATGAAGGGGAAGATTCCAAGCTAAAACAACAATAATAAATACCTACCATACACTTAGCATTTACTACATACATAGGTGCTCTACCACATACCGTATGTGGATTATCTTGTTAAAGAAACTTTGCAACCCAGCTGGTCTGCCTGTCACTCCACTATGCATATCCACTATGTATGTGCTCCACCCTGTATATCCAGTATATATTTCAGGATCAGTCATTAAAATACCAAATCCTCAGGAAGACAGAATTATGGGCACATAGAAACTTTAATAAATGCCAATTGATAAACTGAAAATATTCCATGTCAGCATGTATGTGAGGAAACAAGCGCTCACATCCACTGCTGGTGGAAGTATGACTTCCTAAAAGACAGTCTGTTAACATGCATCAAAACTCATTCCTAGAAATTTACTTTTAGGAAATAATTGAGAATTTAGGCAAAGTGAAAACTACAAGGGTGCTAATCACAGTATTATTCATGACAACAATGTAAAATACCCAACAATATTTCTATAACAAATGATGTTGTAGAAGTATATTTATTGAGTGGAAAGATATCCATGACAAGCTTTCAAGAATCAACATATAAACAAAATATACAGAATAGTCCCAATTATTTTATTTTATATTTGTATATATGCAAATATATTTTTATGGGTATTTATAAATTAAAAATATTTGTATATTTTAAATGTGCCTATATATCTATAGACTACATTTTACTTTATATGAAGTTTTTAGTTTTATATGTTTATGTTTGTACTTCATATATATTCTTACATATATTTCATATTTCATATATATGTCTATACTCACACACACACACACACACACACACGCCTATATGAAATGCTAGAAAGAGATACACTAAAATTTGTCAGTGATTTCTCTGGCCAAGAATTTGAGGGTTGGATAATTTTTTTTTGGTTTATCTCTCTTTCTGAATTGTTTGACAATAACCTCCTATTATTTATGTAAGCAAAACAAAAATAAGAACTTAAAATGCCATTTATTGATAATTAATAATTTAATCACTTATTTAAATTTACCAAGCCAAGAACAAGATCTCAAAGTGTGACTTGCACTCAACATAAAATTATTTGGTATTCATGTTGCAGTGGTACCTCTGAAAGCTGTGATAAATTTTTGCATCTTTGAATAATATTTCATAGAGATTATTTACATGCTCAAATTATCTCCTACTTCAACAAAGCTGAACAACCCAGAAAAGAGAAATTCCCAATCTGTCACTTACCAATACTTTGAGCTTTGGTAAGTCACTTAACCTCTCTGAACTTCAAAAAAGGAAATAATAACTTCTCTTCTGAGGATTGAATGAATGTACCTGTGCATATTTTATAAAACTTTATATTAATATTCAATTGAATTTCAACTAAGATAAAATATTCGTTTCTTAAGTTATCTTTTTGGGAATCTTCTAATGTTTAAAAATGTCCAACATCATTATAGACCACAGTTATGTGCAGAATCCTCTTTGTTAATCAGTCATGTACAATCCGTGAGTCATTGCCAGCCCAGGAAAACTGTTGTTCTCCCTAATTGGCTTGGCCACTGCTCTTCCTAGACCTACCATAAAGAAGGAATTTCCTTGCTAGTTGAAATCTCCTGTGAAACTGATTCAAGCTTCTTAATAGGCTGACTTGCCACTAAATAGCCAGATGCATACAGCCTGACAACATAGCCAATAATAATGTGCATGTTCATTTTAACTCTTGGGCTTTTTGTAACCATTTGCCAATGGATCCAAAACTATAGAGTCACTCTTCTCCCTGGTGTGGTAAAAAAGTCAGTTATTTCAGTCATTATAATTCTTTTCTCACTCTAGTCCTGTCTGACCTCCCTAATCTGAGAAACCAATTTTAATCGTGCTGACCATGAGGTCTGATTTAGTTGAATTCTATCTATGTTTTTTATGGCTTCATTAGACACCTGTTTCCTGTACATTATTGGAAATCACAATGGAATATGACTAGTCTTTAGTCATAGAAAATTATTTTCTTTACAACGAAATTCTGTTCTACTTTTCACAGTCAGTGTCCTTCCCTCAGCTCAGCTTTTGATAAATACTCACAAAATCATACTGGCATTGCTGATAAGCATATTCACTTGGTGAAACAAGGAGGTCCTAATTTTGGAACTTGAAATCTTGGCATCTCTGAATTTGAAAGATGATCTGGGTGGTGAGCTGAGTGTGTTCTAACCTTCTCTGGGTCTATGACACCATTATGAATATACTAGGGCACGTCTAAAAGGTGTTTCCCTTCTCCATCCTGCCTGTCATCCACCAGCCTGGCCACCTGTTTTGATATACTATTTTCTACTCTTAATGCTTTCCAAAGTGGATAGTGGAAAAGCAACTGCAAAGGGAAGCTGAATATGAAGTATTCTTTGTCTATTAAACAACATCCAATGCCTGTTAGTATATTTGCTTACTTAACTCGAAAGCATTCCCCCTCACTTCTTAGATCAGTATTAAAACACCTCCTTAAAAACCTTTGATAATTCCTACACATATGTCATCTTGGCAGCTACTGACTGCCTTCTCCCTTGTAAATGAGATTTTCCTGGTTCTTTGTAGGCTGAGTAATTTTGGATTTTAACCTGGAAATTTTTAATATTTTGTATGAGACTTTGGGTCTTCCCCAAATCTTGAGAAGAATGTTGATATCTTTGTTACAGTAGGCAATCAACCTATCAGGTTCCATGTTCCAATCTGCTTTCTGTGAACTGTGGTTCAGATGTCAATTCAGTTTTCAAAGACATTGCAGTACTATTCTAATCCGTCCCACATGTGCACCACCCAGTGGCCAGTGTGGGACCTGGGCAGTGATCTGCTCCATAGCTCAATTTTCAAAGCCTATGATACTCTTTTTAGTATCAAATCAACCAGTCACAGCCTGGAGGTGAGCCCAGGAGTTCACACCACTTTATAGGATCACTCTCTTGAGTGCCCTTTTTCCTGCAATCTCTGTGATATTTTCCAGCTTCCCAAGGTCCCTTTTTATGGTCCTCTGTCCAAAAAGCTAGGGCCTTAGTTTCCCCAGTCTCCCATGTCTACCATGTCTTTCCATGACTGCTTGTGCATCTGGGACCAAACAGCTGGAGACAGAGAGAACAGAGAGAAAAAATGCAATGAAGGTTTGTGCTCTTGGTCTTGGGCCGCATTTCCTGTAGTCAGAGGGATTCTTCCCTCTCAGGGTTTTAGGCACCTGCCTATCTATCACTATCTAATGTAGAGTAAATTGATTCTCAGTGAAGGCTTCTTTAAGAATGAATGAGCTTTAATAAAAGGGAATTAGTGACACATCTTCTATTGTTTAATAGCCTAATTTATATTTTAGGGCAAGTGGCAGTTATAGCTAATCAAAGTCTCCAACTAACTTTTCTATGATAATAGGAATTATTTTTACAATCACAAGTAATAAACACTATAGTATTTTAAAATAAAATAAAATAAAAATAAAAGAGACTGGAGGTTACCACAGGAGAGGGAGTTGGGTAGATGGGTGAATTAGGTGTAGGGAGAAAAGAAATTAGTGAGAATGTTGGATGTCTTGATCCAGGCAATGGTTACATGAGTGTATACACATGTCAAAATTCATCAAGCTGTGTACTAAGATTTGTGCATTTTATTGTATGTACCTCAATATAAATACATTTAAAAAAACTGAACAGATTGTTAGGAGGCTTCTCCTGAAGTAACAGACACATACCACTATTCCCACACAGACACCCGACCTTTCTAACCTTGGATCAACACGTGGCTGAGCTCCAGTTAAAGCAAGGGAATCATAGCAACCTCCTAACTTTGGAAAATTCCATGCTCTCTTGGTTCCTACATTATTGTGGCTTTCAACAATGAAAGATAAAAGGTAAAGACCTTGCTTTCAAAAAACCAACTTGGACAAATCAAGATAAATATAACTCTGAACTTGTTAGCATGACTAAGTCCCTAGTCAATTCCTCTAGCCAGAAGATGTCCTTGAGGGGAGTATGGCTTGAGCACAAAAATATTATTACAAAATTCGTGTTTGACTCCTTCCTCTTTCCAATTCGTGATTGAAGTTCAGTGGGTCAGAAATAGGTAAACAGTTAATGGTTTGATGATATGGAAACTGAATAATAAAAATGCACATTTTGAGGAGAAATATAATATCAGAAACAATTCTCCTCTCTTCAAGAAAGGAGCTTTAATTAAAGGAAGGCTATGAAATAAATCACTTGACCTGATAATAGCTGGTGTTTTTTCAGACACTGTGTTGATGAGAAAGTTAAATGATAAAGAATCTTTATGACCTAAGGCAACAAATAAAATTATTCTGTCAATTCTGTCCTGACATAGAGGTAGTATCATTTTTTCAGATTTTAGGTAATATTAACTGAAGTACTACCCTTGAAAAGTGACTAAACTATAGGGACAGAAAGCAGGTAAATTGCCAGGAGCTAAGGGTAGGGAAGGCAGTGATGTTAAAGGACACAGAGACATTTTCGCAGTGATGAACTATTCCATAATTTAATTGTGGTGCACTGTATGCACTGGTCAAAGCTTCTAGGGTGAATATTACTGTACTTAAATTATACCTTAATTAAAAATATTTTAAGTGCCTAACACATAGTAGATCAATAAGAGAAATACAGAAATTAGTTTTTCTTTGGATGACAAATTATGTTCTAGAAAATGGAATTAATCTGAGAGCTAGTGCATAAATTTCCTATTCCTATCTCAAAAGCCACCATAATCAGTCTCACAAGAGTTTGGATGCCTATAAACCTTGTTTCTCTCATTCCCTATGGATAAAATATGAGAATAGGGTTTTAAAAGGGTGGTGATCATGTAGGCTCTGCCAGGTCTGTCTCTAGTTTAGAAGTGGGAAAAGGAAATTTTTCAAATAAAATGATTCAATAGGAGTGTATTAACTGGGAATTTTAAAATTGAGAGCTGAGAACTATACAGTCATTATAACACTGTGTCACAGACACAATGGCCAGTGACATTTGAATGAATGAAACATGAGATTTTCATACAGGTCTTAGGTATTTTGAAGGACATACTTCCACAGATAATATGACTGTGAAATGTGGCATGTGGCAGCCACTGAAGTGGACAGTAGTGAAATAGGGTCAAACAATGGAGCATGATGCAAGCTTAAGCTTTTAGAATATTGTAGGTTTATTCACTGTGAATAACAGTAAAAAGTTAATATTTCTTAAGTTCTTACATATTATGTCAGGAACTTTGGTAAGTTATATTATTACTCAGAATAATCTATTACTGTAGGTATTTTTAATGCTCCATTTTACAAATGGAAAAACTGAGGCTAAGAGGTTGAGTTACTTGCCCAAAGTCACAGAGTAAGTGTGGCAGAGCTGGGATTTGAATTCAGTCTCTCATACTCTGAACTTCCTGCCTCTAATCACTCTCCAACAATGACTGTTTGCTCAGTGGAAATGTTTTTGATCAGGTCTTCTAATAGCAGTGTAATATTTATTGAAGAAAATTCCTTCTTTCTTTTATAAGTTGCATATTGTAGAAACACCTTGTGAAGGAGGACAGATGGATTGAAAAGTCAAGGTATTTTATTTTTAAGTAGAGACCCAGGAGTTTACATTTTTAGCCTGAGGATTAAATACAGTTTTTTTTTTCTAGGAGAAAATAGCAAAACATTGTGGAGATTGGCAGCATTCAGCAAAGGGTCCTGAGTCCTACACTTCCAACAGCCAGGCAGGGCATGCTGACCTTGCCCTGAAACACTAGACAAGGCGGGAACCAAGGGCTGCAAAGATGTGCCTTGTAAAAATGGGATGGAATAAGACAGAGCCTTGAAAGGTAGCTGAACAAATATTGAGGTCAAGAACCCTATGTGAGTCTTATTCTAAGTTCAATTCAACATCTGGAAATCAAATTCTTTATTTCTTAAGACTGACAATGATCCTATACTTCTTCAGGCCAATTCATAGAGTAATAAGGTATCACAGGTATCCAGGACACAGAGCTTTTATTACTTGATGGTTCAACTTTGATGAAAGAAAGTTGTGAAGAATCAGAGCTACTTTCCTCTGTTCAGAAAAAATTAAGAGTCAAATACTTCTTTTACTGTGAAATGTATGAATGTTCACATTAAGTAAAACAGGCTATAAATTGTTGAATTTTACAGTTCAAGTAAAATGTCTCTACAAAGTAGTTACAAAAAATTTGTTTTTTAAAAATATTTTTGGTTGTAGAAATTACAGACCATTTCATGGACCTGTAATGCAATGATACAAAGGAGCCTTATTTGTTTATACTGAATAGTAGTCATGTTTTAAAATTAAATAAATTATAATCCTAGGGTTAAAAATATACATGTGCATAAACATGTGTACAAATTGCAAACAGATACTAAAATAATTTTCTTACCTAAAGTCTTAAAACGAATATATGTGTTTGCAATATTTAATTAGAGACTTGTTTTGAGAATGTTGGTGATGATAGTGGGATAATAATCAATTACATCTGCATATTACTTTATATTTTGTCAAGGACTTTTGTTATTTGCTATCACATTGATCTTCACACCAGTTCTCTGAAGTAAACAGGCAGCTATTGTTACTTTTATTTTAAAAATCACATCAGTTTTTATCTGGTTACCAAAGGAAGACATTCTTGCAAATAATGTGAAAGATAAAAGAAGAAAGATGAAGTTGGGGTGTTTCTCCCCTCATTTTACAAAAGAAGAAACTTGAGAGCTAGAGAGGTTCAAGGGCTGATTCTGGGTCTAGCAGCTAGAAAGTGATAGAGATGAAGCCTGCCTCCTAGACTTGTAGATTTTATGCTTTCAACAATATTTCATGAGCACCAACGTTGTTGGGCTCTCTGGTAACCATATCCGCTATGCCAGTGTCCCTCAGTTAAGAAACAGAAGAAAAGACAAAATTTCACAGTCTAAAATATCAGTAGGAATCTAGGTCTAAAGAATGTAATAGGAGCATACTGTTAGCAGAATGACTTAATTTCATTTTAGGGGGAATGTTTCATTTGCTAATTAAAGTAGAACTTCCTTTCCCAAAACTCTGTTTAAACTATTTGCGGGTTACTTTGAATCCAACAGTCACTTTAGTGCTGGCTGGGGACCTGTGCACTAATACAGACTGGAGCTACCTCAGACCAGCCATTTCTGTAAATGACCATACTTATTTTATAAGATGTGAACTTTAGGATGTTCAGCTACTAGAGTTTACTGACGGTTGAGGTGGGAAGGGATGGAGGCAGGCCAGTTTGGTGAGCTATTAAAGATATTCCCAAAGTCTTAGATTTACACCTAATACTGTGATGAAATGGCTATCATGAAACTGTTTCTGTAAAACTGACTTTTAGTGAGTTGACCTGGAGACATTTCGTCCAAGTGTCAACTTTATGAGGAAGGACCTCAAATGTAGTTTTTTATGTTGTCTCCAACTAGGGTCCTAGTCTGTATTTAATTTCCTGGGCTATCATAACAAAATACCACAAACTGGATGACTTAAGCAAAAGACATGTATCGTTTCAAAGCTTTGGAGGCTAGAAGCCTAGAATCAAGGTGTCAGCAGCGCTGGTTCCTTTTGAGGGCTATGAGGAAGAATCTGTCCCCAGCCTTTCTCCTGGATTCTGGAAGTGCAGGCTTTCTTGGCTTATTGATGGCATTCTCCTTGTGTTTTCACATCATCTTCCCTCTGTGCATGTCTGTGTCCAAATGCTCCCTTTGGATAAGGATATCAGCCATCTTGGATTAGGCCCACCCTAATAAGTTAATTTTAACTTGATTACCTCTGTTAATATCCTATGTCCAGTTAAGATCACATTCTGAGGTATGAGGAGCTAGAACTTAAACATGTCTTTATTGGGAGTTGTGATGGTTAACTTTATGTGTCAAGTTGGAGGGTGTTTTGGATGAGATTAAGATTTAAATTGGTGAGTTTTGGGTAAAGCAGAGTTGCTGCCATAATGCAGGTGGGCCTCATCAACTCAACTGAAGGCCTGAATAGAACAAAAATACCAGCCTCTTCAAGCAAGAGGAAAAAACTTGAGAGCTAGAGAGGTTCAAGGGCTGATTCTGGGTCTAGCAGCTAGAAAGTGATAGAGATGAAGTTGAAATCTCCAGCAAACTGCCTTTGGATTTCTTCTGCATCATTGCCTCTCCAAGGTCTCCAGTCTGCCAGCCTTTGGACTAGAATTTCCCCATTGGCTCTTCTGGGTCTCCAGCCTGCATATTTTGGACTTGCCAGCTTCCATAATTGTATGAGCCATTTCTTTATAATAAATATCTTTATACACATACTCATGTAGCCTATTGATTCTGTTTCTCTGGGGAACCCTGACTAATACAGGGTAGAGTACACAATTCAACCCATCACACAGTCCCAAGGTATTCTAGCAAGATGGAAGAGAAATATATCATAGGACTTTAAAAATTGTGCCCTGTTATTATAGCACACCACCTATGGTGTGTTATTAATTAATATCCTTTTATAAATTAAGTAATCATCTTGTGAATGGTACAATTGTATTGCATTATATTTTTGGTGTTTAAGCAACAACTTTAGCTGTCTCTGAAATATACCATACATTTTGTAGACTTGTTCTGGAATCTTTCTATTTTAATATTCTGGAAGCCTTGAAAACTGGAAATAGCTTGGATCTTTCCCAACCTACTTAGTTGTCACTTCTCCACTTGGTACCTCTCCCACTTGCTTCCCGTTGCCAGGAGAGCCTTGCTAATTCTTGCCTATTGGCCTTTATACACATGCTTCTTCTACTTTCTCTCCAGGTCATGTTCCTCACCTGCCTTGAGGACTGTTCCCAGATCAACTCCAGCACTATTTAACCACTATGCAAATTATATATTTAATTCATGGTAGTGTAAGAAAAATTCTTTCCTTTCCTTCCATTTTCCACACAGTGTTTCCCAGCTTCCTTTACACTGAAGTGTGCTTTTGTGGCAAAGTTCTCTCCAATGGCCTGTAGGTCAATCCAAGGAATTTGGATCTAAAGCTTAGTGGGAAGCCACTGAAGTACTAGAAGCAAGTGAGTGATATGATTTAATTTAAATTGGAGAGATTACTCTGGCTGATCTGTAGAAAATGGGGTAAAAAAAAAAACAAAAACAAAAATGAAGTGCGAAGACAAGACAGAAAGTCCAAACATGAATCCAGATGAGAGGATTTTCAGCTCTTACCAGGATGGTTGTAATGCAAACTGGAAAAGAAAAAAATACTTGGTAATGGGATAGATATGGGAAGTGAGGCAAGTAGGAGCTTTTAGTAATGACTAACAGATATAAAAAGATGGTCAACCTCACCCATAATAAGATAAATGCAGATGAGATCCATAGTGAGATCGCTTACTTGGGGAAAATCTCCAAATTTTGGTAACATACTCTGTTGATTAACACCTGGGGAAACAAACACTCTCATTTAATGCTGGTGGGAATGACAAATGTCACAGCCTCTTTGGAGGAGAATCTAGCAATATAAGCATTTATCCTTTGACTCAGCAATCCCACTTCTAAAAGTCTATCCCAAAGATACACAGGCAAATATACAAAACTGACACATGTACCAAGCCTTTCATCATAACAACAAGCAATGATCAGACTGGAGCTGGCTTGTATTGTTTACAAGAATTGATTGTTAAATTTTCAGGAATTTTGCAAGCTGGTTGTTAAACATACAACGGTTTAAAAGTAAATTATATAAGCTTACAGTTAAATAAATTGTATTTAAGAACATAGGTAATACATATCCCAAATTCATCACTTCCTAATTATTTTACTATATTGTTATCTATGCTCTTGAGGGTATTTTCATGTATTATATCTGAATGGTATACATTAATTCCCAATGTCATATCCAGTTACATGATGTTAGTAGCTTGAATTCAGCCATAGTGGGAGTATTTACACTCCATAGATAATTTGTGAACATTCCAAATCAGGGTTTTCCCTGGAGAGAGCTGATAAACATGTAGCAACATGCAACTGGAAACAATCCAAACATCCATGAAAGGGACTCTGCTTGAATAAACCACAATGCATCCACTCAATGAAGGACCACACAGTTATAAAAGGAAAGAGGGCAAGATTTACATACTACATACTGCTATAAAAGCGATCTCCACAATATACAGGCAATTGAAAAAAAACAAGTTGAAGAAAAGTATGTACCTTATGTTTTTATTTTTAAAAACAGGAAAGATACAAAGACATTTATGTTTTTGCGAATTCTTTTAAGACGGAAAGCTAAAGTAAAAAAATTTTTTAATGGCTACATATAGGGAAAGGGAAGAATCTCTAAGAAAAAGATGACAGACTTCTTTGAAATGCTTTGGTAGATTTCTTTGGAACCATATAAACATTTTACATAGTCAAAATTAAAATTTTATTTGAAAAAATTCTTTAAAATCTGAAACAAAATGAAACAAACCAATCTATGCAATGATTGGCATAATCACACAGGGAAGAATTATTTCAAATGAATTGAAAAAACAATTTCACATGCCTAGTCATGTCCTGAGGACCAAAATAAAAAATTGAAATGTTAAAAAAAAATCTCAAACAATTTTCAGGAATCATAATGATAACATTGGTTATATCATCCCAAAACCATTATATACAATCTAGGATAAAGAAAATATGTAATTATGTTTATGCCATTAAGAACCAATATTTTTTACAATAGTAGAAAATGGCATAAATTGAAGAAGTTAAGTAAAAACATTGTCATTTTACATTTAAAATATTGTCTTGTATTTTTCTCTTTAAGAAATATTTATCTAGTTCCTACTTCTGTTTATTGAACAAGCCTAGAAACAATGACCAATAAGGCAGCAGTGAGTGAGCGCTGCTAAAATCCAGACTGTGATTTCTAAATACCATTTTCCAAATTGGGCTCCCTGAAGAAATAGACGGTGTCAGTCTTGGAGCAAGAGATGTCTAAGATGATCTTGAAATATCTTAGCACAGCAGAAAACAGTGAGGCTACTAAAGACATTTGAGGTTTGTCAAAATGACTCAGGTGCTAAACTGAAGAAGCTTCTACTTGACAAAGATAGCATAATGTAAGCATCAGTAAAAATAATGATTGCAATGGATTGAAACACATAAAACATTTTTAAAAGGTCCTTGGCTGCCATAAAGTATGCTAAAAAATCAGCTCACTTAGCTGAAGGCTGATAAATAAAAGTAAAGAATGGGGAATTTTGTCTTTCTCATATGAAATGTACTGCTGAGTAACAAAAAGCTGTGAGAGGAAATTTCTCTTTATAGGCATATTTCAGCCAACAAATGAAGAAGCAATGATAGGATATTAACATTTTATAACCACTAATCACATAACGGATCTATTCTAAGCAGTGACCATCAACAGTTATCCATACGACAAAAAAGAGAGACAATCAGACTTTATGTGCTTCCTGGTGGAAGTGTCCAGCACTTTCCATGAAGTATTCATGTAAAAAAAATTCAAACTTGAACATAACCAAGCCAAGCCTTTAGATCTAATTACCAGTTTGCAGGAAATTCAGGAAACAAAAGGAACTACAAGCCAAATGACTGTTCTGACAGATATATTTCGAGGGCTGAAAATGAGAGGTGGAATGGGAGGGGAAAGAATAAGAAGAATTAAAATAAACTTAAGAGAAAGACATATCAACAATTACTATATGTGGACTTTATTTGATTCTGATTTAAATCAATAGTAAAAAAAGACAGAACAATAATTATGAGGCAATTTATGATATTTTGATTAAGTTTCTTTAAAGAATCCTTATCTTTTTCGAGATACATACAAAAATATTTGTGTGTAAAACAGTATGGTGTTTGGGATTCATTCCAAATGATCTAGTTTGGAGTGTGGTGTGGTGGGTAGAAGTGTATATGAAACAAGATTAGTTATGCTAATTATCGAAGCCAAGTATTCTATTTATGTACATTACAGATTTTCTGTATTAAAAAGTCAAAAGTTTAAAAAATATGACTATTCAGTTTTTATTTGAACTGGGAGAATGAAGATGCCACTTGCAGACACTGTAATGTTTCAAGGAAGACCAAATTGGGAGTGGGGAAGAGATTTAGAAAGAGGGAGATTAATAATTTCACTTTCAGTTCTGAACATGGTTTGAAGTGTCTGAGAGACATGTAAGAGAAAATAATAAGCAGTCAGATATATATTAGGCTTGAACCTCAGAAGAGACAGCTGGACTAGAGATCTAAATTTAGGATTTACCAGCATATGGGTGGAGTTGATACGATTACTAAGGGAGAGAATATACTGCAGAATAAAAACAATTAAAACATACCGAGTGCCTATTATGTGCAGGCACTATTATGAATTCTTTAAACGTATTTTAAATATACTTAATCCTCACAGTAATCCCATGAAGTAGATATTTCTATAATCTCCTCTTTATATATTAAGAAGTGGAGGGACATAGGGCATAAGTCTTGTCCATAGCAAGTTTAAGCATTGTAACCAGGATTCAGATCCTGGGAGTCTGACTGGAAAGGCAGAGCACTCCAGGACTGTGAACTCAAGAGTTCTGATATCCAGAGTAGAGAAAGAGATGCCAGAAGAGGACTCTGGGAAAAAGCATCCAAAGAGGGGAGAGAGAAGTAGTTGACAGAAGTGTCAATATAAGCCAAAAAAGAGCACCTTCAAGAAAGGGAGTGGCCAACAGGTTTGAATGATGCCGACAGGTCAAGGAAAATGTGTGCTGAAATTAATTCTATCACTGGTAGCAAGCTCAGTCCACGATGCACATTATAGTTTTTTTCTGTCAGGATACTTTTCAATAGAATGACTTACGGCTTTGACATTTGACTTCTACTATTATTCATATGCATATAGTATCTTCTACTATAAGATATCTTGCTTTAAAATAGATGAAATACATAAACCAGACACTCAAAATATAATTTACAGAGAAGTTTTCTGTAGTTAGCGATAGAATTCCTTACTGAAAAGACTCGTTTTATTATTCTTTTATATGTGGATTTTTCTTTATACTTTAAAATATGATTCAATTTTCAATTCTGTTGGACATGAAATTTTAAGGACACATTTGTTATACACCTGTACTATGATTTTTATGTCTTAGTGTTTGCTAAGATTAGGAAGAATTTAAACCTTCAGGGACAATGAAGCTTAAAAGCTGTCAAATAAAAATGATTAGCTTTTCCTACTGCTCAAAGATTATCTTCTTTAAATTTTCAAATATTATTTTTCAGTTTCAGTAAATAAGTTGTTAGCATTTATGTTTTGAGTTCTTAGGGAGAATCTTCACATTCTCAAGAAATGTATTTGTGATATGCATAGCAGTCAAGAGTTCCATTTTCATCTGTTTCACATACACAGCTCCTGAGGAATTTTCAAGCACCAAGTACATTGCACATGGGAAAATGAGTTACAGATCTTCCTCCCAAATGATCTATTTATAATCATCACTGTAATATTAACTTTGGGGAAAGAAACGTGTATCATGTAAAGTGTTTTCTGGCTTGAATTTTTAAAACCTTAATTAAAAAAGCCTTAAATGTTGCTCTAAAGATCAAGATGCAATTATTAACAAGCTGGTTCTCATCTGAAAAAATAAAATAAGAAAGAATAGGGAAAAATGATGTGCTAACTTGACATGAACGGCCCGATATGAGGAAGGCTCTGAAAAATGGATGTACTAGTTCTCTTCCATGGTATTTATGGTGAGAGAAGGGAAAATAATAGATGTATCGAAGTTGCCAACTACAGGAGCAGAGCAGACTCATCACGTAGCACAGTGATGGTTCCATAGTGGGCGGTCAGCACATCAGTATAAAACAAATGAGTGAATGAATAAATAAATAACACATGAAGCTTGTGTTTGCACCATCAGTGAGAAGCAGGAGACAGTGTTATGGAGTAATAGCCAGTTTGTACTGCATGGTTATCATGTGCCCAGCCTGTACATAACTTTGAAAGCCAAGATTCTTTACTGCTTACCATGTGCTCCACTGCTTCCCAGACGTCACTAACTGAAACCTCAGTAGGTAGCATTATTACCATCATCATCTCCCATCATTTCCTCTTACAAATAAGTACATTGAAACACCGAGAGGCTAAATAACTTGCCCCACAAATGGTTATCAGATTAGGTATTTGGTAGACTTTCTAATTTTTTGTATGAACAAGTTAAGCCTGTCACTTCAAGGGAAACAACAGATGATATTTGTTGCCTCCGATAAAATGTGAGCCTTCAAGAGACGATTTAAATTTTGGAAAACCTGACTTCACCATGGTGAACTCTATCATTTATCAACAATTAAAGGCTTTTCTAATGAGAATGATGGTGATATTAACATAAAAATATTTGATACCGTATAAGGAAATGGGTCAACATTCGGAAGATCTTGGTAAGTCAGTAAATGAATTTTTTTCCCAATGACCAATGAACAATGTTACAAAATTATGCCTTCAGAAAAGATTCATTCAAAGTTCAAGGTAGATATGTAGATTTTAACACAACCAAGTACACAAAGTTTATTTATATGGTTTCATATTCCACATTGCAATTAACATTTAAGAAACTATGCCTTGTAGGGGTTTGGTGTAATATAAAAGATTAGAAAACAGGACTGACAGAAAAGTGTATTGTCCAATATCAGAAGTAAATTGTTGAGTCTAAGATTGGAAACTTGTCTCCTAAATCCCTACCTCCTAAGAAAAATTTCTAATAAGATTACCCATCTTGGTAGTAGTGGCCTTATTATGATCCTGAAGAAGGACATGGCTACAACTAACCATCAGAACCTAAAATTTAGAAAAAATTGATCTACAAAGTATTTTCCAGCTTTTTAATGCTAAAACATTTTGTAGATTTCTAAATTTAATGTGTGCTTATGTTTTAAGCATTCATTGGCAAAATGCTACAAAGTGTTCACTAGTGGTATATCACCTTCAAGAATCCAAATGCCACAAATCAGAATTTGAAGATCTTTATCTAAACCTTTGAAACAGCCAATAACACGGGTAGCTAAGATTCACACTAACACAGAAGACAATAATTTGTCCCATCAACTGTGGAGAAATCTGAAAATCTGAAGTGTGTGTGGAGTGTGTGCATAGAAGGGACAATTTTTTCAAGAGGAGTCTGGTGCCTTTTCCAAGGTTCTAGCATCTTGGGATTGGGTGGGAGTGATAGGACTCAATCTAATCGCCTTGGTGAAGTCAGCACTGCTCTGGCTTTAACCAGTGTTTCAGATATATCTTATTTCAACTCATATATAACAGCACCACATTATTCCATTACCAAACCAAACCTGAAATTGACCAGACAGGAGATGCAAAGTAAAAATGGCTATGTGCAAATATAAGGTGCTGTCCAGTGTCTGGTCACATTCTGCCGAACATTTAGATTCAAAGAATTTCAGATTCAGCAGAAATCTTCACATCATCTAGCCAATCCTCACTTTTCAAAGATAAGTGGCCCAGAAAAATTAAGCAGCTTGCTCAAATATTTACAATGAGTTAATGCCAGAGATGGGACTGAAAACCACAGGTTTTTATGTATATCATATTTGATCATTTAATTGCTTTTTCCCTTGATTGTCAGTTCCCTATCTCTAAACCTAGACTGAGGTTTTCCTAACCACAACAAAAAGGACACAGCGTGCCAAAGAATTGGTTAAATAGAATCAAGGAAATCTATTTACTTTCAGAAAAAGAGAAAGGTTTGTTAAATGCTAAGAAGTTCATAATAGTCTAGTCAGTAACACAGGTTCTTAGGTTTCAATTACAGAAAAACATTGTTGCTAAAGTCTGCAAGTGCTACCCTAATTTTTCAGATTACTTCCTTAGAAAGTGTGCTTTTGATCTGCTCTTCCAAAGAAGAACACATGTGCAGACTTCAATGCTTAATAAAGTTGAAAGCTTCTCCCTGGGGTAACTGAAATTTTTATCAAAGGGGCGATAGACCTGGTTGCAGCTGCAACAAAGGAGTGCCATATAAAGCCAAGTGGAAAGCAGTTATACATCATTGGTGGTACAGGGCCATTGAACATGGTCATATTAATTGGAATCTATTGCACAGGACATTCCACTGCACGCTGGGCAAATGACCCTGAAAGTTTTGAGTCTCTCTGGTGTGTAAAAAAAGTTCAGATGTAAAAATAACCATACAGATGGTGGATTCTCTGTCCTTGAATGGGCATAGCTACCCTGAGAGCTGGGTGGCTGGAAAATCTCTTTTTTAAATAATGCCCTTTGAGTGAGTCCCCACATATGCATCTTCTTTTACAACCATCTGAAAACTTGTCTTCTAATAATTTCACACAGAGCTTTCAGCGTAGCAACATTCAAAAGAATAAAACTAATGAAACATGGCAACTTTTACATTTTTACTTTTGTGCTTTGGGAAAATTCTGATTAAAAGATATAAGGCAGTTCAAGTTGGTATTTCTTTATTGCTCCCAAAATGAATAATTTCCAATGTAATAGACAAATCAGAGAGATTTAAAACCAAGGTAGCATGGAACATGTCTCAGGTACATCATGATGAAACTGCTATGCACTTATGATTTAAATTCTTGTATCCTTAGATGCTCATATTGTTCCTGATTGCAGGTTGCATGTAAAGAGCAATCATAGTATTTGTCTTTCAGGCAGAAACCATTCCTGAGCTTCATCACTGCCTCTTTATCCTACTCTTTAAACTAAATATTAAAAGAAAAATCCACAAGATATAATGTCAATGAATAATAACCTTAAAATATCAGAAATATCATCGATATATAGCCAACTGATAAAATACAAGGAGTAAACTTAACAAAAAAGGTTCCAAAACTTGCACACAGAAAATTATAAAACTTTATTGAAAGAAATGAAAGTACCAAATAAATGGAGACACATCCAACGTTTGTCAATTGGAAGACTTAATGTAATTAAGATGGCAATATTCCCCAAAGAGAGCTACGGATTCAACACAAGCCATATCAAAATCCCAATTGGAGTTTTTGCAGAAACTGGCAAGCTGATCTTAAAATTAATGTGAAAATTCATGTGAACCAAAATGATCTTGGAAAAAAAGAACACAGTTGAAGGACTCACCCTTTCTGATTCTGAAACTTACTACAATGCTACAATAATAAAAACAGCATGGTACTGGAACAAGGATAGATGTATAGGTTAATCATGCATAACTGAAAGTGAGTAAACCCATATATTTACAGTTGGTTGATTTTTTACTAGGTTGCCAGCTCATTCAATGAATGCAAGAAGAGACTATTTTTCAGGCCAATCACTGTTTCCATGGAAATGGACCACCATGACTTGTGGGGTCAGAATCAAGTTGCCCACAGCTCACGTCAAGAATTGATGGTCCTAGGGTAGAACCCTTCCTGCTAGACCCTTCCATCTGCATCAGATTGGGTGAGAAGCAGTTCCCCCACACACATACTCCCAAATTCTAGGCAGATATAAGTAACAGATGTCAACTATATCAAATATAAACATTTTTTTCTCAATGTTTGACCCTGAAAAAAGTAGGGAAAGAGGCTCGTATAGCTACAGTGGAAAGTGGAGACAAAGTTTGTGAGAATATAAGTGACCTGAGCACATTTAAGTGCTTGTGCATAGCAGCCAACAGGGAGTGAAGAGTTAACGATCCAAAAGAAATGGAAGCTAATCAATACATCTAAAGAAATAACTATTTCCAACTCTCAGAAAATATATTCAATAAAGGAATTTCTTCCTGGGTCCTTGGAATATAATCCAGGCTCTCCCTTAATTTTCCTCTTCACTCTCTGCTACCGTGAAGTTGAACCACCATTTCAAAATCATTTTGTACAGTAGATACTGTCATTGGGATCTGAAATTCTGATGCCCTGGTCATTATGATAATAATCACTACTTCAATCTTCATTAATAATAGGATTCTCTCCACTCAGCCATGTGCACAATGAAGGCACAATTGCAGGCTGGCCACTGCCTCTGCAAAAGGGGAGGTGGTAGCTTCTTCCACATTCTCTGCTGCTGTTGCTGACCCCTTTAAGCTAGAGCACTAGCAGAGAGGAGAGGAAAGGGAAGCAGAAAAAAGTTCTGCAATTGAAACTATTTCCAAATGGCTTTGTACTCTCTGGTTTGGCAGATATTTAAAGCTGAATCATTCTTAAAGATGGTTTTATGGAGTCTTTGGAGTTTATCCTGCTAGACCCTTCCAACTGCAACTTCCAGGGTGTGGGTCATTCTTTCTGTACTTCCAGCTACTGATCCACCCTGGAAAACAGCAACCCATTTCTCATATTCTCTGTTGGAGACTCATCACCCTCCCAGGAAGTCTTCTTGGAAAAACTTCCTTCTATGTAAAATTACACATTTTTCTTTATTGTTCAAGTCAATCAAGTCATAGTTTTAGGTTACCTGCAGCCAAGTCATTTTTTACTGATAACAGTGACTTGTAGTAAATTTTATTGTTCTCTACCTGGTATCCTGCTTATTTAATGGGAGAGGAGCTGCTGATTGCTGTGTCTTTGATATCACTTTAGGGAATTTGAGTGGTCCTGGTTTTGGAAGCTCTAAGCTAATATTCTCAGAGAATATTGAGAAAATTAATGAATTGATTATGACTATGTATAAAAAAATAAAGAATTATTTTTAAAAGGCTGGAGAGCCTTATCCCAAAAAATTCTAAAGGCAGTGTTCCCAGACTTTTCTTCTTAAACCTCCCTGAGTTCTTTTTGAGATTGACAGATATTATTTTCACTGTATTTTGGAAGTTAGATGAAATGCTCATGTTTTAAGCTGTAACTGTTGCCTTAATAACTGACAAGAAACCACAAGAACTAGAACAAAGAGCACCAGTTTTGTACCCAGCTGCATGCTAAACACACAATGAATCAATCTGAACCCAAATATAACCGCTATTTTCATATATCTGTTTAATTTCATAAATAATGTATGAATATATTCTATCATGAAAGCTCCAAACAATCTCAAAGTTCCTTTCCTTTTTATATGTATTTGCATACATACCCACATATAACTTCAAATATTTACATAAATGGAGTCATCATAAATGTATTGTTCTGTGGCTTGCATTTTTGGTTAATAATTTGTTTTGAAAGTTTTTCCAAGTCAGTGCGCAGAGCTCATTTTAACAACTACAAAATAGTCAACAGTGGAGTGCATGTAATTTATTCAACCACATCTATTAATGGATATTTAGGTTCCTTCCAATTTTTAGTTATTGCAAACAGTATTGCAGTGAACCACAAACATTCTTTGATTCATATTTTTCTGTAGCATTTGAAAAATTAATTGAGGTAATATACACCTGGAACAACAAAAAATTCTGTAAATCACTCCCATGTGTTTGCTTAAAGCTCTTGCTTCAATTATGTATAGAGAATTGTCTAACATGTTGTAATAATACAACATTTGAACAAATAGTTCACTGCCTGCATGGACATTACTTAAAATAGTATGCTTAATAAATATCTCCTGTCTCAAAATGGAACTGCAACAGACAAGTTCATGAGCTGACCGATCTAATTGGGAATGCAAGCTGACTTTAGGAAAGGTTTATTAAACCAAGTTTCTCTCTTCCTTTCTTCCTTCTTTCTTCCCTCCCTCCCTTCTTCTCACACTTATAGATATCAGTCACGATTTATTAATTGTGTTAGAATATATTTTTTAAGTTTTGGTACTTCCATTACCCACTGAGGTATAGCTGTGCAATAATTATTACAATTACTAAGAGGTGTTTCTAATTTCCACAACCGTTAGAAGACTAAAAGATCAATTTTTGGAAAGTCGTCCTCCTTAAAGCAGTTATAGAATTACACTTGTTAAGCTGTTTGTTTTTCATTACAAGGGAGGACTTGAATTACATTTTTATTGCCTGAAAGAAAACCCTGCCATGCTTTTCATGTTATCATGTACTCTATAAATAGATTTTCTCATTCAGCAGAAAGGAAGCAGAAACTTGATAAGTTTTGCGTAAGATATCAAATATTCCTGTGGTTCGTGGGTCAACAAACGGAACAACGAACACCACCACCAAATCTCCCTCACATATTACAGTCAACATTAGCAGTAATTATTAGTTTGGCAACCTAAGAAGAATACTGTAACAGAATCAAGATTTCAAGCCATCAGAGGGTATTTTTAGACCTCTGTGGGGTCATGATCTGCCACTCTTTTTAGGTGTGGATTTCATGCATTAAAATTCAATGACTAGTTTTCCCAACATCATAGAGCCCTTAAGGCAAAATGCATAACGAAAAATTCCAGAAGGGTCCTGAACAATAACAAAGGATACACTTTAATTTTAATTGTTTTCAGTAGTTATAGAACTTGTTTATTGTTATGCCCTAGGTCTTCCCAGACATCCAGTCGTAAAAGGCCTCTGTGACTTGGCAGTGTAAGGGCCTGTAAAGGAATGAAAACTAAGTATTTCCAATTAGCACAAAGCCAGGTTAGGTATCAGTCAAGTGCAACCATAGATAACATTCCTTGTATGTGCAAGGAACTTTGGTTAAACAAAATTTCCTGCCAGCTTGAATTTAATTTAACCATACTAAATATAGAAAACTTTCAGTCTTTGTAAATAGATTTCTTAGAAGGCTATAAAACTGGTTTTAGTCTCTCAGTAGAGTCTTTTTCAAAAGAATTATACTCTCAGCATTTTCATACTAACATGAGTTAGAGCAACCTCTTGGTACTTTGACCAAAGATTATTTGAAAATGTAAGGAGTTCGAATCAGGCTTGCATTTGTATCAAAAAGGTGCTTACAGAATTAGGGAGGATTTTTTTAAAGGCATTAGTAAAGGAACAAAAGAATTTCATTCTAATTTTGATTCACTCTCACCATTTGTAATTCAGAAATCATAAATATTTCTCAAATTTTAATTGCATGGTGACATAGTGTTCCAATATTATTCAAATGTTTGAGGTGTGTATTTTTTTTTGATTAAGGTATTATTGATATATACTCTTACGAAGGTTTCACATGAAAAACAATGTGGTTACCACATTCACCCATATTATCCAGTCCCCCCTATACCCCATGACAGGCACTGTCTATCAGTTTAGTAAGGTGCCACAGTCACTACTTGTCTTCTCTGTGCTACACTGTCTTCCCCATGACCTCTCCACACCATGTGTACTAATCATAATAGCCCTCAGTCCCCTTCTCCTTCCCTCCCCTACCCCTCCCCTTTGGTAACCACTAGTCCCTTCTTGGAGCCTGTGAATCTGCTGCTCTTTTGTTCCTTCAGTATTGCTTCATTGTTATACTCCACAAATGAGGGAAATCATTTGGTACTTGTCCTTCTCTGCATGGCTTATTTCACTGAGCATAATATCCTCCAGCTCCATCCATGTTGTTGCAAGTGGTAGGATTTGTTTCTTTCTTACGGCTGAATAGTATTCCATTATGTATATATATCACAACTTCTTTATCCATTCATCTACTGATGGACACTTAGGTTCCTTCCATATCTTCGCTATTGTAAATAGTGCTGAATAAATATAAGGGTGCATGTATCTCTTTGAATCTGAGAACTTGTATTCTTTGGGTAGATTGCAAGGAGTGGAATTCCTGGGTCAAGTGGTATTTCTATTTTGAGTTTTTGAGGAACCTCTATATTGCTTTCCACAATGGCTGAACTAACTTTACATTCCCACCTGCAGGGTAGGAGGGTTCCCCTTTCTCCACATCCTTGCCAGCATTTGTTGTTCTTAGTCTTTTTGATGCTGTCCATCCTAACTGGTGTGAGGTGACATCTCATTGTGGTTTTAATTTGCATTTCCCTGATAATTAGTGTTGTGGAGTATCTTTTCATGTGCCTGTTGGCCATCTGGATTTCTTCTTTGAAGAAGTGTCTGTTCATATCCTCCGCCCACTTTTTAAATACATATTTCCTTCTAGTCTTTATTAAAATGACATACTTGGAATTTAAGCTTTTTAAAAAGTTTTGATATCATTATTTATTTTTTATTTTAGTATCATTAATATATAATCACATGAGCAACATTGTGGTTACTGGATTCCCCCCCATGATCAAGTCCCCACCACATACCCCATTACAGTCATTGTCCATCAGCATAGTAAGATACTATAGAGTCACTACTTGTCTTCTCTGTGCTATACTGCCTTCCCCATGCTCCCCACCCCCGTGTTATGTGTCCTAATCATAATGTCCCTTATTCTCCTTCTCCCATCCTTCACACCCATCCTCCCCAGTCCTTTTCCCTTTGGTAACCATTAGTTCATTCTTGGGTTCTGTGAGTCTGCTGCTGTTTTGTTCCTTCAGTTTTTACTTTGTTCTTATACTCCACATATGAGTGAAATCATTTGGTATCTGTCTTTCTCCACCTTGTTTATTTCCCTGAGCATAATACCTTCTAGCTCCATCCATGTTGTTGCAAATGGTAGGATTTGTTTTCTTCTTATGGCTGAATAATATTCCATTGTGTATATGAATCATATCTTCTTTATCCATTCATCTACTGATGGACACTTAGGTTGCTTCCATTTCTTGGCTATTGTAAATAGTGCTGCTATAAACATAGGGGTGCATCTGTCTTTTTCAAACTGGGCTGCTGCATTCTTAGGATAAATTCCTAAGAGTGGAATTCCTGGGTCAAGTGGTATTTCTATTTTGAGTTTTTTGAGGAACCTCCATACTGCTTCCCACAATGGTTGAACTAATTTACATTCCCCCCAGCAGTGTAGGAGGGTTCCCCTTTCTCCACATCCTCGCCAGCATTTGTTGTTCCTAGTCTTTTCTATGTTGGCCATCCTCACTGGTGAGGTGATATCTCATTGTGGTTTTAATTTGCATTTCTGTGATAATTAGCGATGTTGAGCATCTTTTCATGTGCCTGTTGTTCATATGAATTTCTTCTTTGGAAAAGTGTTCATATCCTCTGCCCATTTTTTAATCAGGTTATTTGCTTTTTGGATGTTGAGGCATGTGAGTTCTTTATATATTTTGGATGTTATCCCCTTGTCAGATATGTCATTTACAAATATATTCTCCCATACTGTAGGATGCCTTTTTGTTCTGCTGATGGTGTCCTTTGCTGTATAGAAGCTTTTTAGTATGATGTAGTCCAAATAATGACAACTAAATGTTGCAGGTAAAAGGGTTCCTACTAAACTTAATTCTTGCAGTGGCAGGTCAAGTGCTAGAATTGTATCTACATCTGGCAAATCTGCAATCAGCCTCAGCCTCCACCAGAAAGGGAGAGCACTGGGCAGAGCTCTTTATGTAGCAACACAGACAATAATGGCTCACTGCCAACATGTGTAAGCATGTACCTATGCAGTGAGCAATTACATCATTTCACGTGCACCGTGGGCAGGTAGATTAGGGTCAGGTGAGGATCCTGGCCATGGGAACTTCCATTTTCCCTACACTAGTGGAGACTGATTTCTTAATAATTAGAAGAAAGCAAAATCTCTTATTGATGTATTTAATATTTTTATTTTTCAAGTGTTAACACTTAGCACATTCCATATTTTAAAAGTTAAGTATTCCACAATTTTAAAAGCACATTTTCCTGGGAGTGAGGTGAATTATATATTATAAATTGAATCAAAATACCTTTTATTCTTTTACACATGCATCTTCTAAAAGTACCTTGGTAAAAGCAAATAGTCTTCTAAGAATTGGTAGATGTGCTTTTTGGAATTCTGTATATTTTATTGTTGAGTTCTTTTGTTTTTTCCTTCTCAATCCAGAAGTTCTATTTTATGGAATATGAACTAAATTGACATAAAAAATCTTGAATTCATGCCCAAAACTGAATTTATGAAACACAAATCAATTGGAAAAAGTTGGAATGATTAATTTTGCTGTGGGTTAATGGAATCACAAAGAGTAGTTTTAATTCTCTTTCAAATTCTAAATTAATCCAATGTCAATGAAAATACACACAAAATAGTTACATGCTGTTTTAGAAGTCTTCAGTAAAGGCTAGAGGGAAGGAAAATAAATTATTGAAGATCTGAATTTGCCAAGAATTGATACAAATGTTTTTTCCTTAATCCTTACAATATTTTATGGAATATTTTAAGGTATGATATCTTATTTTCAAGAATTTAGATTTGAGGGAAAGTAACCTTCTCAACATCAGAAAATTAGTAAGTGGCTGTTTGGTTTAGCCCAGGTGACTTCAGAAACTCAGTTTAGTGACCATCTTTTGCTGCCCATCTGCTTTGTCTTAATTTCCTTTTGTGTCCTGGTTTTCTGTTAATTTCCTATTTTCATCCTTTTGTTCCCCCCATTTCCCTTCCTTCTTTCTTTTTCCAATATAAATGGAGAAATACAAGAAAACAACAAATATTTCCTCATTGTAGTAGAAAAAATATATTATGGACATCCTAGATATTTTACCTTATTTATTTTCAAATTCTTAGGGTGAAGATCATAAGCAGCAGAGTCCTAAATGATTTTATTAGTTAGGGATTGGCAGGAGATAGATGGCATACTCAAATTGGATAATTTGAGGATAGTTCTAAGAAGAAACTATTTTAAGTGTGTGATCAGGATATAGGAAAACTACTGTGTGAGATAATGCAGTAGGACTTGGGTTCCTTGGCCACTGTCAGGTCTGCAGAGCAAGGGGGATTCATGGCTTCCAAAACCTGGAGACTCAGAAAGCTTTGTGAAGGGGGCCATCTGAGAGGTATTCTGATCTTCAATAATGGACGCAAACAGATGCAAGATGGTGGCACCAGGTTCCCATTGTCTCTGCCCTTTTACTATCTCCTGCCGGGGCTTTCTCTCAGCAGCATCCACCCAAAGCAAGAAGGCAATAAGCCTGCTAGTATAGCCTATTCAGGTCAACCTCCTGGGGCAGAGAGCCCACTGAACAAGAGTGGAGAGAGGGTCTAGAAAGGCAAACAGAAGATACCCAGTGCACGGCCTAAATTTTGGTGGTGGAAAGAGGCTGTGTAGCTACTCTAGCTGGTATTACTTCCTTGTCTTCCAAAAGCTTTCATTTTTGCCAATACCAGAATTAGCTTTCCCTGATTAATCCCATCAGAATTCATGTAATTTTTTTTGTACAAGTTACAATGACATTAAGTATTTTATCTGTACCTGATTATAATTTTTTTCATGCATATCATTGTTCCTAAGAGTTTTTGCAATGCATATATTTTATGTATACTACTACTGAATCATAGAAACTGGCAGGCCTGGGGCCTCCTATGTCAGATGGCTGGGGCCTCATACCAGGAAATACAATGTTGCGAATTGCTATGGTTCCCAGACCATACCAGCCTCAGGCAACCTGCATTGCACAATGCTTAAGAATAAGGGCTCCGAAGCCAGACATGGCTTACTTGCTAGTTGTGAAATTTAGACAAATTATTTCTGTCTGTGTTATCTATTTGTAAAATAGGAAGTAATGATACCATCTACCCCAAAGGTCACTCGAACATTTAGATGAATTAACATGTGCAAAGTGATTACAGTAACGCCTGACACATTATTAGCACTGAACAAATAATAGCTTTTATTAGTACCTCAAAAATGAATGTTTTTGGTTTGACACCAATTGGCTGATTAAAACGGGTTTATGTGTAAAAGTAAACATAGATTAATATAAATTACAATTAGAAAAGCAACTCACAGTGACTTTGAGACCCTGTAAAGAAACATCAGAGCAGAAACCACATCTCAATGACTATTTGTGGGCAAACAACACACCCCAGTAACCAACTTTGCAGTTCAGGGTCTCGCATCAAATTTGCTTTATGTTTAGGTTGATTATCCTATTTCCCTCATTCCACCATACTTTGCCAAGTATTTTTGGTCATTTCAAGTGACAACAAATAGGTCAAATTGTTTTCCCCCGGCTCCTCTTAGCTGATTTCCCATTTCATCTTGAACCAGTCACTTTCCCTCCCTGTGTCTCCAGCTCTGCTCTTGTTCCATTTAATGTCCACTTTATCTCCCTTGCTCCTAAGGACAATGCTTTTGTCACCATTCTTGTGCCCACAGTCCTCTAGTTAACTTTCACACTTAGGGTCCTGAATTATTCTCTCTAGAAACCTGTAGCTTTGTCAGCTTTATAGTTGTTAGACAATTTCTGCCTCATTCAAAATAATTGCTTTTTGAGTAGCCATTGTATATATTTATCCATAACTTCTATAGATTCAAAAAGTGAAAGCAAAGAAAGCATGTTATCATAGATAAATTAAAGAATATTATTAGTAATCTAACAAGCTCAATGTTTTCCAAAACTGTAGGCCATGGCTCATTATGAGTCATAAGCTAAATGTAGTTTGGCAGATTCCAGAATTTTTTAAATTAAAGAAAATACAATGAAATAGGATGGAATAAAAAAATAAAATGTGACCATTAAATAAGAGTATGTATTATTTCATGAAACTTTTGTTTTATTTATGTGTATATATGCTTAGTTACCATGTAAAATCTACATCTTATTTTTGCTCAAGATATAAAAAACTTGAAAGCCACTCTAATATAACTTGTTTCTTGCCTATAAGCTCTTAGTCCTTTCTACAGGACATTTTTATATTTTCAATTAGATTGTAAGCTGCTTAAGGGAAGGAACTCATTCTCATTTACCTTTTGTATAGCAGCTCCACATTATTGAAACCGTGATACATACAATACACTATGCATCCAATAAATATTGGCCAACTTGACATCTATACAGCTAAAGAAAAAGGAAGGCAGTGTTAGGCGAAAATGTCTGTAAATGAAATATCCAACTCCAACTGGTCTATAATATATCTTGTTATTTATAGGTGACCTACTACCATTTGTTGAATACCATTAAACTAAATGAAGAAGTTTGCTGTATACTATTTGCCAGACTAGCCATTTGGGGCATTGCTAGGTGTTTAAGATAGACAAGTGATTAATATACAGTCCCTGTTCCCAAAGAGTTCATGATCTATGAAGGATACATGTTTTAATGACAGGATTGAATTATAAGTATTAAGTCTCACAACATTCCATTAAAGTGGGCATCATTATTCCCACTTTAAAGAGGAAACATTAGAGATGTTAATCTATTATTCTCCTATACACATTATATTAGGTCTAAGATTTTTATGTACTTACTTTGCCAAATCCCAGAATATGGAGAGGCATAGGACCAACATTCACATTTATCAATTAATCAGTAATTTTTTTGAGTGCCTACTATGCGCTCATATTCTAGAAAGAAGGTAATCATGTGGAAACTTAGGAAAGATATTAACCACTGAATTTAAGGAATCCCATTAGGTTGGACAAAATCAAGTGCCAGAGAAATGGACTCTGTGTAAACCACCAAATAAGACAAACAGGAGACCAAATTCAAGTTAGCTCTGGTTATATAAAACATTTCAAAGAAATCATGGCTCCCACGCCATAACACAAAATTGGAATAGCCCTGAGAAACACTCCTGTGTGCCTGCCTCAAACCTCTTCACTATGAAATGTGTAAAGTTGGGACAAAATGACTGAGAATATCAAGTAATTATGGTTTACTGCAATACTTTCCCATAACCTTACAAAACTAACAATTTCTTCTGTGGCAGGCACAAGTTTAAAATGTAGAAGAGTTAAAAGCAGAGCTGATCACGGAGAGAAGACTTGTGATGCAGAGCAACCCCCTTCCCTACTAAATGGTATTGATCGTTACATGATTAGAAACAATTTAATAGGGCAGATATTCCTTGATTACTTTATTATTTACTAGACACTGGTCTCAGTCCTTAGGAAACAAGAAAAAGTTGGAGCTGAGCAAACTTAAAACCTTCAGGAGTTTACAAAGCACACGGTTACATTTCATTTTCTCAGAATAATTCTGTGTGGTAGGTTTGGGCAGATTTTTAGACAACTTGACCAAGATTGTGGATCTCCAAACTGACTACTTTTTAAAATTGGTTTTTCCTTCAGGAATGCTCCTACAAGTGGCTTTATAAATATGTTCTTAAAATAAATGTTGAAATCAAAATATTTTGAAATACAAGATTCCTTGGCAATGACAAAAATCCCTTGTTTCTTATCTCAGAATAATAATATATTTGATTAGTGATGGCGAAATGAGTGTGTACTTTCTTATTGTCTTTTTCACCATACTTTGAGATTTCTTGAATAACTGAACATTTTATATTCTTGTTTCCCTTGATTTTAAATTGACCTTCAAAGAAAGGCTTAAACATTTATGTTAACCTTTATATATTTACACCTTTTTTGAAATATACCTAATTCCATATACATTAATTCAAAGGACTAAAAATCCCAATTACACCTTAGAATTTTTAACGTTTCCTCTTCTTTAAAGTGAAGATAAAGCTACCCACCTAATGATCATCTCTTTGTAAACGAGTTTATAAAATTAACTGTCAAATATTTGGTAGTACAGCATAGAGAATACAATGAATGATTTGGTAACATCTTACTACGTTGATCATCTGTGACCACACTGGAGGGGTTGAGGGCTTAATAACATGGGTCACTGTTGAACCACTGTGTTGTGTATTTAAAACCAACATAAGATTGTATATCGATACTTTAATAAAAAAAAATTAACTGTCAAATGTCAAGTTCATGAATGTGTTTTTAAGTATTATAATTTCCATCTCTTTCTGTTGTAGATGTATAGTATATTTTCTTACTGTAAGATCTCAGCTTAAACCTCACTTCCTCCAGGAAACAGTGCATTGACTCACCCATGGTTATGCTATGATGTCCTGCTCTGGGCTGTTACAGAACCCAGTCCTTGTCTCTACCTGGAACTTGTCTCATTTTATTGTAATTGCTTGTTCAGTCACCTTGCTTGCCTTTAAACTGAAAGCTCTTAGGGAACAAGGACTCTATCAGTCTTCCTCATCATTATAGCCTACACATGCACAGCACAATATATGACAGTAAAAATCTAAAAAATTCTTATAGAGTGAATGAAAAGTCAAAGTTAGAGCTTTTTCTCTATTTCATAAAATTTTATTTTCAGCATTGAATATTATTACTTTAAAAGTGGCTTTATCAATAATGCAATTGCCTAAGGCTCTGATCACTTTACTCTTCCTCTAACCCATTAATATGAACAGTTTTGCATGGAAAATGATATGATAATAATAACAACAAAACAATATTAAATGCCTTCACAGTATATTTGCCTAGAAAGCTGGTGTCTTTGAATGAGGGATCACCAAGAAGATGAAATTCAGAGTTACCTCTTTCTGAGTTATTTTGAGTTAATTACATATTATTCTCCAAAAATGTCATCTTACCAAGGACATCCTTTTCCCTAAGAAGATAATTCTTAGTAGAGAAGAAAAAATGTTTCTATTTACTGGCTGTGGTAGAAAAATAATTTACAAAGCAAGATCAGAACAAGACATAAAATAAATCTATAAGTGACTTTCAGAAAGCAAAATTGTAATAAAATATCAAGCCTGCTTGAGTATATTAACAATTTTTTTAAGTTCTCAAGATATTTCATAGGTGAAGTGTTACATTTTCTTTATCTTTCTCATGATGAATGCCAAACCAATATTCATTTAAACAAAGAATATGACCTATGAATAAGAGTATGATATTACTCTCTTCATATTAAAGCCTATGCACAATGTAATTGGTAAATTGAAGAAGTCAAAGGAAATTGAGGATTCAAGCATTATCTCCCTTTTCTCCCACTCTTTACTCCCTGGGGAACTCACATAATTTAAAAAATTTTACCCAACACATACTCATCAAAGAATATGAGGTTCAAAGAGAATGACTCTTTTTTTGCTTCTTACATACTTAGCACTTAGCAAATGCTTAACATGTTATAAATATTTAACCAATTAATGAATGAAAAACTGTTTTTGCAATAATCAGTTATTTTTAAGAGCACACTAGACTTTTAGAAATCCCATTTTAGCCTACATACAAATGTGTATTTGGTTACATCAGTTATGTTAACCAATGTATCTAATAATGCCTGGCGCAGGAAAAAAAACCCTATTTATGGATAAGAACCTAGCATTTTTCAGTGGACTGAATCCAATACACCTTATACATCCCCTGCTCTTATGGTTTCTTAATAGCAATGTGTCATTAGTATTACTGCAACTACTTTTTAAAAACTATTTCAGAGAATATAATGAAAAACTCACAAAATAAAAACAAAACAGTTAAACTGGGCCAAAATATTAATCAAATCTAAAAACACACAAAAAAATGTTCTATTTGTCTTCAACTAAAGGAGATGTCTTCTTTCCCATGTTTATCCAACTGCACCTATCTGATTTAATGTTCTTTATATAGAAGTATCTTCCTCTCAGCATCACCAAGCATAGATTTAAAGCAAAACAATTCACATGCAGATTATAGGGGCTCCGGCCAATTCCTTTTATCATAATTTACCAGAACTGTGGTACTGCAGTGCTTTACAGAGTGTTAGAACAATTTCCTCTGATGCACATTTCATATTGATGCCGGGGTTCTTGTTCACAGAGTCGAAGAATGAACTTCGCAAACACTCAAGGTAGGAGAGCAAGGCAGAGGCTTTTATTTAGAGATAAAGCTAGAGGACACAGCTCCTGGCTCATGCCAGGAGGGGACAAGAGAGCCCCGGGTGGTGCATTGTCTAGGGGTTTTATAGGCAGTTGAGAGACAAAGCTAGGAATGTTCACCTGCTAAGTGTTCCCAAAATGTTTGTCTTTGAAGAGACATTAAGTTTCTTATTAGTCTTCCTGGTTATTTACAAGAATTTTACTGCTCTGATTTCCTCCCAGGATAGCAGCTTCCTGGTCTGGGAGCATATCAATTAAGACTGCCTGCTTTAATTCCAAGGTAGGCTCAGTTATTGCCTGTTTGTTAAGAAACTTACTTTTTAACTAACTGGGTTTTAAGATGATGCAATCTTATTTTCAAGATGAAATCCTTCTTGTTTTTACTACGTTGTTTTGGGCTTGCTTGCTACATTGCCCAGGTTGCAAATCATTTGTTTAGGGTGGAGGAAGAAAAGCAGCACCTGGGTAAAGTCAGAAAAACAAGCTGTACCCCCCAGCAGCCAAAGCAAATCCCACAGTGGATTATCTTGCTTTGTTTTTCCCAGAGGCCCTCACCCTATTCTGACTACACCCATGGTCCCTGTCTCAATATCATGATGAAATGATATGACTTATTTAGAAATATGTTTTATAAAACCAATTCCCTCTCCTGTCTTATTAGACAGTAAAAGTTATTTATTTATTTATTTATATTTATTTATTTCCTTTTTTTTCTTTTGGCCTTGAAATTTCCTTTAAATTTAGAATTGGAGACAAGATTATTAAATTTCAGTGTGTTTCAAAGTAGTTTTACTTACCCTAACTCTATTTTTAAAGTACTACAAAATGTGTCTTTCAAAATGCCTCATAGGAATAGAAATGGTATAGTCAAAATTAATGGAAGCAGTTAAGTCCAAAATACAAGGAATTTTATGAAAAAATTGAAAATGCCTTTTTGAAAATCACTTTTGTTAGTTTGAAAATCATCTTTAAAATAATTTAGGTGTATCATACATTCATAAGAGCATATAAAAATCATTCAGTCTAGGAAATAAAATAACAATATAATAAAATAATAAAAAAAATAATAGACTCAACACCCATAAACCCATTAGCCTAGTAAATAAAACAGTGGTTTCTTAGAAGCTCTATTTATGGCCCATCCTCAGAGGTGACTGCTATCCTGACTTCTCTGTTAATTATTCTCTTGGTTTCTTTATAGTTTGTGTCATCTATTCCTAAACTATTTCATGTTTATTGTTTAATTTTGAAAACCTGAATAACAAACCCAAACCCTAGACGTACACAGAAATAGCTCTATTTCCACTGTTATGTATACCTTCCAAGGAGAAGCTGAACAGAGTTTGTATGTTATAGTCTTGTTTCAGCATCCCTGAGAGTTTAGATGAGCCCTTTTATAAGAAGTCAGTGAGTAAAACCAAAAGCGAATAGGCAGAAGATCAGTTAGGATAGAAATGTGGGTCAGCTTGGAGGAAACAGATAATGATCCAACCTAAATTCCATTAGACTAAACTGGAGAAACAACAAAGAAGGTGTATATGTGTAGTGGAGGCAGTAAAAGAACGAGAGCTTAAGGCTCTTCCATAGTGGGAAGTTAATAGCTAATGCCCACATGTTATTCAGAGATACAGAATATAGCAAAATAATAAGCTAAAAAATTAGAAGTGGTTGTCCCCATGAACAGGGCAATGATTATAGGTGGGATTGGAGTACTGCAGTTTCTAAAATTCCTTGAGAACTAATTGATTCTTTAGTTGAGGTACAATTTTTGACAAAAAGAAAAATGGAAGAGGAGATATATAATTTTTCGAAAGAAAGGAAGAGATTCTCTGCAGAGAATCCAGGACGGAGGTCTGGTAGCCCCGGTGGTGGCTGAGAGAGTGGAAGTTTCAGAAGGTCAGCAGACGAGATTTGGCTCCTACTCCAGGCTCGCATTATCAAGTGATTTTTTTCCACTCTTACGATTATTTCTTCCACTATCCTTTCTAGGCAACTCTTAGCTAACTAATGTGCCCATTCCACCTGAATTGGGTTTCCAATGGTACCAAGACATTATGGCATAGCATTTAAGGGTATAAACTTTAGAATGAGACTGAGTTTGAATTCTGACTTGATCCTTTGTTATATAGTCTTTCGTGAGTTAGTTAACATCTCTGAGCTTTAGTTTTATCTTTTGTGACGTGAAGAATAATCATGGCCTCTCGAAGGGCTGAGAGGATTAAATGAAGCAATATATGTAAAGGTGCTGATCCCAGTGTCTAGCATGTAATGAGTGCTCAGTTATTATTATTACACTACATAAGCATATTACTGTTAGAATTAGTATTTTAATTTAAATACGGGACTCATTTTTTAAAAATCATTATGGGTACTTTGTGCTCTTTTAAACTGCTAGTACTGATTCATTGTTGGATCATTGTAATCAGTTTAGTGGATCATTATCGACATTTTCAAAACTAAAACAAACTAGTAATGAAGAGACCAGAATATTGCACTAAGAAGTATTTACTTAAATGTTTGAGAAACACTGGCCTAAGTGTTGATGGGAGAGAAGAATGCTATATGAAGGTAGCGGTGGTTCTCTCCTTTTAAGTAAAAGCACAGCTATGGAAAAACAGATTAAAGGTGATATAAATAATTGTATGTGTTTTTCAAAGTCTTTGCTACAATAATAAATTATAATAAAAGTCTAAAGTCAAATCTGTGTTTATAATAAGTCCTAGTTTTCAGGACTACCAAAGGCCAACAAGGTACTGCTTGGAGTTTATTGCATCCCACCTCATCTTTCATGCCTAAGAATAAAATTCTGAAGTCTTATAAAATAAGCTGAGTTTATAAAAATGTCTTTGACAAACGTTCATATTTTAAACACAACAGGTATATATTTATCACCCAGATCTTGGTTTCTAAATATAATTCCTTAATAAGAGGAACCAGGGCTCCTTGGAGAAATAACTGATCCCACAACACAGGAAGGGAAGTATAAAGATAAACCTGCAAGAAAGTACATTATTGCTCAAATATTGATGAGTCATGTTAACAGAACTTGCAAGCCTGTTTGAAGATGTTCCCACTGGCTAAACCTGGAATAAATTGCAAATCAAAAGGAATGTTTGGAAAAATAAGATATTACTGGAATGGGGAAGGGAAATACAAAATGAGCCTGAAGCATCTTACAGTAATAGAAAGCAAGTAAGTACTCAAAAATAAATAAGTAAATAAATGAAACAATGGGACTTTAACAAAGGACACAGTAGACAACCTGAAAGAGCTTCCAGTAGCCAAAGCTGGAACAATATGAATAACAAAATAAATAAAGTCATATTGGATTCTACCCAAAGTATAAAATAAATAACCATGAGTCTACACTTACATGAAATAGTGGTTGAATAAATAAATGGTAGTGAAGGGACAAGTTTTCTTTACCGAAGAATTCCAAATTATATATGTAGGTACTATCCCCTCCTACAAGTAGAGTATAATCATTTTGGGTTGTATTTATTGACTTCCAAAGAATACAGTATGGATAGGGAACAGTTGCAGTGGAGAAATGTGGAAAACACTACTTTTGCCAAGTGATTAAGGTAAGCATCACCATTAATAAGTCATGTTGGCGATATTTTACCTCTGGGATATGATGTGATGACACTTCACCTCTATGGTCCTCTTCCCTCAGATCCATAACTCCAGTGTAATCATGAGAAAGCAATCGAACAAATTCAAAATGAGGGACATTCTAAAAAATATCTGGCCAGTACTTCTCAAAATCATGGAGGTCATGAAAAAAAAGAAACACTTTGTGAGAAACTGTCACAGGCCAAGGAGGCAAAGGAGATGTGACATCTATATGCAGTTTGGTATCATGAACAGGGTCCTAGAAGAGTAAAAGAATATTAGTGGAAAAACAGTTGAAATATGAGTAAAATCTGGAGTTTAGTTAATAGCAATATACCAGTGTTGGGTTGTTGTTTTCTATGATAATGTAAGATATGAACATTAGGGGAAGCGTCGATGAACAGTATAGGGGAACTTCTCTGTGAATTCAAAATTATTCCAAAATAAAATGTTTATTTAAAAAAAAGCAAGTATAATTTAATGAGAGCAAAATTAATAAAGAACTAAAAGCAAAGAACTCTAGAATAAGGAGGCTCATAATTTTCTATGCAAATTATGAAAAACATTCAGAGAAATGTGGTGATGAGCAAGTCTTTAGAAGGCTGACGACCTCAGCGCCCAGACGATGAGAATTCGAGGCCACCTATTTTCGGTCTTTCATACCTAGAGAGGTTGAGAAGTTTCCTGAGGTCACCTGACCAAACTAGTCATTTGTACAGCTGTGATAGTCTCTGCTCTAAACTCTACATTTTGACGAAACCATATGCTTTCTGGCATGAACTTCTGGTTTTGCGAGAGCCACATCTTTGCTTTATTCTACCCCTAATGGGTTTCCATTGTTCTTAGCAGAAACTTTAAATCCCTTAGTTATTTGTCAGGGATTCTAGCCAAGTTCATTTCTTGTCATATTTTCTTTATACTCTTTGCTCCAGTCATTCTGCCCTTTGGGGGCTTCACATGATCTTTTGTCTCTGACTAGAATACTGTCCTCTTTTCTATGATTGTCCTCATTCTATCTGGTTAAATCTGGAATCATCTTTTTTCAGGTTTCAGCAAAATGGTAACTCCCTCAGAGCAGTGAATTGACTATCCTAAGATAATCGCAGTAGAATTCTACCTTTCATAGAGAGCAGTTTTCTTGCCTTTTGGTCAAATATGCTTTAACACTTTCCTTTCCTATTAAATTGTATTATGAATGGAACTCCGAGTAAGTGTGGAAAAAAACAGCATTCCAAAGCCCGAACACATTAAACTATTTTTTATTGCTCTTGTCTTATTATCTATTTGCACATATAAATTTTACATAGTTATAATCATAGTGCAGATCAACTTGGATATTCTGCTTTGTTTTTTATTCACATACTGTTACGCATTTTCCATGTTGTTACATAGATTAGGCATTTATTTTTATTATTCCTATCTCATGCATTCATTCATATTTAGAGCCTACAATATATCTGAGTACTAGGCAAGATAAAATTGTGCAGTAGCAGAAATGAATTTTTGCTCTAGAGGAGTATATGTCTAGTTTACATTAGTCACTTTGCTTTCTATCTTTATTAATATTGTTACTATTAAATATTATAATCTATATTAATAAGATAATATATTCTTTTGTGGTCTGTAGATTGCACTATATAACCTCTTTTTCCAAATAGTCCCATCTATAAATTGCATTTATTATTATTTACTTTCTCCGTATAAACCTTCCCAAGGAAATCTTACCTGCTTTTCTGATCTTATATGCAAAATATTCATCATAGACTCCCCAAACTTCTCTGCCCTACACCTCTACTAAGATCCTCACTGAATGTTTTGAAGACACTTCAAATGCAATATTTCCCAACAGAATTTCTTATCCCCTTTCTCCAATTTTCCCTTATGTTCTAAATTAATGGCATCATTATGTACCCAATTGTCTAAGTAAAAACTTAAATTTATCTTGAATCTCTCATTTCTCACCAGATCTCTAGCTACTAGGTCACATTGCTTCAACACTTCAGATACCTCAATTTTACTCTTTTTCTTGACTCTTACTGCTTTTGTTCAGGTTCTATTTATCTCTTCTCTAGCTTGCAATAGACGTTTAACTGATTTCTGCCTTCCCTATCTTCTCTATTGTAAATCTTTCTTCCTCTATATTGGTAAAAATTCTATTTCTAAAAACCAAATGTGGTTAAGTGATTTCCCTACTTCTGAGCTTGTGATGGCTTGTTCATTATCTGACACCATCACCATCATTCATTGAACATGTAATATACACCTATACCAGGCATCTTTCTAAGTAGTTTGTAAATATTATTTCATTTAATTCTTACATCAGCCCTTTTGGATTACCACTATTTTCATCCCAATTTTACAAACGAGAAAAACAGGACCCAGAGAGGTTAAATAATTTGTAGTAAGTGGCAGAGCCAGCAGTTTGACTCTAGAATCATTGCTCTTAACATTGCATTACAACTGCCTTTCAGAAATACACTGATTCCAAACCTTTTAACATGGCTTAAAGTATTCTTCCCAATTGGATCCCAAATCCATCCAGTCATTCATTAAATATCAAGTATAGCTGAGAATTAATAAGAACTTTCTTCAAAGAGCTCACAGTTTCGTGGAAAATAATGTGAGTGCAAAATGTTAACAACTAAGTGGGATAATACAATGAAATAGAAATATTCTCAAATTCTATGTGAACAGAGTAAAAAGCTTCAACTGGGCTGACTTTTCCTTTTTCATACTTTTAGTCATTTTTCATGTTGTTCTTGAGTTTGGAATGTCTCCTTTCTTGACTATATGACCAACTACGGTTTCTTCAAGATGCTACTAAATTGTCTTCTGCCTTGCAGAGGTACAATGGCTTCACAGCACAACACTCCTCCTCTGAATGTTCATCTTACATGGTGCAAGTTGTAATACTGTATAGTCTGTAGAATTATTACTGCTTATTTTGGGGGTTATCCCACATCTCAACCCTAGACTATAAACAAAGATCAGTCTGATTTTTCTTTGTATTCCCTTTTATTACACCTAGCACTGGGCATATACTATTAATAATTGCTTAAAACATAAAAAATAAAATGATGACAGTAGCCACTGGACTGTTTATTATGTGCCTGGCTTTCAAGTGCTTTACATAAACCAGATGAGTGAATGAATAAATAGACGAAAAAGTATAGAGAGAGGTTGGCTGGTGAAGCTGTGCTTCACAGATTCTCAGGGTGACCAGTAATTTTGCTCTTTTTGCACTGTGGCAGGCAGAATTCTAAGATGGACTTTGTGATTCTTGCTCCCTGGTTATCCATGTTTTTGTGTGGGCAGAACCTATGACTCCTTTCTAAACAATAGAATTTGACAAAGGTGAAGAAGTTTTACAGGTGCAGCTAAGATTAGTAATAAATTAACTTCGAGTTAATCAAAAGGGAAATTATCTTGGGGGGAACTGACCTACAGGTGAGCTCTTCAAGAGAGTACAGCGATCAGAGGAGGTGTAGGGCCCAAGGGCAGGCCGCCCCAAGATGTGCCACCTTGGCATGCAAATTATTTTGAACTGAAAACCATTAAGCCCAAAAGACTAAGGAAGATACTTTAATCCCCCTTTTACTACCACCTCCCTAAAACTCCTTAAAAAGGATGTAGATACAGGAACTATTTCTGGAGGAAAGCTGTCACCACAGTTACAATGTAAACTAGGTGTGGTAGACAGGGAGGGATGTGGCTAAGTGTGTTAAAATTCCTCTTCTTGCCCCCACACATTGTTTCTGTGTGACCTGTCAAGTATTTTGTTTATCAAACATTCACTCTTCATACTCCTGTGAATTACTTCCCTTTGTGTCTCAGACCCCCACCCCTTCTCCATTGGTTCATATGGTCTCCATTGTTCTCCACGTGGATGACATGTATACCTCATTCTACCTGACCTGTCATTCTCTATGACCTCCACATATATATGTAGTTAAGCATTGGTTTTCTTTCTTCTGTTAATCTGTCTCAGGTCAATTTGATTCTTAGACCAGCTAGGAGAACCTCGAGAAGTAAAGGAAATTTCTTCCTCTCCAACAGTGGTGATGGGTAATTTTAATTGTCAACTTAACCAGACTATGGTGCCCGTTTGTTTTGTCAAACAGCAGTCTAGATGTTGCTGCAAAGGTATTTTGAAGATGTGATTCACATTTAAATAGTATATTTTGAGTAAAACATTCCTCTATGGGATGTGTTTTTTTCCAATACCACCAAACAATTTTCCAATTCCCAGCAAGACTCACTGGGTGTCCTAACTCAGTTCTAACACTATCTACCTGGAGATTGCTTCTGTGGATAAAATGAAAGTTCCTGTGGCCAGGATTCTCACCTGGCCCTGGTTGATTAGCTCACTGCACACTGTGGGCAATACATGGCTATTAACTCTATATAAAGAGCTCTACCCAGTGCTCTGGGCCCAACAGGGTAGCAGGGCTGCAAGGCTGCAGGAGAGCAGAGCAGAGGCTGGAGTGGTGGCAGCGCTGAGGACAGAGGCCCAGAGGACGGCTGTGCGGGACGACTATGCAGAGAAGCCCAGAGGACAGCTGTGCAGACAGAGGGGCCCAGAGGATGGCTGTGCAGAGAGGCCCAGAGGACGGTTGTGCAGACAGAGGGGCCCAGAAGCAGAGACCGGCTTGCTGCATACAGACTTGCTCTGAGTGAATGGGATTTTAGTGATTGATCTGCCACCTGGAAATAAAGTTGGGTATAACCCTTTCACCCCAAGAACAGTTTTGCTGTCAATTTCTTTGGTCACAATGAATCCATAGCGAACTTGCCCCGGGCTGAAACCCATTGGCAAGACAGCATCAGATCCCACAGGTTTAAGGCTCAGTCCCACAAGACTTCCCTTGTTTCAGAGGCCAATTGGCAAGTCCAGGTTGCCATCTGTACTTCCTGATCAAGCTATAAACTGGAGATTCCAATGGCTCCCTTCTCAGGTTTGATTTATTTGCTAGAGCTGCTCTCAGAAACAATTACTTAGGTTTACCAGTTTATTATAAAGGATATTATAAAGGATACAAATGAATAGCCACTTGCGGTACATAGGGTGAGGTCTGGGAAGATCCTGAGCATGGAAGCTTCTGTCCCCATGGAACTGGGGTGCCCACCCTCCCAGCACGTGGATGTTTTCATCAACTTGGAAGCTTATCACGTCTCCTTGTTCAAGAGTTTTTTCTATAAGGATTTTAATTTCAAGACCCCCACCTCCCATCCAAAAGCCAAGGGTAGAGCTCAAAGTTCCAACTCTCTAATCCTGAGGTGTTTCTGGTGGCCAGCCCCATCCTGAGGCTATCTAGGGACCCTACCCCAAGGAACCTTGTGGGTATGAACTCAGATGTGTTTAAAAAGGCTCCTTTGAATAACAAAAAATACTCCTATCTCCCAGGAACTTCCAAGGGTTTAAGAGAGAGAATTTTAAGGAATTTGTTCAAACAACTGTGAGGGCTGGCAAGCCTAAATTATAAAGATAGGCAGGCAGGCTGGAAGTTCTGGCAATAGCTGATGTTGCAGTCTTGAGCCTGAAAGCAATATGAAGACAGAATTACTTCCTGTTGAGGAGAGCGTAGTCTTTAAAGGCCTCACCTGATTGGATGAGATCCACCCACATTAGGTAGGGTGTGGGATAATATATATCCTGAAAATATAAAGTATGTATTAAGGAAAATTAGAAGAAAAATAATACCAATTTTAAACACCTTACCATACCAAGGAAAGATTCTCAGTGATGCTTTGATCACTGAGGATATGTCAGTTTTGGGGAGGATATGTCAGTTTATAAAAAAATTTCTTTTTAAAAAATTGTAAAAGGTAATAGATGCAAGAGAGAAAAAGTAACAAAAAGTATACAAAAGAAATCAATTCTTACTCTCTCCTCCCATAACTAAACAGTTCTCTTCTTATATCACCTAATGATATTTGTGGATGAACTATCCATATTTGCATGTGTAGATCTACTCCTAAACTGGAGGCACCCAAACATTCTTGGTTCATAGCATCCTTACTGTCTCAGTACTCAGTGCAATGCCCAGTGAAATACCTAAGATTTTGTTCAAGTAGTTAGATATAAACAATGTGGGAAGCATTTATGTCTTCACAATTTAACAGATGTGAAAAATGAATAAATGTCAACTAGTAGAGAAAAATTTTAATCTCATTTTTAAGTAACCCGATTCCTTACTAATGGGATGTATATACCTATTGGTCACCAGACACCTCTCTTGGAATCACAGTGGACATGGCCATCCTCATTTCCTGTTCCACATTCATTTTTGCTTTTTGTTACATCACTGCTGAAAACTCATGCTTGCAAAGATATGAAATCATCAAATCTAATATTAAAACTGTGAGCTACTTTGAGATAGCAGTGTGTACCATGTCCAAGAGATAGTAAGAATCACTGCGTTTATCTAAAAAGTGTAAAATATTCTTAGGCACCCCTATGAATTCTTTGCCATGTCCTGGTGCCTGTTGGTACACAACTTTGGGACTTCTGGCCCTAAACCATTCCTTTTAATGAGTACCTATTATTAAATTTTGTGGATAAGCTTGCTTTAGTTACTGTCCTATTAAGGGTTAATTTAGGCTCTTCCTGATTTTTATTTACTTTCCTCTTCTGTTTTTTTCTTAATTGTGCCTGTCCTTCCATCAGCGAAAAATCCATAGGAATAATCTTAAAATCTTATTGAGTGTAACTGCAGGATACATTCCTGTAAGTTGAATTGTTGCCTTAAGTGATGATTAATTTAAATGTTGATACCATTAAAAAATATGTCTCTATAGAAGTTGAATCAATTTATACATTTGTCTTCTAATATGGGTTTTTCCCAAACTTTTTCTAATGCTTGTTTCATCAAAATTTTAAATTTTTTTTAGAGAGGGAAAAATTGGTTTTTAAATGGTGTTTAAAAATAATCATTCATAATGCCACTACCTTAAGATAATGACTGTTAACATTTTGGTAAAAATCTTTACACTTTATTTTCATGCAATATATGTATATACTCTGTATAAAATTCATTCCACATACAGTATTTGACAGTCTTTTCATAGTTATAAACATTTTACATATTAATAATTATTCCAAAACTTCATCTGTAATGAATGCAAAATATTCCATGATATAGTGCATCAAAAATGAAAATACTTTTTTTCTGAGTATTAAGTGATATGCACATTCCAAAATATTCAGAAAGTGCAAAAAATATAGAAATTATAAAATTTATGTCAACTAGAAGTCCACCTTCTGGAAATATACAATATTAATAGTAACTCCTGGAATACACACATACACACAATGTTTTAAATGTGATTATGTATGCTCTTTTGTGCCTTTCTTTTCCTTAAAAAAATTTTTAAAGTTTTTCCCAGTTTTATTGAGATATAATTGACATTCTTTTCCTTTTACTAATGAACATTTTTTTCAAGATGATGACAGTAAATCTACATCACAATTTTAAAGTTTGTGTAATATTCCATTATGAATATAACTTGGAGGGTAGCAAATGGTCATTGATGTGTGCTTTAGAAGTGGAAAGGGAAGGACTTAAATCCTAGTTCTGCTTCTTAGAACTTGTGTGATCTTAGATAAATGGCTGGTTGCTGTAAGCCTCAACTGCTTAATGGAAATAATGAGGTCTAGCTGGCAGGAGTGATAAAGTGTTAGTGGGAAGTGAGGAAAGGGGTCCAAACTCAAATATTTTTAGCATGCAAGGCCTGAAGAGGACCAACCTTGATTCTTCAAAGTTCAGATAATACAGAATGCTTTGGCCTGTGTCCAGATGGAACTTCGAAGCCCTACTCAAAGTCAGTCACCTTGAGAACAAACAAAACAATACAGTGAAGGCCAAAACAAACAAAAAGAGAGAAAGAGAAAGAGAGAGAGAAACAAGCAAGCAAGCAGTCAGGAAGGCAGGAAAGGAAGGAAGGATGGGAGGAACAAAAGGAAGGGAAGGAGGAAGGGAGGGAGGGAGTAAGGAGGGAAAGAAAGAAACCCATAAAGCAAACTAGGACTTTCATACATTGTTGGCGAGAATGCAAATGATGCAGCGACTTGGGAAAAGAGTCCAGCAATTTCTCAAGAAGTTAAATAAATATGGAGTTACCATATGAGCCAGAAATTCCAATGCTAGGTTTTTATCCAAGAGAAATGAAAACATACATCTGTCTATACAATAACTTGTACAGGAATCTTTAGGGCAGCATTTATTCCTAATAGCCAAAAACGTGGAAATGACACAAATGTCTATCACTGGATGAGTGAATAAAATGATGTGTTAAATACACACAATGGTGTATTTGACAATAAAAAGGAATGAATAGTGATACATGCTACAACACGGATAAACCTTAAAAACACAATGCTAACTGAAAGAAGCCAGCGACAATAAAAGACCACATATTGTATGATTCTATTTATATGAAATGTCTAGAGGAGGCAAATCTATGTAGACAGGAAGTACATTGCTGGATGCCTAACACAACCTGGGGGGTTTTGATGAAATGGGGAGTGACTGCCAACAGGTACAGCATGTCTTTTTGGAGTGATGAAAACGCTGTAAAATTGATTGTGATGATGGTTGCACAATTCTGTGAATATACTAAAAATAATTGAGTTGTACACTTGAAATGGATAAATTGTAAGGCATGGGAATTATATCTCCATAAAGCTGTTGAAAAAAAGCAAACTAAGGCACTGTAATTCTGAAGGATCATAATACCATGGAATATAAAGTGCTGGACTTTTGAAGCCATTAATAAATGATGGCCATTATTGATGGGTATTTAGTCTGCTTACGTTTTCATCACCATGATCAACATTTTTAAAACCTTTTGTACATAGTAATACAATATTGGGCACTTTTGTAGCCACCATTTCCTTTCCGAACCTTTGGAGATGTAAAAGTGCTAATCAAATATTTCGTACATATTTAAGACCCCTCCTCCCAAAGCTGGGCGAGAGGGCATTTCTTTCAGAGTATTGAGAGTCAATAAAGCACCGTTTTTTAGTTTCTCTGTCAAAATGGTAATACAACCCACACATAAAAAGAGTCCTTTCTGGTATTATTTCCAAAGGCCTTGCTTTGGGAAAAGGTTTTAGTATTGTTAAAATAGATATTTAAAGTATCTCTCATGATGTTAACAGTATTGGTGTAGGTTCTGGTAAAAACCATACAAGATGATTCTGTTTTGATCCTATTTGCGGAAGTTCGCATGCTCTGCATTCGGGAAAACGTGGTCTTCCGCTCTATTAAGGTTCCCTTACTGTTTCTAACAATGGGTATTTATCCATACTCTGCTGCAAGTTGTGAACAAATCTAAGTTGAACTGAAAATACTGTTTGACTTTTAAACGGCTAAAGTGGTAACAGGTGGGAAGAGGGCGCGGGTGAAACTGTGAGACGCGGAACTGTAGAATTAAAGAGGCCACCGATTTTTTAAGTTGAGAGAGTTTATAGAACTTGGGGCACGTAGTTTGTACATTTTTAGGCTCCCTCCTCCCACCAGAAGGTTGTGCCAGTGGGCAATTGGAGCCCCCAAAGTTGCTCTTCCCTAGAAGCAGCTACTCCAGGGCTACCAGCACTTGCAGAAGTTCAAGGGCAGGATGCCCGAATGCAGATGCGTGGTGCGGTAGGCGGTGTCCGGGTAGTTCGTTCCTGGGCGACGGGAGGGAGCCATCGGCTGGAGCGGACAAGCCTCCGGCACTGACCCGCGGGGACGTACAAGCAGGTCAGCAATGGCAGGTCGATTGTGTCGTTAGGCAAAAGGAGCGTCTACGCGGGAGGGCAGAGCCCACGCCAAGCGATGTAAGCAGCAGACCAATCCCACTGGGAGAGACGGCACCGCGCGTTGAGACTCCAGGCGTGTGGGGCGGGGGATCCCAGTCCCCGCCCTATTTTCCTCCGCCCTCCCCCCGCCTCCTTCCTCGCCCCTCCTCCCGCCTCCCCTCTGGTTGGAAAGTTTCTAGAATCTCTTCCCAGCGGCCTTTGCGGTTCCAACATGGCGGAGCTGACGGTGGAGGTTCGCGGCTCCAACGGGGCTTTCTACAAGGTACCGACTCTTTCTCTGCTTCGTTGTGTCTTTTGGGGGCTGAGGCAGGTTTAGGGGAGGGTTGGTGGTCCCGGAGAGAGGTCTGGGATCTAAAAGAACGGCCAGGCCAAAGCCCAAGGCCGCTGGGTTCCTCGCTTCTCCCCCGTCCACCCCGCGGTTTAACGGTCTCGGGGACTGGGGCTCCGTTATGTTTTGAAACAACACGTCGGACACCCCTTGCATTTTCCTACTTATGGGCCACCTTCGTGGATGCTAGTGCGGCCCTTGGTGGGCCGGTGAGAGGCAGCGGAGTTGGCTGCAGGGCGGCGGGTTGCTCTTCGGAAGCAGGCCTGAGCGCTGGGGGTGGGGGAGTCGTCAGGGAGGTGGTGGGATTGTGTGGCCGCCGCCGCTCCCCCGCCTCGCGGACTGGGCCGAGCGGGAGCGCCTCGGCCCGCTGCTGCGACCCATCCCCACCCCCTTGGGGGGGCGCGTCGCGGAATCTTAGGAATTCACCTTTGTACTTGGGGTTTGGACCCATAAACTTTAGTGTCGGAAGGGGAAGCGGGTGCCGAATTGAGGGTTAGAAGCGAAGAGAAAAAGCTAGAAAACCGTGAAATGTGGCCGGTTGAAATATTTTTGCGGCCTGGGAAACTGGGCGGTGCCTTAGCTCCTGTATTACGGAAGAAAGGCAAGAGGTCTGTGCTTTAAAGTAAGATTTAAAATGTGAAATGGGTCAGGGAGACAGGTGGGGAGGTGCCAAGTTTCTTTATATTCGTTACCTAGTGTTTTTCGAAGTTTTTGTTTCTTCCCCCACGAGTTTTTTGTTTCCTTCGGGAGGAAGGAGATGCATTATTATGTGTTCGGGGCTAGAAAACCGAAGGGGAATTCGAAAGTAGAGGAATTTATTAGGGGGTTCCAGCGTAAGGTCACATAACTGAAAATGAAGCCCTTACAGTTTAGTTTTGCCGTCATAATGGTCCCTTATCCCGATTCTCCCTTTCTCCCAAACCATGCCACGATGTTACTAGATCAATACAAAAATCTCCCAGCTGTTGCTTGTCAGTCAGTTTCACTAAGCCAGCATCTCAAATGTTTGAGAGTCCTGGCTATTTTTATGAGGGGCCTTTTCCTCATACAGGAGTATTGTGCGTACGCAGAATGTATTCTCACTGGGTTTCATTTCAGCTTACCTTTTTAGCTAATGGATTTTATTTTATTTGGTGGCCATGATTTCCTATTTTCGGCTTTGTTTTTTCCTTTCCTATTTTATTGATTAGCTGTGGATTTGGTTTAACTGTCACGTGGGTCATGGCCTAGTGGGGAATCAGTTGGCGTCTAAAGGATCTCCCTAAGCATTTTACAAGTTTGAATTTCCTTAGGTGGTTAGTATACACAAACAACAATGCCCGGTGCAAAGGCGACTAGTTAAATTTGTCTAGGTTTAAAACTTCTGGTGTGAAAGGACCTAAGTGAAATTTAAGTATATAACTTAATTGACTTCTAATTGACACTGTAGTGGTTGCCTTCTTTGAACGCCTACAAGTAGAGTTGTGGCATAATGCAGAAAGAATGGGCTTATACTGTCAAGGGAAGGCAAATTAATCATTTTTGTATCAACACCCCCCTCCACCATGGAAAAGTTTCAAATTGTCACCATTTGGCTGTACAGATCTTGTGTAGTGGAGGTATGCATTATTTTTTCTGCCATATTGGAAAATAGAAAAGGAATATTTTTGCCTTAAACTCATTTGCAGGATGGACATGGTAGGTAGAACATTTAATTTTAGCTAGATATATTTTATTGATGTTGTTCTGCTATGCAAGATACTCATTTCTTCCTTTAAAAAAATGAGATTAAGGTCATTAGTTTGAAAGCTTTAGTAAAGATTGTTTACAATCTTAACTTTGGTGTTTGATAGTATTTTTAGATAAATTCACAATGTCCCCATTTTGGAACTCTGACATACGTACTGTTGATCCTGGTCCATACTCTGAAAATGTGCTTGATTCTACTTAGACTCTGACTCCATTACCCATATTTACCTAACAAACTAAGGTGGTTCTTTGGCAAAGTGTCACATTTTTACGAAAACAATTGAGCACTTGAATGTTTGGAATTTTATGTCTAGCCATAATACACTTACATATGCACTTTGTGGAAACTGGTCTTTATACATAGTCTGTGATAGAATTTGGAAAACTAGAAAAAAAGTTCCTTGATATAGCAGACCTTCACATTTTAGTGTGTTTTCTTTCAGTGTACAGGTGATTCTGATTTTCCTTCTCCTCTCTTTCCTTCCCCCCAAATACATAGACACATGACTGTAAATGCGATTTGCCACTGCAGAACTTCAAAGTCATGGGTTTAGTAGGTAGTATCATCAGGTCTTGAGGCAATGCTTTGTAGACAGTAGTTAAAATTTTCAAGGTGAACTGAACATCACACTGATGGACTGGTGAAAAGCTGGAGATTGGAAAATTTGGGGCAAAATAAGGATTTAAAAAAATATTTGCATAAATGATACACTGAATATGTTCTGTGTTTTTTTTTCTTAAAAGTGGATCTATGGTTAAAGAGGAAAACTTGATAATGGTCCTGTTTGCAGCCCTATAAATCTCTGGGATTAGAAACAATGGGAGATATATTAAGCACTTGATAGGGGATATAATTTTATATAAAAATTTGCTTTTACAGACTTTTCTACCTGGAACGTGCACCTTAGGGTTTATACAATCGCTATTTAAGGTGCTTTGTTTTTTTAAAAAAACACTTCGAGATAGAATTTGCGTTCTATGGTTGTTGGTGTATTTACAGAGTTGTGTAACCATTAGCATAATCTTACTCTCCCAAAAAACCTTGTGCTCATTTGGAGTCACTAAGATGCCTTTTAATGGATGATATTAAGCTTTATAATAGCATAACCATGGGCAATTATAATTTTAAGTAGAAGTTGAAAGTAAGTCACTCAATTTCTGGCTCCAGTAGAGGAAAGTTTTCATGGTGTTCCAAGGAAATGTTAATCTCTAAGATGGCTGAATGAAATGTCTGTCTTTCTCTGTAGAAGATGGAATTAATGACTTCAGAGTCTCTGTGCTTTTTGTTTTGTAATTGATTACTTACAAAACAAATTTCAAATACAATATTCCAAAATTCCCTTATTACTTTAGGTCAATTTAATATTAAAATGAAATTTGAGAGTGATTAAATCATGCAGTAGGTTTGTTATCACTAATGGTGACTATAGAGTTTAAGGAGCTGTGTCCTGAGTATAGCGGTTTTTCGAAGTTAACATAGAATATTAATTTCTTCCTGGATATTAGTAATTGGAAAGATGGTGGCTGTCTTAATATTAGGGACATTGTTAAGTTAGAAACGTACAGTTACAGATATTTCAGAGATAACTATTTGTACATGTTTTCAAAATGCGTTTTTTATAAAAATAAAAGAGAACAAAGATTTATCTGAAAAGGCCACTTAATTTTTAAAAATTACTTTTCCTGTAAAGTTTTGTATTGTAAGAATAATATATAATTATGAAATATCCGAAGACAAAAGCAAAAAAAATACTACCTGAAGATAGGGCGTTGGCTTTATGTACTTGCAGAACAGAAACTTTTTTCCATTTTTTTTTACTTCTATGCCCGTTTATTGTCTATATCATCAGGTATTCGTGTCTCCTAGTGTACTATGAGTGCCTATTAATTTACTAGACATTCTATGCCATCTCATACATCTATCTCCTGATTTTGTTCTCAAGGATTTCATGAGGTGTTTTTATCCCCAGCCTACGTACTAGGAAACTCACAGTAATGATTGTAATGATTGACTTGTCCAAGGTCACTCTGTAGCTGAAGTGAGATTTAAATTTAAGGCTTCTCACTTCCAATTGCTTAGTTTAGCATGACATAGCATTAAAGGTTTTCAGTGGAAATCTCAGGGTACTGAGTTTACATTTTGGTTAGCAAGACATGACAGACACCTGACTAGATAATGACACTTAAGAAGTGAGTTCTGTACCACAATGTCAAGGATGTAGCAAACTAGTTTTTTTAATAGTTGGAAGAACAATATGCATTCCATAATTGACCCCTAATTATTATACTTGCTAATTGTGAGATCCTTTTTTTTTCATCTCCAGTATTAGGCAGTAGGATGGTCTACTAATGATTTATCTAGTGGAATCTGCTAGGTTCTGTTAGTTCACTAAGGTCCCGTGTAGCTCTTACAACAGCTGTTAATTCAGCTCTCAAACTGTGTATCAAACTCTGCAGGTACTTCAATGAATTTACCTCATTTCTGTCAGTCACAGTGAAGGAGATATGTTACCACCAGTTGAGGTAACTGAGGCTAAGTGAATCTAGGTCCATACAATTCATAGGCTGTTTCAAGATTCAGACTGATCTTTTGGACTCCAGAGAGCCTGATCTCTTTAATTATTAGTGTGACTTCTTTGGAGATTGTAACAAACATGTGGTTTATCAAATTATTAATTATAAATTATTGCTTATTAATAGAATGGGAGTCAAGAGGACTGAATTTGGAGGATTTCTTTAGAAATTATTAGAGCTGTGGCTTCACTTTGCAAAATTTTGCTCTTAATATGGTAGCCACTGGCCATGTGCCTGAAATGTGCTAGTCTGAATTGAAATATGCCTTAATAGAATCCATACTGGCTTTCAAAGACTTAGTATGAAAAAATGGAAGTAAAACATAATCATTTAAAAATAATTCTGACATATTTTGGGTATATTGAATTAAATAAATTGTTAATTTTACTTGTTTCTTTTTACTTAGTTTAAAATGGCTACTAGGAAATTCAAAACTAGATATATGGCTCAGATTATAATGTGCTGGATAGTTAAGATTTATGCCATCCTCAATTGTTAGCTTTATATTGTTGATAAAGATATTTTGGGAAATATTTGAAATGTTTATATATGCATATGCATGAAACTTTTTCTTCAAAATTTCTTATGATGAGGCACCTATTGGTAATATTGCCACATAGTATTTTTGGGTATTAAAAGGCTTTATATGATTCTTTGTCAGATGTTTAGCTAATAGTCACCTTAGTTTCCTAAGAAACTGTTGTAAGGGTATATTGAATTTTCTAGGATCAAATCTTTATAAGTAGCTTGAGCAAAGCAAAGTTAAATCATGCAGAGCATTGCTTTGTTAATCTAAGCATACATATTTACATGTATAACAATCCCTTCAATTTGTTTGTCCTTACATTAAGACTGAAAACCAACGTAAATTGAACCAACATTGAATTTGTTAAAAATCAGTTGTTTTAACGTGTGTCCCATACTCTGTAGTCTCAGCATTGTTTTGGTTAGCTTTTTTGGGAGGATGTGTAGAGTTACTGTTGGCAAAGAAACATGCATTCCCCTTTCAAGATTTCTTCAGTATCAGGAATCTCATCTTTCAGGCTCCTTTCTTATTCTGGCTGATTAATTGTAGAACTTTTCTTTCTTTCTTGTAATTTTTGCTTTTATAGTTTCAGGTTTATTTTCAAGTCTTAACTTAACCAATGATTTGATGTCTGTACTTAGTACATAGTAGGCCTTCAGTACATATTTGTTGAGTGAACAGATGAATTGATCATTCTTGGCTTTCAGACCTTCTTTGATTTGTTAATCTTAGACATTATAACTGTATATGTACAAAACTTCATCGTTTCTGATTTGATTCAAACTGAATTTAAGTTTTACTTAGAGGGGTTATGTATTGATCAAGTTCAGATATTGTCACAGAACTTTAAGCGTATATGGAGAGAACTGTAAGGAACTTCAACTCTTTGTTACAGGAAAGTTAATAGTTTTGATGGCCACCTGGAACCACTAAGCCATACCATTTCAACGGGAACTGTTGTAGATTATAAATTTGTGAAATTAACAAACCATGAACATTACTGGTATGCAAGCATTTGTAGATATTGATACATTCATATGAAAATCTTCACTTACTGTCATTTTTGTATTCATTACAGCTAAATGTTCAATACTAACAAATGCTGAAGGCTTGCCTTGAATAATTTTCCTTAATAGAATTTACTGCATAATGATGCAGTAAATTCTATGATGTATAATGTAATTAATAAATTTGCACTTATTTGTGAAACGTGTCTATTGAGAAATAATTTCCATTTGTAGATTCAGTCACATAGGTCTTTTAAAAAATTGTATTTGAATTAAACTTGATTGCAGGAGTATTCTTGAATGTTTGTGCTTATTACTAGAAACAGAACTCCTCTTTTAGGTGTTAACATCAAACTTAACTATAGTTTGTTACATAGAATGTGGATTTGAGATTCCTAGAAATGGGAAAATTAAAAAGATATGGGGACTAGTGATGTGTGTATGTACAGTATGAGAAAGTGCTGTGACAAAGTGTTTAAGGTACCTTAACTGTAAAAATATATATGCATATATGTGTATAATTTTGTGTATATGCATAAACATATATAAACTTGAATTATTATAAATTGTTTTTCCTTTCCTTTGACTCCCCTTCATCGCTTCACCTCATTCCCACTGCATTTCAGGTAGTCGGTTTATTTGCACAGATTTTTCTCCATTCATAGGGTGGTACATAGATACACACTCAGATACAGATGTAGGATTTTTCAGTACTGCTCTGTAAAAATAAGGTAATCTCTATCTTGGCATTTTCCTTTGAAGTGTAATTTATTTTTTAATGATTACATAATATTTCGTGGTAAGAATGGAATTATGAAATCCAGCCATTCCCCAGTTAATAGACACTTCTTTCTCAGATTTTGCCACGCCCCATACCGGATAGGTTTCAAAGAGTGGGATAGCTTGGTGGAAGGGAACTGTTTTAAAACTCTAATATTTGTTAACACTGCTTTCAAAAGATTTCACCCTTCTTTTTCCTCCATTGATGACTATCATCTCTTTCACATCCATGCTGAAAGGGGGTTTTATAAACTTCGATTTTTTGCTAGTCCTTAAGGATTTGCAGGTCCTTGAGGATTTTAATGTTGGCCATTTGGATTTGCTTTTCCATAAATTGCCTGTTTGCCCATTTTCCTCTTGGGATATCCTTTGTCATTTTTTCAGATCCCTTAGGACCCACAAGTGTATCCACTCCACATCTATTCTTTTTTAACTTTCTGGTATCCCTGGTCATAGAGAAGTTTTATTTTTTTACATAGTGAACTATTTTTTTCCCTGTTAAGTTTCAGGGTTTCCAGTCCTGGTTAAGATAGGCTTCATCCAGATTATACATGTAATTTTTTTAGATTTTCTTGCAGTATTTTATTCACTTATATTTACTGCATCAGTATTTATTTTGATTACTCTTAGTTGTGCTAGCATGAAGTAGTAAGTAGTAAACTTGTAAATATTTTATTTGGCATGTGGGAAAGTTAGGTTCTTGCTTTCTCTATCTAAATACCACTTTGAGGATTGCGATGGGGGGAGGATGTCCAACGTCCAGGAGGGCTGGGTCCTAGTTAGGGTTGATAGAACTTAAAAGAATTGCTCCAGTAAGTCTGGGGTGTTCTGGGAAGACCATAAAGAATTCCTAAAGGGGGTAGGGTGTACCTTAAACACTTTGTCACAGCACTTTTACTGCATCTGCGATTGGTTGAAGTAGGCCTCAGGGACCTACAATATTTGGGCCTTTTCGTAGTTGCATATTTCTTTTGGGGGTTATGTAAAGCCAGTTATTTCTTACCTTACTGCCCTGGGCCCTGTTATACTAACTACATAGTACCAGGTCTGAGACCAATTTTAACAGTATAGTGAAACCACTATACTTTACTGAGTCTTCAGTAAGTGAGGTTTTTTCCCCCTTTGTCTAATGGGGAACACAGCCCAGGGATAAAAATACTCATTTTATTATAAATACTTTTAAATTATTTGACATAAAAGCTCCAGGAATATTTACCATGATATTTTTGGGAGGAGAGGAATAGCTTTAAGTACTTCTGGCACATATTTTGAGTGCCTAGGGAATACCTTAGTTTAAGAATCTTCAACTCCTTTAGTTTGCAGATTGAGCCTGTTATATGTAAAATAGCTCAGGCAATGACAGTTGCTTCGACTTTGGAGCTCCTTAATCAGTTTTCTGGACCTAACAGAGTTTCTCATCTGAATTACAGAACACAGAAACGCCCTTTTCCCAATTCTAAGGATGGCGCATAGGTAGAATCATTGTAGATGCGTGAGAAACTACTCAATAAATGCCTTAGTGATCGATCTGTATTCTCGTAGAACCCTGGTTAGGAAATGCTGTTTGGTGTATGTGATTTTCTTTTTTTAATCCTGTGAAATGGATCATGTGTATAGAGTACAAAGCAGGACAGCAGGTGATTGTCTTTTGTTGATTTGAGGTAACAAAAGTTAGCCAAGGGTAAGGATGTCTACATAGCTGGAAGTTGGGTTTAGAGTCCAGGTAATAGGTTTTTTCCATATATAGATTTGGGAAGTTAGTGGAAGATCCATACAATTTCGTTTTGCTGAAGGGCATCAGTTTTAAGAGGTGCTAAGAAAGAAGCAATGCTGCCATTTAATCTATGAGTGGGTCTTCTTCATCTTGTAGAATTCTTTTTATGTACTTATTGAAAGATCATCTTTAAATACTTGCATACATAAAATGGAAAATACAAGCAAAATAAATTGGTTAAAACATCTTCACATTCAGATGATTATGTTTCTTCTCACAATATTTTCCTCAGTGCCATGGAAAGCATTGATGTTGCAAGCATACTTTAAAAGAGCCCTCCTCTATTATCTCCTGGATTTTCTTCCAAGAATTTTCACCCACTCTGCAAGTTTTGATGCTGGTGCTTTCTTGATTTTATCAGAAGGTGTCAACAGAACAACCTTCTGGTAAGAAATCTCAATCCTTCCTAAAATGGTCTTTCATTGGTTTGCTGAATATGAAAGGTCAGGGGGTTGCAGTCAAGTGCCACAGAAAATTGCAAGCAAACCAAGTTTGAGCATGCTTAACCAGGGACATTTGTATCCTTTGTATTCCATCTTCCCTAAGGTTATCAGGTATTCTAAGATGCCTTCATTTGTAAGAAGCATCCTGATTTCAGAGATGTTAGATTGATAGAGTTGATGGGCTGGGAAGGTAACTGGGGCCAGAGAATGAGTCAGTAAATAAAGTGATGAATGTTAAAATTATAACAAGTGATAATCAGATCTATTGTGGCAGTTCTTAAACTCATGAGGTGAATTTTGCATAAATTAAGCTATTTTCCCTTTCGGTTGTGTTTCTAATCAGTTTATCCACTCTGGTAAACTGATGTAGTTGGGGAAGGTGGAGGGTTAACTCAGAGGAAAGGCTGTACAGGATCTAACTGAGCTCAAAGCCTTATATATATAATTTATACAGAAGTTTATTTTTAGGAATACAGTATTTTATGACAACTTTGCCAAAGTAATTAAGCCTTTAACTGTAATGTTTTAACACATTGGAAAAAGCACCAAAAGTGTAGTTTAATTTGACTGTAGGGACCAAATAAATCTTACATTTCAAGCCAGTGATCCTGAAAAAGACTTCAAAAAGGAAAACATTGATAGGCAGTTTAAAAGAAGTGAATTTTAAGTTATTTAAGGATCCTTGATCAAGTTTGCAGGAGGCAGTAATGTGAATGTGAGAACTTGATTGATTGTTGCTTGCTTAAAAAAATAAATGAAGTAGAGGTTGAGTCATTAAAACCTGTCCTGTATTTAAGAAGATTGTAGTGTTTTTTTTGCTATCTTTTTTTCTTTTTTTTTGCTCAGTCTATTGGCAATCATCAAATTCAAACGGTAATTTTGGAATTTGAGAGTTAACAGTTTTAGGGTGTAAACCTTGGGTTTTTAGATTTGAGCTTTTATTCTATTATCTTACTTTGAGGATTCAAGCTGCCTTGTTTCTGGTGGTAGTTTGCTGAGTATTAAGGTTTTTAAGTTTGTTTTCCCCTTTATAAGGAATGTAAATTCTGTGATACAATGGACTGCAATAATAGGACGTCATTAGTGGATTTTGGGAAAATCTAAAGTAGGTGAATTTGGAATAGTTACTTTGCAGTCAAGAATTTGTCTAGACTAAGATAAAGATAGTATGTTTTTAATGAATTTAGTGGGAATGTTTTCATAGGGATTCATACATCTCTAGATTTCTGAGCCACAGCTCAAGCCAAGCCTCTGATAAATTGATAGATATTTTAAACATTAAGATCTTATTTTGACTCAAGTCCATGTTTTGGACAGGATATGCCTTTCCAGTTGTGAACTAGATTTTTATGTTTTGTTCTGGAACTTGGCCTTAAATAGGCTTTTTAGGAAAGGTACCTTCTTTCTCCAAATCAGTATTACAACCAGACTTAACTTTTTGGATTTTAAAACTAATGGGCAAAAATATTTTATTACCATCTGATTGATAATGATATAATGAAAAGGCTCCAGACAGAAGGTGAGGTTTTAAATTCAGTATTTATAACCACCCAGGGAGTGTATAGCTATGTAGACATGTATGGTTTCAGCTTCCCTTTCTCAAAAATGAGGAACCTGGAACATTGTCTATAAAAGAAACTTTATCTTCAGAGTCATTAGGTGACTTTTCCACAGGGCCCGTAATTACTCTGTTCTGATATTTGACTACTAATCAACCTCAATCTTTTTAATTCCTGAAATGCATTTATACCCTGTTTTTCTTCTTAACCAATAGTATTTTATTCCCCCTGACTTCTGTCATCAAGTTGAAATTGTTTTTTAGCTCTGTAGTGTTCTATAACTTTAAAAACATATCCATAAGTTAGACAGATAACCTGTGCATCTTTTTCTTTCCACAGGCCATTTAAGCTGCACCTCAGAATTGCTGACCATCTTATGCATATGTTAAAAAAATTAGGTTGATCTTTATATTCTGATCAGGAAGAATTTGTGAAGTACTTAAGAAAAGGAGAGTTTAAAACAAATTTCAGTAAATTTGTAACATCCTAAAGAGAATTTTATTAAAATTATAACTTACTTTTTTCTGTGAATTGCCCATTCACATAGTTCATACATGCTATTACCTTTGCTTGTCAGCTTGTTCTTACCTGGGAATATTATACATTGGGAATTTAACTCTGTTGTGTGTTGTTTCACCCTCTTTGGTTTTTTTTGTGATATTGTTTATCATATTTTAGCTTTTGAGTAGTATAAATTTATCAAACATTTTGCTTGTGGCTTTTTGTTTTTGTTTTTTTCTGGGATACAGAAGCCTTCCTTAGTCCAAGTATATTTACTCATACTTTCTCCTGCAAGCTCTGTTGCTTTAAAAATTTGAATCTTTCATCCACTGAATTTTTTTTTTGTGGGGGGGAGGGAAAGACATCCATTTTAGTTTTCTTCAGTAAATACCCACTTTTCCCAATATCATTTAAAAACAATCCAGTCCTTTCCCTAATTGTAATGTCCTAAATGACTTAGACTTATTTTTGGAATCTGTGTTCTGTTCCCTTAAAATGTCTTTTTCATTATTGTAGTTTAAAATAAGTGTTAATATTTGGCAGGGGTAGTGTATTCTCGTGTCCCTACCCTTACTTAAAAGTTTCCTTTTTGAGTGTTTTCTTGGTTTTTAAGATAGATTTGGGCTTAATTTTATTCAGATAAACCTAACCCTTTTCCCCCAACAGAATCATATCCCTTAGTAGTTTAGTGGGATCTCACTTAGGGGCATATTGAAAATTTTACATCAAGACCTTCTAAGAATGTCACACAGTTTATGTTTTCCTAAATATTTATATTCATTAGTCAAGTTTCAAAGATTTCTGCCCATAGGGCCTACACATTTTCTGTTGATTTTTTTTTTTTGTGGGCATTTCTAGGATTTTATTTTTGGAATCCTGTTACTAATAGAATATACTTTTTCTCTTTTATTTTCCAGCTGCTTCTTTTTAACTAGCAAGCTGATTATTGACTAACTTGCCACCTTAATGAATCTATCACTTAAAAAATTTTTTATTTTAGACTAATTTTGAAAAATCAGTTCTAAAATAATATTAGATGCACATTATTTTATAATGATTTGGCCCATTAGAAGCACCTTATCCCTAGAAACTAGGGTTTGGGGATTAGAACATGTTTCCTAATTGTTTACTATAGTTCTGATACACTTTAAGGACTGGGTATCAAGTCCTTAATCTATTTAAACTTATGCCTGAAGGATGCTAGCATTAAGAGTACGTGTCCAGAGCTGTATTTATTCTTTTTTCTTTTTTTTATAGTTTATTTTGGTATCATTAATCTACAATTACATGTGCAATATTACGGTGATTAAACTACCCCCTTCATCAGATCCCCACCACCAGCCACATTACAGTCACTGTCCATCAGCGTAGTGAGATGCTATAGAGTCACTACTTGTCTTCTCTGAGTTGTACAGCCCTCCCCGTGCCCCCCCCAACATTACATCTGCTAATCATAATGCCCCTTTTTCCCCCTTGTCCCTCCCTTCCCACCCATACTCCCCAGTCCCTTTGCCTTTGGTAACTATTAGTCTGCTCTTGGGTTCTGTGAGTCTGCTGCTGTTTTGTTCCTTCAATTTTTTCTTTGTTCTTATACACCACATATGAGTGAAATCATTTGGTACTTGTCTTTTTCGGCTTGGCTTATTTCACTGAGCATAATACTCTCTAGCTCCATCCATGTTGTTGCAAATGGTAGGATTTGTTTTCTTCTTATGGTTGTATAATATTCCATTGTGTATATGTACCACATCCTCTTTATCTATTCATCTACTGATGGACATTAGGTTGCTTCCATTTCTTGACTATTGTAAATAGTGCTGCGATAAACATAGGGGTGCATCTGTCTTTTTGAAACTGGGCTGCTGCATTCTTAGGGTAAATTCCTAGGAGTGGGATTCCTGGGTCAAATGGTATTTCTATTTTGAGTATTTTGAGGAACCTCCATACTGCTTTCCACAATGGTTGAACTAATTTGCTTTCCCACCAGTAGTGTATGAGGGTTCCCTTTTCTCCACATCCTCACCAACATTTGTTGTTGTTTGTGTTTTGGATGTTGGCCATCCTCACTGGTGTGAGGTGATATCTTACTGTGGTTTTAATCTGCATTTCTCTGATGATTAGCGATGTGGAGCATCTTTTCATGTGCCTGTGGGCCATCTGAATTTCTTCTTTAGAGAAGTGTCTATTCATGTCCTCTGCCCATTTCTTAATTGGATTATTTACTTTATCTTTGTTGAGGTGCGTGAGTTCTTTATATATTTTGGATGTCAACCCCGTATTGGATATGTCATTTATGAATATATTCTCCCATACTATAGGATGTCTTTTTGTTCTACTGATTGTGTCCTTTGCTGTACAGAAGCTTTTCAAGATGATATAGTCCCACTTCTTCATTTTTGCTTTTGTTTCGCTTGCTTGGGGAGATATGTTCATAAAGAAGTTGCTCATGTTTATGTCCAAGAGATTTTTGCCTATGTTTTTTTTCTAAGAGTTTTATGGTTTCATGACTTACATTCAGTTCTTTAATCCACCTTGAGTTTACCTTTGTGTATGGGGCTAGACAGTAGTCCAGTTTCATTCTCTTACATGTAGCTGTCCAGTTTTGCCAACACCAGCTGCTGAAGAGGCTGTCCTCTCCCCATTGTATATCCAGGGCTCCTTTATCAAATATTAATTGACTGTATATGGGTTAATGTTTGGATTTTCTATTCTGTTCCCCTGGTCTGTTCTTGTGCCAGTACCAAATTGTCTTGATTACTGTGGCTTTGTAGTAGAGCTTGAAGTCAGGGAGAGTAATTCTCCCTGTTTTATTCCTCCTTCTCAGGATTGCTTTGGCTATTTGGGGTCTTTTGTGGTTAAATATGAATTTTAGAATTATTTGTTTGAGTTCATTGAAGAAAGCTGTTGGTAGTTTGATAGGGATTGCATTGAATCTGTAGATTGCTTTAGGTGGTATAGCCATTTTGACCATATTTATTCTACCTAGTCACAACCATGGGATGAATTTCCATTTGTTAGTGTCCTCTTTAATTTCTCTTAGGAGTGTCTTGTAGTTTTCAGAGAGTACAGGTCTTTCACTTCCTTCGTTAGGTTTTTTCCTAGGTATTTTATTCTTTTTGATGCAATTGTGAATGGAATTGTTTTTCTGATTTCTCTTTCTGTTAGTTCATTGTTAGTGTATAGGAAAGAAACAGATTTCTGTGTGTTAATTTTGTATCCTGCAACTTTGCTGAATTCAGATATTAGTTCTAGTAGTTTTGGAGTGGAGTCTTTAGGGTTTTTTATGTACAGTATCATGTCATCTGCAAATAGTGACAATTTAACTACTTCTTTATTAATCTGGATGCTTTGTATTTCTTTGTTTTGTCTGATTGCCATGGCTAGGACCTCCAGTACTATGTTGAATAACAGTGGAGAGAGTGGGCATCCCTGTCTTGCTCCCAGTCTTAGATGAAAAGCTTTCAGCTTCTCGCTGTTAAGTATGATGTTACCTGTGGTTTTGTCATATATGGCCTTATGATGTTGAGGTACTTTCCCTCTATACCCATTTTGTTGAGAGTTTTAATCATGACTGGATGTTGAATTTTGTCAAATGCTTTTTCAGCATCTATGGAGATGATCATGTGGTTTTTGTTCTTTTTGTTGATGTGGTGGATGATGTTGATGGATTTTCGAATGTTGTACCATCCTTGCATCCCTAGGATGAATCCCACTTGATCATGGTGTATGATCCTCTTGATGTATTTTTGAATTCGGTTTGCTAATATTTTGTTGAGTATTTTTGCATCTACGTTCATCAGGGATATTGGTCTGTAATTTTCTTTTTTGGTGATGTCTTTGCCCGGTTTTGGTATTAGAGTGATGCTGGCTTCATAGAAAGAGTTTGGAAGTATTCCCTCCTCTTCTGTTTTTTGGAAAACTTTAAGGAGAATGGGTGTTATTTCTTCTCTATATGTCTGGTAGAATTCATAGGTGAATCCATTAGGTCTGGGGTTTTGTTCTTGGGTAGTTTTTTGATTACCGCTTCAATTTCGTTCCTGGTGATTGGTCTGTTTAGTTTTTCTGTTTCTTGTTTGGTCAGTTTTGGAAGGTTGTATTTTTCTAAGAAGTTCATTTCTTCTAGGTTTTCCAGCTTGTTAGCATATAGATTCTCATAATATTCTCTTCTAATTCTTTGTATTTCTGTGGGGTCTGTCATTATTTTTCCTTTCTCGTTTCTGATTCTGTTTATGTGTGTAGATTCTCTTTTTCTCTTAATGAGTCTGGCTAGGGGTTTATCTATTTTATTTTTTCAAAGAACCAGCTCTTGGTTTCATTGATTTTTTTCTATTGTTTTATTCTTCTCTATTTTATTTATTTCTTCTCTGATCTTTATTATATCCCTCCTTCTGGTGACTTTGGGTCTCTTTTGTTTTTTTTCCAATTTCAATAATTGTTTCTTTATACTATTCATTTGGGAATGTTCTTCCTTCTTTAAATAGGCCTGGATTGCAATATACTTTCCTCTTAGAACTGCCTTGCTGTGTCCCACAGAAGTTGTGGCTTGGTGTTGTTGTTGTCTTTAGTTTCCATATATTCTTTGATTTCTGTTTTGATTTGATCATTAACCCATTGATTAATTAGGAGAATGTTAGTAAGTCTCCATGTATTTGTGAGCCTTTTTGTTTTCTTTCTACAGTTTATTTCTAGTTTTATACCTTTGTGATCTGAGAAGTTGGTTGGTAGAATTTCAATATTTTTGACTTTACTGAGGTTCTTTTTGTGGCCCAGTATGTGCTCTGTTCTGGAAAATGTTCCATGTACATTTGAGAAGAATGTGTATCCTGTTACTTTCGGGTGTAGAGTTCTGTAGATGTCTGTTAGGTCTTTCTGTTCTAGTGTGTTGTTCAGTGCCTCTGTGTCTTTACTTATTCTCTGTCTGGTTGATCTGTCCTTTGGAGTGAGTGGTGTGTTGAAGTCACCTAAAATTAATACATTGCTTTCTATTTCCTCCTTAAATTCTGTTAGTATTTGTTTCACATATGCCAGGGCTCCCCTGTTGGGTGCATATATATTTATAATGGTTATATCCTCTTGTTGCATTGACCCCTTTATCATTATGTAATGTCCTTCTTTATCTCTTGCTACTTTCTTCGTTTTGAAGTCTATTTTGTCTGATACAAGTACTGCAACACCTGCTTTTTTCTCTTTGTTGTTTGCATGAAATATCTTTTTCCATCCCTTCACTTTTAGTCTGTGTATATCTTTGGGTTTGAGGTGAGTTTCTTGTAAGCAGCATATAGATGGGTCTTGCTTTTTTATCCATTCTGTTACTCTGTGTCTTTTGATTGGTGCATTCAGTCCATTTACATTTAGGGTGATTATTGATAGATATGTACTTATTGTCATTGCTGGCTTTCGATTCGTGGTTACCAAAGGTTCAAGGGTTGCTTCTTTACTATCTAAGAATCTAACTTAACTTTCTTGTTAAGTTATTGTGAATGCTGTCTGATGTTTCTTTATTTCTCCCTTCCTATTTTTCCTCCTCTATTCTTTATATATTGGGTTTTTTATTCTTTGCCTTTAGTTAGTATTTGGATGGTCTGCTTTCTTTGCTATGATTTTATTTTCTCTGGTGACATCTTTTTAGCCTTAGGAGTGTTTCCCTCTAGAGCAGTTTCTTTAAGATGTCCTGTTGAGGTGGTTTATGGGAGGCAAATTCTCTCAGCTTTCACTTCTCTTGAAATTGTTTAATCCCTCCGTGATATTTAAATGATATTCGTGCTGGATACAGTATTCTTAGTTTGAGGCTCTTCTGTTTCATTACATTAAATATATCATGCCATTCTCTTCTGGCCTGCAAGTTTTCTGTTGAGAGGTCTGATGATAGTCTGATGGGTTTTCCTTTGTAGGTGATCTTTTTTCTCTCTCTAGCTGCCTTTAATACTCTGTCCTTATCTTTGATCTTTGCCATCTTAATTATTATGTGTCTTGGTGTTGTCTTCCTTGGGTCCCTTGTGTTGGAAGATCTGTGGGCTTCCATGGACTGCGAGACTATTTTCTTCCCCAGTATGGGGAAGTTTTCAGCAATTATTTCTTCAAAGACACTTTCTATCCCTTTTTCTCTCTCTTCTTCCGCTGGTACTCCTATAATGCTGATATTGTTCTGTTTGGATTGGTCACACAGTTCTCTTAGTATTCTTTCATTCCTAGAGATCCTTTTATCTCTCTCTTCTCTGTGTTTCTTTTCTCTGATTTCTATTCCATTAACAGCGTCTTGCATCTCATCCAGTCTGCTGCTAAGCCCGTCGATGGCTTGTCTCATTACTGCATTGTCTTTCCTGACTTCCCTCACTTCCTCCCTCAGCTCTTGCATATTTTTCTGTAGATCCATCAGCATGGTTATGACTTTTATTCTGAATTCTTTTTCAGGAAGATTGTGCATTTCCATCCCTTCAGTCTCCCTCTCTGGTGTTGTCTGGGTCTGGGTGAGCTTGGTCTGTACCATATTCCTCTGTCTTTTCTTGGCGATAGAAGTGGTCACTGGTAGGTGCCACGTATGTCAGCCGGGCTCTTTAAGACTTTAGAGAAAAAAGAAAGACCGAAGAGAAAGAAAAGAGAAAAAAGAAAGAAAAGAAAGGAAAAAAAAAACTGCCTACCGAGAGTAGATTCTGTAAGGATGCTGTAGGTGGGGCTGTTGCTCCACTGTTCTGCAGCCGTGGCCGCACAGCTCCGCCGGGCTGTTTGTAGCTCTGGCTGGGGTGGGAGTGAATGCGAGGCCGTTGCTCTCTGTGTGAAGTTTCAGTGTGGCTAGTTTTTCCCTTTCGCCAGCTTAGGGGTCCGAAATTCCTCAGGACTCCCTTGCCTCTTTAGACCGCCAAAAAAAGCTTGCACTTTTCTTTTGTCCTGGGGAGCCTGCTGCAAGGACCAGGGCGCGTTCCCAGTTCAAAACCTGCACCTTCTGGCTCTCCAATATCCGATACACTGCACGATGTGTGTCAGCGCTCCCGGCGCAGATCACCAGGGCTGGTTATTTCGCGGGCCTGTAATTCCACTCCTTCCCGGCTCTGAATCCTCACCTCCTGCCAGTGCGCTGGGGTTGGGGAGTGCTCGGGTCCCGCCGGGTCGCAGCTCTGTATCTTACCCGCCTCGCGGGGTGCCGAGTCCTCTTAGGTGCAGATGGAGGCTGTGCGCTGTCCTGTATATTCTGGTCTCTCTTTTAGGAATAGTTGTATTTGCTGTATTTTCATAGATATATATGGTTTTGGGAGAAGATATTCACTGCCCTTCTCATGCTGCCATCTTCCCGGAACTCCCTCGTATTTATTCTTAAGGTTTGTGAAAAATGTGCACCCAGACAGCTGATGCTGAAATTTGTGTTTGGAAGTAAAGTGGGTTGAGGGTAGGAAGAGGTAATAAGCATTAATTTTTAGAAAGGAAAAAAGGTTTTATTATAATGAAGAGTAGATTTTCCCAGTGGCTTGGAGGTCTGATTTGAACTAATGCACTGCATAAGTTATACAGAAATGGCAAAGTTAGACAGACAGTCCAAACTCTAAAAGTTGGGAAGGACTAGAAAATGTTAGTGGAAGTTGAATATATAACTAATCTCTGGCAATATATATTTTACTCTGAATATTCTTTGAAAGTTCTAGGAAGTTCTCAGCTTCTGAAATATTCCTTACAAATGGCAAGCGTATGGTAGAGATAGATTTGTTGGTAACATAAGTACAACAGTGCTGACCAGAATAATTGATGAAAGTGACTATGTGGATGAATTACTAAAAATAATTAACTGGCCAGGAAGTTGTCATTATAGCATGGTTAGATCATAAGAGCTTGAGCTGGAATGGCTGCTCTTAATTTTTTGCTTTGTTGGGGGGAGAAAAAGTAATAAAAAATGTCTTAAGAATTGCAAGGCAGGACTGCTACAGCGCTCTTGAAAGGAAGGTAACCTAAATTTTTGGCCTCACATGAGGATATTTGTATTGAAATGTCCCACAGCCACAAATAAATCAGATAATAGGCTTTTGGAGCTGGAGATAGATCATAGCCAAATTACAAAATCACACAATTTAATAGCAAATATGGGAGGAGGGCTCTGAGACTTTAGATTTATGTTACCTACATTCTGTGATTGATGATTCTGTATTATTAAAGAAAATGATTTTATTTTCAGCAGCATGTTACCCTCACCTCTCCAAGACTTCTTATGTGCAATTCCAAAGATCCTGATCTCCCTGCTTATTGTTTTTTTTACTGCCAGTTTTGTTTGTCTTGGATTGCTAATTTACTTAGAATAATGTCTGACACATTTTAAGCACTTACATATTGTTTTATTTTTAATTACTCTTCCATCTGCTTTGTAAGTTTCTCAGATTTTGTTGGATTTTTTTCTCTTCTCTTTATTGTGTCTTTTTCTTGTTGGTTTATGCCTAAAAGTTCCTTTAGTATTACTTAATGGGCTTTGGCAAAGAGATGGGATAAATGGATGTGTTTATTTCTGCCATGTTTTAACCAGGTACTAGAAGTGTATAGATACTGTATACTGCACGTTATTTGATAGGGATATTTTAGAAAAAGAGTTTTACTGAGTACCTAGCGGATCAAAGTGTGTGTGTAAGCATTTGACCCAGGATGAGACATTTGCAGTGCTGGTTTGCAGTAATATAAAGTGTCATTTAGTGTTAATTGTAATCATACAAGTGCCAAGCACTGCTTGCACAAGGTTACATAGTGGTGGACCAAGGATTTGAACAACTTTATTATATGTGCAAATCCTTTGCTCTCTCTTGAATATGTCAGATCTGGTTTCTTTTAGCTGTATTAATCAAATGAAGATAAAGACTAATTTCAAAAGTAATTTTAAGGGTAGAGAATGACCACTGATTTTTATTAAGAACCTATTTATATTCATTCCAGAATGGTGTGAGTCAGTACTAACAGTAGTCCAGTTTTCTTTATTAAAGTATCATTGATATACAGTCTTATGAAGGTTTCACATCAACAACATTGTGGTTTCAACATTCACCCATATTATCAAGTCCTCACCCCTCACTGGAATCACTATCAGCATAGTAAGATGCTACAGAGTCATTACTTGTCTTTTCTGTGCTATACTGCCTTCCCGGTGACCTCCCTATATTGTGTGTGCTAATCATAGTGCCCCTTAATCCCCTTCTTCCTCCCTCCCTATCTACTGTCCCCTTAGGAAACCACTAGTCCCTTCTTGGAGTCTGTGAGCCTGCCGTTATTTTGTTCTTTCAGTTTTGCTTTGTTTTTATACTCCACAAATGAGTGAAGTCATTTGGTACTTGTTTTTCTCTGCCTGACTTACTTTACTGAGCATAATACCTCTGGCTCCATCCATGTTGCAAATGGTAGGACTTGTTTTCTTTTTATGACTGAATAATATTCCTTTGTGTATATGTGCCATATCTTTATCCCTTCATCTATTGGTGGACACTTAGGTTGTTTCCATATCTTGGCTGTTGTAAATAGTGCAGTGATAAACATTGGGGTGCATATGTCTTTTTGAATCAGGGATCTTGTTTTCTTTGGGTAAATTCCTAGGAGTGGAATTACTGGGTTAAATAGTAGTCTGTTTTTAGTTTTTGTTTTTAGGAACCTCCATACTGCTTTCCACAAGGTTGAGCCAGTTTACGTTCATTCCCACGAGCAGTATAGGAGGGTTCCCCTATCTCTCAATCCTCGCTGGCATTTGTTATTTCTTGTCTTTTGGATGTTGGCCATCCTACATGTTGTGAGGTGATATCTCATTGTGGTTTTAATTTGCATTTCCCTGATGATTAGTGATGCGTTGGCCATTTGTACTTCTTCTTTGGAAAAGTGTCTCTTCAGATCCTATGCCTGTTTTTTAATGTGGTGGTTTTTTGGGTGTTGAGGCATGTGAGTTCTTTATATTTTTTGGATGTTAACCCCTTATTGAGTAAGTCATTTATCCCATACTGTAGAATGCCTTTTTGTTCTGATGGTGTACTTTGCTGTACAGAAGCTTTTTAGTTAGATAGAGTTCCACTTGTTCATTTTTTATTTTTTTTCCCTTGCCTGAGGAGATGTGTTCAGGAAAAAGTTGCTCATGTTTATATTCAAGAGATTTTTGCCTGTTTTCTTCTATGAGTTTAATGGCTTCATTCAGGAGGTCTTTGATCCATTTTGAGTTTACTTTTATGTATGGAGTTAGACAATAATCCAGTTTCATTGTCTTACATGTAGCTGTCCAGTTTTGCTGACACCAGTTGTTGAAGAGGCTGTCTTCACCATTGTGTACTCATGGCTCCTTTATCATATATTAATGGATCATATATGTGTTGGTTTATATCTGGGCTCTTTCTTGTGTTCCATTGACCTGTGGATCTATTCTTGTGCCAGTACCAAATAGTTTTGATTACTGTGGCTTTGCAGTAGAGCTTGTAGTAAGGGAGTGTAATTCCCCCAGCTTTGTTCTTCCTTATCAGGACTGCTTTGGCTATTTGGGGTCTTTTGTGATTACATATGAATTTTTTTTTTTACATTTTTAAAATTTTGTATCATTAATGTAAAATCACATAAGCAACATTGTGGTTACTAGATTCCCCCCATTATCAAGTCCCCACCAAATACCCCATTACAGTCACTGTCCATCAGCGTAGTAAGATGCTATAGAGTCACTACTTATCTTCTCTGTGCTAAACTGCCTTCCCCATGCCCCCCCCACGTTATGCTAATCGTAATGTCCCTTCTTCCCTTTCTCCCTCCCTTCACACCCACCCTTCCCAGTCCCTTTCTCTTTGGTAAGTGTTAGTCCATTCTTGGGTTCTGTGAGTCTGCTGCTGTTTTGTTCCTTCAGGTTTTGCTTTGTTATTATGCTTCACAGATGAAATCATTTGATTCTTGTCTTTCTCTGCCTGGTTTATTTCACTGAGCATAATACCCTCTAGCTCCATCCATGTTGTTGGAAATGGTAGGATTTATTTTCTTCTTATGGCCGAATAATAATTCCATTGTGTATATGAACCACATCTTTATCCATTCATCTACTGGTGGACACTTAGGTTGCTTCCATTTCTTGGCTATTGTAAATAGTGCTGTGATAAACATAGAGGTGCATCTGTCTTTTTCAAACTGGGATCCTACATTCTTAGGGTAAATTCCTAGGAGTGGGATTCCTGGGTCAAATGGTATTTCTATTTTGAGTTTTTGAGGAACCTCCCCATACTGCTTTCCACAATGGTTGAACTAGTTTACATTCCCAGCAGCAGTGTAGGAGGGTTCCCCTTTCTCTGTATCCTCACCAGCATTTGTTGTTCCTAATCTTTTTTATGTTGGCCATCCTAACTGGTATGTGGTGAACATGAATTTTATAACTGTTTGTTCTAGTTCATTGAAGAATGCTTGTTAGTATTTTGTTAGGGATTGCATTGAATCTGTAGATGGCTTTAGGCAGGATTAGCCCAATTTGTTTTTCTGTGAAAGAGGAAGAGAAATTGGTAGGTAAAATAAGATAATTAAGTGCACAATGTTAGTATTCAAAATATAGTTACGTCTTTTATTAAAGATGGGCTATAATTGAATATTTATAACAAATTTGAGTTATTTATGCCAAGTACTATTAACATTATTTCACTGATTCTCGTAATTCCATGAGGTATGACACTGTTTTAAACCGTTACGTTAAAACGATATTCAAGAAAGTGTAAGTGATGGAGCCTAGTATGTGAATCCTCGTAGCCTGATTCTATATCCTGAACTCTTGGTACTAAACACTACCACACTCAGTTTAAGTCTTAATTAATGCCTATGATGTTTCAGGGATATACATTTGTTTTTTTCTAATTCTGAGATGTAGGTGATACTTTGTGAAAACAGGTTCAGAAAGGTTAAGTAACTTACAGGGGCATACATTGTGTAAGTGATGGAGGTGGAAATCAAACCCAGATTTGCCTAAGTCTAAGCTCTGTTATTTTCAGTAATCCACATTGCCTTGTATTTCCAGTACATAGCCTTTTAGAGTTAATGGCTAATTAAATACTGATTTAGTATTTTTGTTTTTCTCAGGGGTTTATCAAAGATGTTCATGAAGACTCCCTCACAGTTGTTTTTGAGAACAAGTAAGTTACTTTTTATTGATGTAGATTAAAGATTGGTAATACAAAAAACTGCTTTTGGGTGTTCCCATTGATACTAGAAAATGATTTTGCTTTTTGGGTGGGAGTCTGGTAGTTTTATCATCATAACAAGTTCAGGTAATTCTAGTTGTGTGACTCCTTGCCTGTTTTTCTGCCCAAAATTTACTTGTCACTTTTTCATGACCCTTTTCTTTGCCCAGACACATGAGAATATGAATCAGTAAGGAGTTTTTACACAAACAGATAGTGCAAATGGGATGCTTAATTCTTAAAAACCCAGAATCTTGCATGATGATGCAGAAGCCCTTCCAAATTCTAACTGTTGGTACTAAGAATAAACGTGAGACCATCTTTAATTGCTTGCTGTTAATAAGGAATAATGTCAATGTTATAGATACTGTAAGGGATAGATAGTGTTCTAAAAATGTGAAAAACAGTATGCTGGGCTTGGTTAGTAAGTTATAAAGGAGCACTTCATAATTGCAGGTCAGAAAAGAACTGTTTGTTCACCTTGACTTTTAAGCTACTTCTGGAACTGCCTGAAAAAATATCTGTCCAATAAGCTATTTGAAGTAGAAACATGTATTGAGATGATTTCTGTCGTTGAACAGTTGCCTTTTTTACAATAATGGTGAAAAGAAAGCAAGCATTTGAAAATCTTTAACTTGTCTTGTGTTTTGCCCAGCATTGGCAGATAGAACTACAGGAACTTTTTATGTGCTGGTATACCTCTCAGGTATATGAATGAGCTTTAAGAACTTAAGAGTAGGAAAGAATTTTTAACTTTATCAAACCCAGCTTATAAAATACAACACACAACATGTCTATTAAGTGACAGCTGCTATGTGGAAAAATTAAATCTTGTAATTCAGCTATCCAAAGCAGTTGAGTAATAATCTGTATTTCTGTGAACAGGTACACTAAATACACTAAAAAGAAGTTAATGCATTTTATATTGGTTTATAGTCTATGAAATTGTGTTCCTTTGATAGGTTACACAGTTGTAAAAGTGTTTGTAATAACTTGATTCTACTGCTATTTGACAGCAGTGTAGATGTGACATTATTTTGAATCTTAGTCATAACTATGAACTTAGGCTATTTTACAGAGTAATGTGTATACTAATCCCTTGGTTATTTTAAAGAATTTTATAAACTTCAAGAATAATGCAAAATCTGTTTTACCTCAACAAACTATAGATACTGGGGAAAATACACAATATTAAAGGTTGTGTTTTGTTAATGAAAGCTAAATGATTAACTTGAAAAATATAGAGCGCTAAGCATAGACTACAGTTGACCCTTGAACAAAATGGATTTGAATTATACCCAGGTACACTTACATGTGGACTTTTTCCAGTAAATATATTGGAAAAATTTGAAATTTGCAACAATTTGAAAAAATGTTTTTTCTTTAACTTACTTTATTGTAAGAATACATCATAAACACAAAATACATGTTACTGACTATATATTATAAGCTTTCTGGTCAATAGTAGGCTATTAATAGGTAGGCTTTGGGGAGTTGGAAGTTAGCTGTGGATTTTTGACTGTGTTAGGAGGTTTGCGTCCTTAACTTGTCATTAGTAAGGTTCCACTATATGGCTTCAATATTAGGATCTCTTAGGATAATATATTTTAAAATTGTCAATTCATGTCCTAATTTCCAGCTGGCAACCAGAACGCCAGGTTCCATTTAATGAAGTTAGATTACCACCACCACCCGATATAAAAAAAGAAATTAGTGAAGGAGATGAAGTAGAGGTACGTATTTGAAGTTTACTTTTTTCTCTTTGTTTCAAATAAATATTCTTTTTTTAAAAAAAATTTTTATTAAGGTATTATTGATATACACTCTTGTGAAGGTTTCACATGAAAAAACAATGAGGTTACTACATTTAACCATATTATCAAGTCCCACCCATACCCCAATGCAGTCACTGTCCATCAGTGTAGTAAGATGCCACGGATTCACTATTTGCCTTCTTTGTGCTACACTATTTTCCCATGACACCCCACACCATGTGTACGAAACATAATATCCCTCAATCCCCGTCTCCCTACCTCTCCACCTGCCCTCCCACACCCCTACCCTTTGGTAACCACTAGATCCTCCTTGGAGTCTGTGAGTCTGCTGCTATTTTGTTCCTTCAGTTTTGCTTCGTAGTTATACTCCACAAATGAGGGAAATCATTGGCATTTGTCTTACTCTGCCTGACTTATTTCACTGAGCATAATATCCTCCAGCTCCATGCATGTTGCAAATCGTAGGATTTGTTTCTTTCTTATGGCTGAATAGTATTCCATTGTTTATATGTACCACCTGTTCTTTACCCATTCATCTACTGATGGACACTTAGGTTGCTTCCATATCTTGGCTATTGTAAATAGTGCTGTGATAAAAATGGGGGTGCATATGTCTTTTGGGATCTGGGAAGTTGTATTCTTTGGATAAATTTCAAAGAGTAGGATTCCCGGGTCAAATGGTATTTCTATTTTTAGTTTTTTGAGGAACCTCCATATTGCTTTCCACAATGGTTGAACTAGCTTACATTCCCACCAGCAGTGTAGGAGGGTTCCCCTTTCTCCACATCCTCACCAGCATTTGTTGTTCTTACTCTTTTGGATGCTGGCCATCCTTACTGGTGTGAGGTGATACCTCATTGTGGTTTTAATTTGCATTTCCCTGATCATTAGTGATGTGGAGCATCTTTGCCGTCTGAATTTCTTCTTTGGAGAACTGTCTCTTCATATCCTCTGCCCATTTTTTAATTGGGTTATTTGCTTTTTGGGTGTTGAGGCGTGTAAGTTCTTTATATATTTTGGATGTTAACTCCTTGTCAGATATGTCATTTACAAATATATTCTCCCATACTGTAGGATGCCTTTTTGTTTTGTTGATGGTGTCCTTTGCCATACAGAAGACTTTTTAGTTTGATGTAGTCCCATGAGTTCATTTTTGCTTTTGTTGCCCTTGCTGGAAGAGATGCGTTCAGGAAGAAGTGGCTCATGCTTAAATTCAGGAGATTTTTGCCTGTGTTGTCTTCTAAGAGTTTTATGATTTCATGACTTACATTCAGGTGTTTGATCCATTTTGAGTTTACTTTTGTGTATGGTGTTAGACAATAATCCAGTTTCATTCTCTCGCATGTAGCTGTCCAGTTTGCCAACACCAGGCTGTCATTTCCCCATTGTGTGTCCATGGCTCCTTTATCATATACTAATTGACCTTACATGGTTGGATTTATATCAGGACTATCTAGTCTGTTCCATTGGTCTATGGGTCTGTTCTTGTGCCAGTACCAAACTGTCTTGATTACTGTGGCTTTGTAGTAGAGCTTGAAGTTGGGGAGCATAATTCCCCCCAGCTTTATTCTTCCTTCTCAGGATTGCTTTGGCTATTCAGGGTCGTTTGTCATATGAATTTTAGAACGATTTTCTCTAGTTCATTGAAGAATGCTGTTGGTATTTTGATAGGAATAGAATTGAATCTGTAGATTGCTTTAGGCAGGATGGCCATTTTGACAATATTAATTCTTCCTATCCATGAGCACGGGATGTGTTTCCATTTATTGGTATCTTTAATTTCTCTCATGAGTGTCTTGTAGTTTTCAGAATATAGATCTTTCACTTACTTGGTGAGGTTTATTCCTAGGTATTTTATTCTTTTTGATGTAAATGTGAATGGAATTGTTTTCCTGATTTCTCTCTCTGCTAGTTCATTGTTAGTGTGTAGGAATGCCACAGATTTCTGTGTATTAATTTTGTATCCCTCAACTTTGCTTCGATCTAATAGTTTTGGAGTGGATTCTTTAGGGATTTTTATGTATAGTATCATGTCATCTGCAAACAGGGACAGTTTGAGTTCTTCCTTGCCAATCTGGATGCCTTTTATTTCTTTGTGTTGTCTGAGTGCCGTGGCTAGGACCTCTAGTAGTATGTTGAATAGAAGTGGGGAGAGTGGGCCTGCTTGTCTTGTTCCCTATCTTAAAGGAAAAGCTTTCAGCTTCTCGCTGTTAAATATGATGATGGCTGTTGGTTTGTGGTATATGGCCTTTATTATGTTGATGTAGTTGCCCTGTATACCCATATTGTTAAGAGTTTTTATGATGAATGGATGTTGAATTTTGTGAAATGCTCTTTCAGCTTCTATGGAAATGATCATGTGGTTTTTGTGTGTCTTTTTGTTGATGTGGTGGGTGATGTTGATGGATTTTCAAATGTACCATCCTTGCATCCCTGGAATAAATCCTAATTGATCATGATGGATGATCCTTTTGATTTATTTTTGAATTTGGTTCGCTAATATTTTGTTGAGTATTTTTGCATCTGTGTTCATCAAGGATATTTAGGTCTTTAATGTTCTTTTTTCGTGGTGTCTTTGCCTATTTTTGGTATTAGAGTGATGCTGGCTTCATAGCATGATTTTGGAAATATTCCCTCTTGTTCTATTCCTTGGAAAACTTTAAGGAGGATGGGTATTAGGTCATCACTAAATGTTTAATAAAATTCAGTGGTGAAGCCGTCTGGTCAGGGCGTTTTGTTCTTAGGTAAGTTTTTGATTACGACTTCAGTTTTGTTGCTGGTCTATTCAGATTTTCTGTTTCTGGGTCAGTCTTGGAAGGTTGCATTTTTCTAGAAAGTTGTCCATTTCTTCTATCCAGTTTGTTAGCATATAATTTTTCATAGTATTCTCTCATAGTTCTTATGATTTTGTGGTGTTCATAGTGATTTTTCCTTTCCCATTTCTGATTCTGTTTATGTGAGTAGACACTTTTTTCTTGATAAGTCTGGCCATGGGTTAATCTATTTTGTTTATTTTCTCAAATAATCACCTCTTGTTTTCATTGATTCTATTGTTTTATTCTTCTTGATTTTATTTCTGACTCTAATCTTTCTTATGTTCCTCCTTCTACTGAATTTGGGCCATATTTTTGTTCTTTTTCTAGTTTCGTTAATTGTGAGATTAGACTGCTTATATGGGATTGTTCTTTCCTTTGGTAGGCCTGTATCGCTGCATCCCACAGATTCTGCGGTGTTGAATTATTGTCATGTCTCCATATATTGCTTGATCTCCGTTTTTGTTTATTTATTTACTTTATTTATTTTATTTTTTAAATTTGGTATCATTAATCTACAGTTACATGTGCAACATTATGTTTACTAAACTTCCCACTATCCCTACCACTTACCCCATTACAGTCACTGTCCATCAGAGTAGTAAGATGCTATAGAATCACTACTTGTCTTCTCTGAGTTGTACAGCCCTCCCCATGCCCCCCCAACATTGTGTCTGCTAATCATAATGCCCCTTCTTCCCCCTTGTCCCTCCCTTCCCACCCATCCTACCTAGTCCCTTTTCCTTTGGTAACTGTTAGTCCATTCTTAGTTTCTGTGAGTCTGCTGCTGTTTTTTTCTTCAGCTTTTTTCTTTGCTCTTTTGCTCCACATATGAGTGAAATCATTTGATACTTGTCCTTCTCTGCCTGTCTTATTTCACTGAGCATAATACCTTTAGCTCCATCCATGTTGTTGCAAATGGTAGGATTTGTTTCCTTCTTATGGCTGAATAATATCCCATTGTGTATATATACCACATCTTCTTTATCCATTCATCTACTGATGGACACTTAGGTTGCTTCCATTTCTTGGCTATTGTAAATAGTGATAAACATAGGGGTGCATGTGTCTTTCTCAAACTGGGCTGCTGCATTCTTAGGGTAAATTCCTAGGAGTGGGATTCCTTTGTCAAATGGTATTTCTATTTTGAGTTTTTTGAGGAACCTCCATACTGCTTTCCACAATGGTTGAACTAATTTGCATTCCTACCAGCAGTGTAGGAGGGTTCCCTTTCTCCACATCTCTGCCAACATCTGTTGTTGTTTGTGTTTTGGACGTTGGCCATCCGTAGTGGTATGAGGTGATCTCTCATTGTGGTTTTAATTTGCATTTCTGATGATTAGCAATGTGGAGCATCTTTTCATGTGCCTGTTGGCTATCTGAATTTCTTCTTTGGAGAAGTGTCTATTCATATCCTCTGCTCATTTCTTAATTGGATTATTTACTTTTTGTTTGTTGAGGTGCATGAGTTCTTTATATATTTTGGATGTCACCCCCTTATCGGATATGTCATTTATGAATATATTCTCGTAAACTGTAGGATGCCTTTTTGTTTTGTTGATGGTGTCCTTTGCCATACAGAGACTTTTTAGTTTGATGTAGTCCTATGAGTTCATTTTTGCTTTTGTTTCTCTTGCCCGGAGAGATATGTTCATGAAGAAGTTGCTCATGTTTATGTCCAAGAGATTTTTGCCTATGTTTTTTTCTAAGAGTTTTATGGTTTCATGACTTACATTCAGGTCTTTGATCCATTTTGAGTTTACTTTTGTGTATAGGGTTAGACAGTAGTCCGGTTTCATTCTCTTGCATGAAGCCGTCCAGTTTTTCCAACACCAGCTGCTGAAGAGGCTGTCATCTCCCCATTGTATATCCAAGGCTCCTTTATCAAATATTAACTGACTGTATATGTTTGGGTTAATGTCTGGATTTTCTATGCTGTTCCAGTGGGCTATCGGTCTGTTCTTGTGCCAATACCAAATTGTTCTGATTACTGTAGCTTTGTAGTAGAGCTCGAAGTCTGGGAGCGTAATTCCCCTTTTTATTCTGCCTCCTCAGGATTGCTTTGGCTATTTGGGGTCTTTTGTGGTCCCATATGTATTTTAGAACTATTTGTTCCAGTTCATTGAAGAATCCTCTTGCTACTTTCTTCATTTTAAATATTGATATTTTGATAGGGATTGCATTGAATCTGTAGAATGCTTTTGGTAATATAGCCATTTTGACAATATTTATTCTTCCTAGCTAAGAGCATGGGATGAATTTCCATTTGTTAATGTCCTCTTTAATATCTCTTAGGAGTGTCTTGTAGTTTTCAGGGTACAGGTCTTTCACTTCCTTCATTAGGTTTATTCCTAGGTATTTTATTCTTTTTGATGCGATTGTAAATGGAATTGTTTTCCTGATTTCTCTTTCTGCTAGTTCATCGTTAGTGTATAGGAAAGCAACAGATTTCTGTGTGTTAATTTTGTACCTGCAACTTTGCTGAATTCAGATATTAGTTCTAGTAGTTTTGGAGTGGAGTCTTTAGGGTTTTTTATGTACAACATGTCATCTCCAAATAGTGACATTTTGACTTCTTCTTTACCAATCTGGATGCCTTGTATTTCTTTGTTTTGTCTGATTGCCGTGGCTGGGATGTCCAGTACCATATTGAATAACAGTGGGGAGAGTGGGCATCCCTGTCTTGTTCCCAGTCTTAGGTGAAAAGCTTTCAGCTTCTCGTTGTTAAGTATGATGGTGGCTGTGGGTTTGTCATATATGGCGTTTGTTATGTTGAGGTACTTGCCGTCTATACCCATTTTGTTGAGAGTTTTTATCATGAATAGATGTTGAATTTTGCCAAATGCTTTTTCAGCATCTATAGAGTTGATCATGTGGTTTTTGTTCTTCTTTTTGTTGATGTGGTGGATGATATTGATGGATTTTCTAATGTTGTACCATCCTTGCATCCCTGAGATGAATCCCACTTGGTCATGGTGTGGGATGGTTTTGAATTTGGTTTGCTAATATTTTGTTGAATATTTTTGCATCTATGTTCATCAGGGATTTTGGTCTGTAATTTTCTTTTTTAGTGAGATCTTTGCCCAATTTTGGTATTAGAGTGACGCTGGCATCATAGAATGAGTTTGGAAGTATTCCCTCCTCTTCTATTTTTTGGAATCTTTAAGGAGAATGGTATTATTTCTTCTCTATATGTCTGGTAGAATTCAGAGGTGAATCCATCTGGCCCGGGGGTTTTGTTGTTAGGTAGTTTTTTGATTACCAGTTCAATTTCTTTGCTGGTATTTGGTCTGTTTAGGTTTTCTATTTCTTGCTTGGTCAGTGTTGGAAGGTTGTATTTTTCTAAGAAGTCCATTTCTTCTAGGTTTTCCGCCTTGTTAGCATATAGATTTTCATAGTATTCTCTTAAAATTCTTTGTATTTCTGTGGGGTCCATTGTTGTTTTTCCTTTCTCATTTCTGATTCTGTTTGTGTGTAGATTCTCTTTTTCTCTTAATAAGTCTGACTAGGGGTTTATCTATTTTGTTTATGTTTTCAAAAAACCAGCTCTTGATTTCATTGATTTTTTTTCTATTGTTTTATTCTTCTCAATTTTATTTATTTCTTCTATAATCTTTTAATGTCTCTCCTTTTGGGGACTTTGGGCCTCATTTGTTCTTCTTTTTCCAATTTCAGTAATTGTGTCTTTAGACTATTAATTTGGGATTGTTCTTCCTTCTTTAAATAGGCCTGGATTGCAATATACTTTCCTCTTAGAACTGCTTTTGCTGTGTCCCACAGAAGTTGCGGCTTTTTGTTGTTGTTTTCATTTATCTCCATGTATTGTTTGATCTCTGTTTTAATTTGGTCGTTGACCCATTGATTATTTAGGAGCATGTTATTAAGCCTCCATGTATTTGTGAGTCTTTTTGTTTTCTTTGTATAATTTATTTCTAGTTTTATACCTTTTTGGTCTGAGAAGTTGGTTGGTAGAATTTCAATATATTTAAATTTCTGAGGTTCTTTTTGTGGCCTAGTATGTGGTCTATTCTGGAAAATGTTCCATGTGCACTTGAGAAGAATGTGTGTCTTGCTGCTTTTGAGTGTAGAGTTCTGTATATGTGTGTTAGGTCCATCTGTTCTAGTGTGTTTTTCAGTGCCTCTGTGTCTTTACTTATTTTCTGTCTGGTTGATCTGTCCTTTGGAGTGAGTGGTGTGTTGAAGTCTCCTATAATGAATGCTTTGCTTTCTATTTCCTCCTTTAATTCTGTTAGTATTTGTTTCACATATGTTGGTGCTCCTGTGTTAGGTGCATATATATTTATAATGGTTATATCCTCTTGTTGGATTGACCCCTTTACCATTATATAATGTCCTTCTTTATCTCTTGCTACTTTCTTCATTTTAAAGTCTATTTTGTCTGATACAAGTACTGCAACACCTGCTTTTTTCTCCTTGTTCTTTGCATGAAATATCTTTTTTCATCCCTTCAGCTTTAGTCTGTGTATGTCTTTGGGTTTGATGTGAGTCTCTTGTAAGCTGCATATAGATGGGTCTTGCTTTTTTATCCATTCAGTATCTATGTGTCTTTTGATTGGTGCATTTAGTCCATTTACATTTAGGGTGATTATCGATAGATATGTACTTATTGCCATTGCTGGCTTTAGATTCGTGGTTACCAAAGTTTCAAGGGTTGCTTCTTTACTATCTAACAGTCTACCTTAAGACTCTTGTTAAGCTATTATAAACACAGTCTGATGATTCTTTATTTTTCTCTCTTCTTCTTCCTCCTCCATTCTTTATATATTAGGTGTTTTATTCTGTTTTCTTTTACATTTCCTTTGACTGTTTTTGTGGATAGTTGATTATACTTTTTGCCTTTAGTGAGTATTTGGATGGTCTGCTTTCTTTTCTATGATTTTATTTTCTCTGGTGACATCTTTTTAGCCTTAGTAGTGCTTCCATCTAGAGCAGTCCCTTTAACATATCCTGTAGAGGTGGTTTATGGGAGTCAAATTCCCTCAGCTTTTGCTTGTCTGGGAATTGTTTAATCCGTCCCTAAAATTTAAATGATAATCGTGCTGGATCCAGTATTCTTGGTTCAAGGCCATTCTGTTTCATTACATTAAACATATCATGCCATTCTCTTCTGGCCTGTAAGGTTTCTGTTGAGAAGTCTGGTGATAGATAGTTTGATGGATTTTCCTTTGTAGGTGATCTTTTTTCTCTCTCTAGGTGCCTTTAATACTCTGTCCTTGTCTTTGATGTTTGCCATTTTAATTATTATGTGTCTTGGTGTTGTCTTCCTTGGGTCCCTTGTCTTGGGAGATCTGTGGGCTTCTGTGGACTGAGAAACTTTCCTTCCTAGCTTGGGTAAGTTTTATGCAATTATTTCTTCAACGACAGTTTCTATCCCTTTTTCTCTCTCTTCTTCCTCTGGTACTCCTATAATGCTAATATTGTTCCGTTTGGATTGGTCACACAGTTCTCTTAATATTCTTTCATTAGAGATCCTTTTATCTCTCTCTGCCTCAGCTTCTCTGTATTTCTGTTCTCTGATTTCTATTCCATTAACAGTCTCTCCCCCCACCTCCCCGTCCATTCTGCTTTTAAGCCCGTCTGTCGCTTGTCTTATTTCTGCATTGTCTTTGTCCACTTCCTCCCTTAGCTCTTGCATATTTCTCTGTAGATCCATCAGGATGATTATGAGTTTTATTCTGAATTCTTTTTCAGGAATATTGTGTATGTCTGTCCCATCAGGCCCTCTCTCTGGGGTTGTCTGGTTAATCTTTGTCTGTACCATATTCCTCTGTCTTTTCATGGTGATAGAAGTGGTCACTGATAGTTCCCATGTGTGTCAGCTGAGAGAACAAAGTCCATTCCTGCTTGTTGTTCTCTTTGCCCTTTTCTGGGGCCTGAACTGGTTTCTCGCCCACTGGGAGGCAGTCTCTGGGATAATCCCCAGAGCTGTCTGTGTGTGCGGTTGCCCTCAGCCTATCGTATAGCACTGCGGGGGTTTGAAGTCTCGCTGGTTGCCTTTTGGTCTACTTGGTGCTTTCCAGCCCTTGATGTGGGTTGTGGGGTCCTTCCCGCTTAGCTGTGCGTCAGCCGGGTGAACTGTGAGGTTGCTTTGGGCAGGGCTGCTCCTCTGCTGTTCCGCAGCAATGGTGGATCCCAGACCCTTTGTGTTGGGGGGTTCGTGGGGGATCGAATGGCAGTCTGCTGATCTCTGTGGGAAGCCTGGGCACGGCTGCTTTGCCCGGCCACCGGCCAGGCGGTCCAAAATTCCCCAAGACTCCCAGCCTGCTGTGTTGAATATGCTGGGAAGATTTTGTTCCATTTTTGGGCCCTTGTCTCTTTAAGACTTTTAAAAAAACAAAGAAACAAGCAAGAAAAAAATGTGCCTGCTTTTCTTTTGTCCCAGGGAGCCGGCTGAGGGGACCCGCTTGCCGTCTCCTTCTTGGATCCTGCCCTTCTGTTTCTCTAATCTCTGATACACCACGCGATGTGTGTCAGTGCTCTCGGCGCAGATTACCAGGGCTGGGTTTTTTGGCGGGCCTGTGTTTCCACTCCCTCCCCACTGTGAATCTTTTCTTGTCGCCGGTATGCTGGAGTGGGGGAGTGCTCTGGTCCCTCCGGGTCACGGCTTTGTATCTTACCCGCTTTGTGAGGCACTGAGTTCTCACAGGTGTAGCTGTAGCCTGGCTGTTGTACTGTATCTTCTGGTCTCTTTTTTAGGAATAGTTGTATTTGTTGTATTTTCACAGATATATATGGTTTTGGGAGGAGATTTCCACAGTCCTGCTCACACCGCCATCTTCCCAGAAGCCCCACCTTGATCTTCATTTTTATTTGGTCATTTATCCATTGGTTATTTAGGAGCATGTTGTGAAGCCTCCATGTATTTGTGGGATTTTTCATTTTCTTTGTGTAATTTATTTCTAGTTTCATACCTTTGTTGTCTGAGAAACTGGTTGGTACAATTTCAATCTTTTTAAATTTACTGAGGTTCTTTTTGTGGCCTAGGATATGATCAATTCTTGAAAATGTTCCATGTGCACCTGAGAAGAATCTGTATCCTGTTGCTTTTGGATGGAGTGTTCTGTAGATGTCTGTTAGGTCCATCTCTTCTAATATGTTTTTCAGTACCTCTGTCTCTTTATTTTCTGTGTAGTTGATCTGTCCTTTGGAGTGGGTGGTGTGTTGAAGTCTACTAAAATGAATGCATTGCGTTCTATTTCCCCCTTTAATTCTGTTAGTATTTGTTTCATATATGTAGGTGATCCTGTGTTGGGTGCATAGATATTTATAATAGTTATATCCTCCTGTTGGTCTGACCCTTTTATCATTATGTAATGTCCTTCTTTTTCTCTTGTGTCTTTCTTTGTTTTGAGGTCTATTTTTTCTGATACTAAGTACTACAACTCCTGCTATTTTCTCCCTATTAGTTGCATGAAATATCTTTTTCCATCCCTTTACTTTCAGTCCGTGTATGTCTTTGGGTTTGAAGTGAGTCTCTTGTAGGCAGCATATAGATGGGTCTTGTTTTTTTTATCCATTCAGTAACTCTATGTCTTTTGATTATTGCATTCAGACCATTTACATTTAGGGTGATTATCGATAGGTATGTAATTGTTGCCATTGCAGGCTTTAGATTTGTGGTTACCGAAGGTTCAAGGGTAATTTACTATTTAATAGTCTAATTTAACTCACTTCGTATGCTATTACAAAAACACCCTACAGCTTCTTTTTTTTTCCCCTCCTTTTTCTACCTCCTCCATTCTTTGTATGTCATGAATCATATTCTGTAATCTTTGTCTCACCCTTGGGTGACATCTGTTTAGCCTTAGGAATGCTCCATGTATAGGAGTCCTTCCAAAATGCACTGTAGAGGTGGCTTGTGGGTGGTAAATTCTCTCAGGTTTTGCTGTCTGAAAATTGTTTAATCCCTTGTTCAAATTTAAGTGATAACCTTGGTGGGTAGAGTATTGCTGGTTCAAGGCCCTTCTGCTTCATTGCATTATATATATATCATGCCACTCCCTTCTGGCCTGTAAGGTTTCTGTTGAGATGTCTGATCATAGCCTGATGGGTTTTCCTTTATATGTGATGTTTTTTCTCTCTAGCTGCTTTTAAAGGTTTGTCTTTATCCTTGATCTTTGCCATTTTAATTATTATGTCTTTATGTTGTCTTCCTTGCGTCCCTTGTGTTGGTAGATCTGTGCATCTCCATGGTTTGAGAGACTATCTCCTTCCCAGATTGGGGCAGTTTTCAGTGATTACCTCTTCAAAGACACTTTCTATCCCTTTTTCTCTCTCTTCTTCTTCTGGTACACCTATAATGCGAATATTGTTCTGTTTGGATTGGTCACACAGTTCTCTCAATATTCTTTCATTCTTCTTTTTTCTCTCTGTGCCTCAGCTTCTTTGTATTCCTTTTCTTTATTTTCTATTCCGTCTACCGTGTCTTCTACTACATCTAATCTTCTTTTAAATTCCTCCACTGTATGTTTTGTTTCAGATATCGAATTTCTTAATGATTGAATCTCTGCCTTAAATTCATTCCTGAGTTCTTAAAGATTTTTCTGTTCCTCCATAAGCGTGTTTATAATTTTTATTCTGAGCTCTCTTTCAGGAAGATTGGTGAAGTCAATTTCATTTAGCCCTTTTTCTGGGGTTTGTAAGATTTTGGTCTGAACCATGTTGTTTTGATGTTTCATATTTCTGTGTGGTGACCACTAGTGCACAGAAACTCCAGTCTCTGGAGCTGCTGAGCTCCTAGAGTGAAGTTGGGAGTTGTAGCGGAGCGGTGCTGGTGCCTGGATGAATGAGGTTCTGTTTCCTGATTTCCCATCTGCAGTGCCTGTCTCCAGTATCAGAGCCTGTGGGCCAAGCACAAAGGTGTAAGCCTCTGTGCTTTGGGTCTCTTGCTGTTGTTTGTGGGGCCTCCCTCTATCTGGCCTGGTGCCAGAACAGTGACCGCTGGTTTGCAGGCAGGTGCCTGCAGGCCAGGAGGAGAGCTCGGCAGGTTGTGTGTCACAGTGGGGACCTCAGAGCTGAGTAGGCTGCCAAAGGGATGGAGCACCTGAAGCTCTTCTGAGTTCCCAACCAGCTGAGCAGAGTGTGCCCAGACAACCTTGTCCAGCTCTCCCTTCTCCCGTGCAGCAAGCTCCGTGCAAACCCTTCCCCTTCGGCAGCCCTCTCCGTGGAAGGAAGCCTCTCAGATCGCCTGTCCTTACTCTAACACAGAGCAGCAGAGTGTGGATCCCGTCCTCCACAAATGACAGGCATGTCCATCTCCCAGGTCCTCTGCCGTCCGAGCTCCCCTGTTCTCAGAGCACCACACAGTATAGGCTTCTGCTCTCAAATTAGATCTCCAGGTCTAGGTGTTCAGCAGTCCCAGGCTTCCACCTGCTCCCCGCTCTGTTTCTCTTCCTCCCGTGGGTGAGCTGGGGTGGGGGAAGGGCCTGGGTCCTGCCAGATGTTACCCTGTTTCGTGAGGTCTGCTCTGTTCGTGAGGTCTGTATGCAGTCTGGTTCAGCCTTCTTTCTTCTTGCTGTTTTAGGTTCAGTTGTATTAATTAACTATATTTTTGTGCTATTTGTGGTTTGGGGAGGAGTTCTCCATGTCACCTTTCACGCCACCATCTTGAATCAAATCCTGCATGTGTATTTTTTTTTTTACAATTTATTTTATTTTAGTATCATTAACCTACAATTACATGAGCAATATTGTGATGATTAAACTACCCCCTTCATCAGGTCCCCCCCACCAACCCTATTACAGTCACTGTCCATCAGTGTAGTGAGATGAGAATCACTACTTGTCTTCTCTGAGCTGTACAGTCCCCCCTGTGCCCCACTACCCTATGTCTGCTAATCATAATGCCCCTTTTACCCTCTTATCCCTCCCTTCCCGCCCTTCTTCCTCAGTCCCTTTCCCTTTGGTAACTATTAGTCCGTTCTTGGGTTCTGTGAGTCTGCTGCTGTTTTGTTCTTTCAGTTTTTTTTTTTTTTCTTTGTTCTTATACTCCACATATGAGTGAGATCATTTGGTACTTGTCTTTTTCGGCCTGGCTTATTTCACTGAGCATAATACCCTCTAGCTCCATCCATGTTGTTGCAAATGGTAGGATTTGTTTTTTTCTTATGGCTGAGTAATATTCCATTGTATATGTACCAAATCTTCTTAATCTATTCATCTACTGATGGGCACTTAGGTTGCTTCCATTTCTTGGCTATTGTAAATAGTGCTGCAATAAACATAGGGGTGCATCTGTCTTTTTGAAACTGGGCTGCTGCATTCTTGGGGTAAATTCCTAGGAGTGGGATTCCTGGGTCAAGTGGTATTTCTATTTTGAGTTTTTTGAGGAACCTCCATACTGCTTTCCACAATGGTTGAACTAATTTGCATTCCCACCAGCAATGTAGGAGGGTTCCCCTCTCTCCACATCCTCGCCAACATTTGTTGTTGTTTGTGTTTTGGATGTTGGCCATCCTCACTGGTGTGAGGTGATATCTCATTGTGGTTTTAATCTGCATGTGTATTTTTATGAAACTGTAGTACACCGTTTTCAATACAATATTTTTGATTCTTGAGTTTAATGGGATTTGGCATTTATAATAGATTATTATTTACAATGCTGAGATCTTTTGAGATGAATGGATAAGGGCATTTTTTTTCTTTTTCCTGTCAGGTATACTCAAGAGCAAATGACCAAGAACCATGTGGATGGTGGTTGGCTAAAGTTCGAATGATGAAAGGAGAAGTAAGTGTTGTTAACACTTGCTTGTGTGATTCATTTCCAAGGAAATACCTCAAGTCTTGGTTTTGGTACATGTTACTCCCGGTTGTTAGTTTTGTTTCTAAAAGCCTGCTTTAGAAATAGTTGATCACACATTCCTAAAATTGATCAGACCGTTAATACCTGTTTGTGTCCTGAATTTGCAAACACCAGAGCTGCTCTCCAGAGGGGTAAGAACCTATGATCTAGTTTAGTCAAATCAGATTCATGTAATTAAGTTGTGCTTAGTATTTGTGCCACAGGTAGAGGGTCTGCTGGTTAAGTTGAGCAAGGTAATTAGAACTTCATGTAAAGCTTATTATTTTCATTCAGATGGGATTTTTAAAGTATTTTGATGTCTTTTAGTTTTATGTCATTGAATATGCTGCTTGTGATGCCACTTACAATGAAATAGTCACATTTGAACGACTTCGGCCTGTCAATCAAAATAAAACTGTCAAAAAAAATACCTTCTTTAAATGCACAGTGGATGTTCCTGAGGATTTGAGAGAGGCGTGAGTAATTTTGTTTACTATTGAATTTGTTTGTGAATTAAGAGGATTTTTCAGTGTTACAAAAATTTTTTTTCCCCAAACACCCAGTCAAAAATTTCTCATAGAAAATCTTTTTAGTTTCAGTGGGTTTTGTCCAAATGAAATACTGAGTTTACGTCATTAATATTATCCTCTGTATTTTAATCTACTATTTAGGTCTTACACATTAATTAATTTCTCTCTAGGTGTGCTAATGAAAATGCACATAAAGATTTTAAGAAAGCAGTTGGAGCGTGCAGAATTTTTTACCATCCAGAAACCACACAGTTAATGATACTGGTAAGATAACTCAATATTTTAAGCTGACTAATGGATATTACACAGATTTTATAATTATTTCAAAACATAAAAGCTATTTTGGTGTACAGTGAATTTATTAATATAGTGTGGGCAAAAATTTGATTTTGCAGTTATAAAAGAGTCTTTTAAATCTCTTCTGGAGTAGGGAGGAATAATTTTAATATGACATGCTTAATATGTGGGATCCTGGGTTTCCCTCTCACCAATCATAATTTGAATAGCAGAACTAAGTAATAAGGAAATTGAGAAAGGAAAGTAAGGTTAATAATGGGAGGGGGATGTTAGGTGAGAAGAGAAGTGTAGTAGAAGAGAATCAAGGAAGGCTTTATGTGGAAGATTGTGTTTGTATTATCTTGAAAAATGATTGAAGGTTTTGCATGATTAACTTGTTTGTTTATAGTCTGCCAGTGAAGCAACTGTGAAAAGAGTAAATATTTTAAGTGATATGCATTTGCGAAGTATTCGTACAAAGTTGATGCTTATGTCCAGGAATGAAGAGGCCACTAAGCATTTAGAAGTAAGTGGGTTTACTTATGAAAGGTTTTGTGTGTCCTATTTACTGTAAGTGTATAATTCAAGTTGCTTGGCTCAAATGACTTAACTGCTAGCTAGGTAAGGCAAATTAGGACCTGTTTTGTGGCTTATATCTGGAGTCATTGTATCTTTAGGATTTTTTTCTATTGCTTGTTTTAAACATTGCCTTTTGTTTGCTAAATGCCTGTTGAGTTTTTTTGTTAGGACTTAAATGATAGGTGCCAAAAAGCTTAGAAACTCACTAGGAATGTCCAGTAGAATTGTATTGCTAATTCTTTACCTTTACCTTTTTTTAAAACTACCCTGTTACCTGTCAGTCACAACACACTTCATTAGTAAATATTTCACTGTAATAACTTGTAAGAGGAGAGAAGGACACATAGCTTGTAGTTTTTAATAAGAGTGTGTAGTTCTGTCCTTTTCTTAGGTCCACACTACTAGGAGATTTGTGTTCCACATTCCCCCACCCTGTCCCCAACAAATGTGCATATGCACACTATCTTAGAGAAATTAAGGTAGGTGCATCTTCAGGACAAATACGAGTACCCTCTTCAATTTACCAGTTTTGCACAAGGGATATAGGAATGAGTTTTGAAGCATGAATCATCTAAATTAGACAAGTGCCTGTTGTAGTTACCATTTTTAAGTGTGCAGTTCAGTAGTGTTAAGTATATTCACATTGTTGTGCAATGGATCCGTAGAACTTTTTCATCTTGCAAAAACTGAAATTATACCCATTAAATAACTTCCCATTTCCCTCTACCCCCAGCTCCAGGCAACCACTACTACTTTCTGTTTCTACAAATTTGACTATTCTAGATACCTCATATTAGTGGAATAATGCAGTGTTCGTCTTTTGGTGACCGGCTTATTTCACTAAGCATAATGTCCTCAGTGTTGGCCCACGTTGTAGCTTGTGCCAGAATTTCCTTTTTAAGGTTGAATAATTTTGTTTATTCATCAGTCAGTGGACATTTGGATAGCTTCCACCTCTTGATTATTGTGAATAATGCTATGAATATGGATGTAGAAAAACCATTTTTATTTTTGATCCTTCATAGTAATGTATAATTTACCTCTTTTACTAGTGCACAAAACAACTTGCAGCAGCTTTTCATGAAGAATTTGTTGTGAGAGAAGATTTGATGGGTCTGGCAATAGGAACACATGGTAGTAACATACAGCAAGCTAGGAAGGTTCCTGGAGTTACAGCTATTGAGCTAGATGAAGATACTGGAACATTTAGAATCTATGGAGAGGTAAGCTATTGTCCAACCCCTGCCTCAGGTAACTTTACTATAATAATGTATTAACTATTATTTGATCATATTTTATATGAAATTTCAGTTTCCCAGTAAAATACTTTAAAGTCAGTTAGCTTAGTAGTCATTACACATATGCAGGTGGATTGGGGATGATACTGTATTATACAGGGCAATGAAAGATTTACTGAGTATTTATTAACTACTATTTTTGGAAGAACCCTGGGCAGCTGCTTCTGAGTTCAACTGAATTTTATGTGCATTACAAATAATGTATTTAAATATTTGAGTGCTTACTGTGTTTCAGGCACTGGAAGTTGTAAATAGCATGTAATAGAAAACTTTTTGTAGAACTTGAATTTGGATAATATTTTGTCACTGGTTGTAATTATTTGTGTGGACAGGAAAATAATAAATCTGAAAAGTAAGTAACTCAGACTTTTTTTTGAAATCATCCTTCCCACTAGAATAAATGGATGAGGTTTCTTAGGGTGATAATTTTGGGTCTTGGTTTTTCATACATAGCTCTTTTCATGAAAAGCTTGCATACAGTAGATCTAACTAGATGCCTGATTTTTTTTTTCCTGAAACCATTAGAAGTGGGCAGTATAGCAAAGTAATTAAGATGAAAGACTTTGGAGCCATACTTCCTGAATTGGAATTCTGTCTACCACTGTGAGTGGAATTGGAGAATTAATTAACTTTCCTGCATAATTTTCCTCATTGTAAAGTAAGAATAATAGTGCTTACCTTGCATTTGATGAGGATTATACCTTCTTAAAATTTCTATTAGTATAATATATTGAGCACACAATACATGTGATCTCTGCTTATTAAACAACAAACATTAAAACTGGAAGTTAACTGTTACTGGGAACTATAAATTCCCTTTAGAGAGACCCACCCCCACCCACAACTTCCAGTCTTAAAATTGTGCCCATTGGAAATTAGGAAATGTAGTGATCCTATCAGTAAGTAGATACATTTTTATAAATGAATGTCTGCAAAAATAGCTTTTGAAATCATACCTTATGTTGAGAATGAAAAAACAATGCAGATAGACAGAACAATATCTTTTTTAACATTCATCTGGAGAAATTCATCATGGGAGTATCAACTAAATATATGTAGGATTGGGTTAAAATTTGGCTAACATAAACAAGTTAAACTCTTAGCTAATTTTCTCAGGAACTTTAATGGAAATTTAGAGATAATCTAACATTTTTGTTCTAATCGTACTTTTTTCTCATCTTTTAATGATTACTCTTTTTTATTCTTTTTACTTTTTTTTAGTACTTAATGAATTATTTGACCTGAAATTTCAACCTGGTGGGCTGGCTGAGCAGAGTCTTGTACCAGAGCATAATACTGATTTTCCTCATTTCTCATGTTTCTGTTTTGGATTGTGGGTTTCTTTGGGGTTGTGTTTCATGTTTGTTTTTTCCCCACCTTCTACAGAGTGCTGATGCTGTAAAAAAGGCTAGAGGTTTCTTGGAGTTTGTGGAGGATTTTATTCAGGTTCCTAGGAATCTTGTTGGTAGGTACTTGTGCTAAATGTTAAGTAAGTTTAATGTCATTTAATTTACATACATGACTTAATTGAAAATTAGTCTTTTGTGGTAACTTATTTTACTTAGAGTTATGTGGAGCATTTGGATGGCAGTAGTTGTTTTCATTCTTTTAAGTAGTAGTGTATGTGACTATTATCTTGTTATTGTCATATTAAAAAGCAAAGATGTTTTCTTCTGTACAGGGTGACCCACCAATGAGACCCATGATTTTAATAACAGTTTGTCATTATAGCTTCTCTGAAGCTTTATCATCCTTTGGGCTCTTAATATCATTTGTTTAATACCTTTTTATCATTCATATATCCATCAAAATTGTCATGGTTCTTTTTGAGAAAGTTTGTGATAATTTTTTTCTTTTGTTTAGTGCAGAAGAAAAAGTAGGAGTGGACTAACAATAATAGGTTAATAAACTTCTACACAGTAGGCCCTGAATAAATAATAATTTGTTGTTGCAAACGTATAGCATAAGGTAAGCAGTCATGGGCAGGAGAGAAGGATGGTGATGATATGAGGGGAGGTTTCACTATTAATTTTTGACACCATTAATGAAAACTCTTGTACCTATGGGCTATAAATTAAGTGACAGAAAATTCTGAGTTTGAAACTGTGGTTAAACGAGCATTATAACTAGGGATGAGTTTTTTAATAGCTTTATCATCAACCTCTATATCCGTGCTATCTGTTCTTTTAAATGCTATTTGAGACAAAAGGAAAGCTTTGGTTACATGTTAAAAATTTAGTGATTATCCTAAAAGTTTAATATAAAAGTAAGCATTAGAATAAAGTAGTGAAGTTTGCCAAGAGGGGGAGGAGTTTTTGTCACCTATTGTGTCATAGTTTTTTGCCGTTATTGATATAGTTAGAACCCCTTGGACTCCATTTATATGCAATTAGGCCTGTTCTGCCTTTAGGAAATGATTTCTTTGCTATAGATGTGTTTTATTTATCAAATTCTGTAAGACATTAGAGGGAGAAAATTTTAAAAGGTGAAAACACTTCCACTACAAAAATGTTTGTTTTGGCTAATAACAAGTAATATATCCTCTGGGACAGGAGTCTACAACACAAGAATGTGGACAGAACAACACAAGAATTTCTTTGTATTCAACTATTATTTATATAAAAAGTTGCCCAAACATTGGAATAGGTATGACATAATGCCAATTAAGCTCTACTGTCTGTTCTTGGAAACCACTGTTAATGTAGACTGAACTGTTAGAGAGGTGAGTCCAGAACATAAAATTGAACATAAGCTTGAAGAGTTTTTTATCAAAATGTTACCAAATGTTTATCTTTGTCAAATGAAATATCTTTGGAAAGGAAGCTGCTTTTGAAAATGATCCTTTTTTTGGCTTAAATCATAATAATTGACACCTATCAGTACTAATGTGGTTGCTGCTTTACAGAACATATTTAACTTAGGTTTCTTCGCTTCTGAAAATGATTTAGAGGTACGTGCAAGGCAGTCAGGGTTCTTTGTAACCCAGCAGTTCTATAAAGATAGCCTTTGTCTTAAAGAATTTGTGGTAGAGTTTATCTTGAGTAAAAATTCTGATGTTTCAGAAATAAGGATATTGGATATATTTGTAGTTCAGTGCAGTGATGTGAATATCTGTCATGTCTTTCTTTTCCTGCTTGGTTGGCTTTGGTGATTTAGATTGTTTGTGTACTCTTTAGGAATTATAGGTTAGCAGCAATTGTTAGGTGTTGATGAAATACTCAGGTGCAATCTAAAAATTTCAGTTGAATGTTGTGTATAGTAATACTACATTTCCCTCCAAAATGTTTTGTGGGTGAAGCAGTCTTCTGAAAAATAGTACATTATTAGTCCAAATGAAAAAGAGGACTGAGGAATGAAAGGGAACGAGAACTACTTGGTAGGTAAGTTCCAGAGAGGATATTGATTACACAGGTTCCAAGAGTTCTAGAATTTGACCAGTCCCATCCTTCTCAAATTAAAAGAAAAATATTATATGAACATTGATTTGAAAATGAATAAAAACCTTTCACTTCCTGGAAGCCACCTTTAACCACTTTTCTACTCTGTCCCTTCAGCATTTATGCTCAGTGTTCAATTTATACTACAGGTCTGCTTCAATTTTTGCAATATACTTGGAATTTAAACTATGGAAATGATCAGTTAAAATATTGACGGTCTCTGGTGGGACTAAATAAAACTTGCAGGTAGGTCCCTGCCACAGGCCCCAGGAGGGTGATGGATATTCACTCACCACTGGTATAGTTCACAAGCAGGAAGGGGAAAAGATTCTGGGGAAGGGATTATGATATATCAACTTGATTTTTGTTTTTTAGAAGATATTTGCTTGCTTTTAGCAGGGTCATGGATGGAGTTACTGCTTGAGCGTCACTGTGTTAACAGTGGTGGTTCCTTTTTTGTGCTGCTGCTAGGGCTGCTCAGAGAAGACACACCATGTGAATCCCTGTCTACTCTGTTTTTTCTTTACACTGTTCAGTTGCTGCTTTTAAATTTAGGGTTATTAATGGAAAAAGAAGTTTGAGAATAGGGATAAAATATCTTAACCTGAAATAGTGTCTTTGCTGTATTGACCAGCTTACTGTTATCATTGTTCCCTTATTTAGTGGAAACTTTTTTCAAGCATGCAATATGAAAAACTTCCATTTTAATAACCCCTTTCAATCAAAATTAATTTATTGTGGAAACAGATTGATGATCTAGTAAAAAAAATATTTGGGGATTTAGATATAATAATGACTTAGTAACATAATACGGTGCTGCTGTTAACTTTTATAAGGAATACATGTATTCCATATGGTGTTGGTTACCTGAATATTTACTTAGTTCTGTTTCAGGTAACACTATCCATTATTGCTTTGTTATTTTATCAGCATATATGTTATCTTTTTAACTAGTAAGTTCCTAAAAGGAAGAGAGTCTTCATGTCCCCGTTTTTAGTTTCTCTTTTAATTATTGGATACTCAGTAATTGCTATTTGACAGACTTAAAATTTATATATGGAGAAGGTAAATAATTGGGATTTTATGTCACTTTACAGTATTTCACATCTAGGAAGACACCATACTGTACACATGCTGTATTTTTATAGCTGTGAAGTACTTTAAAAACATTTGGTGTAAAATGTTAACACGTGTTAAATGTAAACTTTATTCGAGTGAAGGGAATATTCATTTAAAAAATATCTTCGAGTCACAGGTGTTTATTCGGCAAATAGAAACTTGAAAAGCAAGATCGAATTTGTTAATTGTTTGAATGATAAATATATAATAAAGGTAAATTGATATGATTAATGCTAAAATAAAGTGGTTTTCTTTCTACCTTTATTTGTATATCCAAGCTTTTGAAATGGGTTGGACTTGATATAAAAATATAAAAAGGATGTAACATTAAAAGTCTAAACTTGAAAATATCTTACATGTGAGCAGCATTGTTAATCCCAGTTAATAGCCTTAGGCATAGGGAAAAGAAAGTTTGAAATCAAGGATTACATTTTTGAGTAGTCTAAAGGGTGAGTTGAGAGTAGGTAGAATTTTGCTTGATTTTTATAATTTAATAGCAGGTCATTAATTATTTGGGCTGGTCTTAAAAGAAGATAGCAGTATTAGTTTTTAACTTGTCATATTTGTTTTCTTTTATCAAAGGAAAAGTAATTGGAAAAAATGGCAAAGTCATTCAGGAAATAGTGGACAAATCTGGTGTGGTTCGGGTGAGAATTGAAGGAGACAATGAAAATAAACTACCTAGAGAAGATGTAAGTATTTATTATTATTTTTTTCTTTTTTTCTTTTTCTTTTATTTTTTATTTTTTATTTACAATTTATTTTGGTATCATTAACCTACAATTACATGTACAATATTATGGTGATTAAACTACGCCCTTCATCAGGTCCCCCCATCAACCCCATTACAGTCACTGTCCATCAGCGTAGTGAGATGCTATAGAGTCACTACTTGTCTTCTCTGAGAAGATGTAAGTATTTAAAGTGTAATTTAATTGGACTTTTTTTTTTCATATTCTTTTTCTGGCTGACTTCAATATTATTTTTATATTTTGGGAATTGTTTTGGTGATCTAGTGAGCTACACTGTGATACAGTGGATATATCTATCTTTTTAAAAAATTACGTTCCTTATTGTTTTACACACCTAGAAAACAGTCATCTTTCAGTTGTGGGCCTTGGGTTCTTGGTTTCTCAGTATGTCAGCAAAAAGACCAGTTTTTGGTAAAAAGCCTTCACTTTGATCATCTTAACAGTTCTTTTTGTATGAGAATATAATACTTTACAACAAAACTATCTGTTTTAAGGGAATTCTTAGTAAATAACACTCTCCTTAACCTTTTTGTAGAATCTCAAAGCACCGACCATTTGTTCTTTGTAATCTTTAAGCTCTATGTTGCTATTAATTCTGAGACCAAATTTCTGCAGTTTCTTTTTCCGTGACTTTTTTTTCTCACATGTTGATGTTTTGTCCAGAAAGCTGTTCTTTACTCATACATCACTTTTAACAGTCTCTCACCTTGGTGGCTCTAGTGGCCTACTCTGTATAGTTGACCTAAACTTTGCATGCCTGAATATAAGGCAAAGTATTTTCTCCCAGATCAATGCCTCAGAAGGCAGTATACCCAGAGCTTCTTTAGCTTTGCACAAGAGGTTAGTGTTTGGAGAGTTTATTAGCCTATTAGATGGAATCAATCTTGAAAAAAATAGAAAGATAGAGAACTGGACAGCCCAGATAAGTAGCCTCACATAAAGTATTGAATGCTATAAAGATCCTCTTACAGATAGGCACTTCTCTTATTCCTTTTAACTAGTTAGAATCTAGAGGAAATATACACTTAAAAACAAATGAGAGAAAACAAATAACTTATTAGTATTATACAAATGAATACTTGAGGCTAGGATTCATTTCATCCTATACAGCTTCAAAAACTGCTGTAGATTTCAAGTAATTTTTACTTAAGCAATTCCCCAAACCCCCATTTTTCATGACTTATAGATGTTTTTGAGATGAGGATTAAAATCAGTGGTGTCAGCTATTAAAATTTGCACTTTCCTCCTCTATACTTAATATGTGAAACAGTGGTGATCTGTTTGGCATACAGCCATTGCCTAAAAATTGGTCTAATGGTCAAGATGTTTATTGGTCAGGGCCATTACATGACTCGACTAAATTTCTTAGCTTGGTACTGATAATTTAGTCTTTCTTAGCTTGACTTGTCCCCAGTTACTTTCCAGTATTTACTGTGTTATTGCAAGCTGATTCTTCTAGGTCCTCCTCATACATGATTTCGTCATTCTACTGCTATTTCCAAGCCAGTGGTAAGAAACTCAAATGCTTAGAGAAGCCAAGCAGATTATGTAAATGGTTAAGTACGTTGGGATGTACAAGACCCTGGGGATAGTATTCTAGTATTTCTAAGAGAAGCTGGAAACCTATAATATGCTAAGTTTTTCAATTTTCAAAACATTATGTGTTAAATTAAATCTGAAAGTTGGTATCAGCTTATGTGGGGCCACCATTTCATTATTTAAGCTGTCTAAATCCCCTGGAAACTCCATTTATAACTTGTTTGCTTTGAGTATTTGGAGATCTACCACTAACCTGAGATGACCTTTCCAACCTGTATACGATAGCAATTAATTAGGTACTTAATGGTTTTCTTTTAGCCTTATATTATTTTCTGGTTTACCTTAATGTCTTGAAGGCAGTGTGAACTCCTTGAACAAGAAAGCAGATTTAAATTCTCATATTTACCATTCTTCCCTAGCACAGTGAATGGTATAGAGTAGGTACTTGACAAATATTTCAACTCAGTTAAGATTTTTAAAGATTAGGCTTGAGTTTTTAATTGTAAAAGAAATATGTTTATGTAAAAGAATAGCACAGAAGGTATAGTGTGACAAATAAATGTATCTATGTCCTGTCAGTGTCTCTCCTTCCTTCCTTTATCAGGCCTAATAGATTTTAGACTGTAGTCAGGTTGCCTTTTCATGTCTTGTTTTGCTATTAAAAACAATGCTGCAGCACACATCCTTTGGCTGGAGAGTAAATTCCTGGAAGTGGATTTGTTAGATCAAAGGGTATATGGCATTTAAATTTGGGGTCTTGTTACTTTTCCCACACATTCCTTCCACCAGTGTTTCCCCGTATTTGCCAGTACTGAGTTTTATCAAAATTAGTGCCATTCCAGAAGGCATATGTTACCTTCCCATATTCTTAAGAGACAATTTTATTTTCTGTAAACTGTTTGTCTTTTGCATATTTCTTGTCTTTTTTATTACCGAGTTATAAGAGCATTTTGCATTTTAAGGAAGCTAGTCTTTTGTCTTTTCATATGCGTGACAAATCTTGTTTCTTTTGACTTGATTTTTTTCCTCTGGACAGACATTAAATTTTTTTTATGTTGGAGTTATTTAGACTTTTGTGTTATGACTTAATTTCTTAATTTCTTTTTTGTGTCATGCTTGGCAAGGTTTTGCCTACTCCTGGATCATTCAGAAATTCATTTATATTCTTTGGATTTTGTGTTTTTTTTATTGTACAATTTTCACTACAGTTGGAATCTTTTTGAGATGAGATATCAGAAACGGGTTAACTTTATTTTTTCTGAATGCTAGTTGGTTGTCTCAGTACCATCTATTAAACACGGATAATCAGTTTTTACCATTAAAAAAAATTAGGAATTTCACTAAAATCGCTTAGAAGTGAACTCATATATTCTGTAATACTTACATTTTTAAAAATGGCTTTACAGTGGCCATTAAAATAATTTATAAAACAAGTGCGTTTAAAGATGCTTTCTTACCTCCTCTTTTTTCTGGAGGTAACTATTGGTGATAAGTAACATCTCCAGTTCAGGGTCAAGGCACTGTATTTCTCTAATCCCTTGCAGATAATACTTCTGTAATGATTTCCTCTTTTTCATCTACTTGGCAAAGTTCTGTGTTTTTAAAAATGTTTTTAAACATTAACTTTAAATAATAATAGTAATTTATGAATTCCACTAAGTTTCCACACTTGGGGTGGGATAATGCACTTTTAACTTAATATTCCTGTTTTTTTATTCATATCATTAATGCTATACAAAGATATTGTACCAGGAATATTTAGTATATTTTCTGAAATCGTGATTGCCTTTAGGACAAGGACTTTGCTTTATCCTTATACCTTAGCATAGATTCTCATGATTACAAGTAAATATTATTTGGAATTAGGTAACTCAATAGGAAATTGGCTGGTTTGATTGCTCATTTTATGACTTTGGGCAAATTGTTTTCCCAACTGTAAAATTGGGATATTTCTGAAATTTACTTTTAAATATTAAATACTGATGTAAAATAAATATTATGATCCCAAAGATACAGTGTGTGCTTCAGATTTTTACGTGTTTTTTTTTCCCCCATCTTTTATTCACTTTGTATCCTCTATCTGCCTGTGAATTCCTGAGGACAGTGTCAAGACTTACTCACTTCCTAAGCTTAAGTCATATTCCCTTGTTTAATGCCTTCATAGTTGAATTACTTCTTTACAATCACTACAGCTTTCTATAAGCTCTGTGTTTGCTGTGCTGTGTACAGTATAGTTAGTACCTGCCCTGGTGCATTCCTACTTTTTAATCTCCTATATCTAAAATTCTAAAGTTAACTTTTTAAAAAATTAGTTTGAAAATAAGTCATAGTTTCCTGTATAGCATAAGAAGCTCTTAAGCCATACTTAGTTCCATATTTAGAGCCCCAAAATTCTTAACCCAGTCTGTTTAAATAACTTAGCAACTAGTCTGTAAAATCAAGAAAATAAGAGAAATTAAAACTGATTGGGTGAGTTTACTTAGAAGAAAGCATAGGCAAAAATCTCTTGAACATAAACATAAGCAGTTTTTTTTCTGGACACATCTTCCTGGGCAAGGGAAACAATCAAAAATGAACAAGTGGGACTTTATGAAATCAAAAAGCTTCTGTACAGCAAAGGACGCCATCAGCAGAACAAAAAGGCATCTACAGTATGGGAGAATATATTCCTAAATGACTAATCAGCTAAGGGGTTAACATCCAAAATATATAAAGAACTCATACCTCTTAACACCAAGTAAAACAAATAACCTGATTAAAAAATGGGTGGAGGACCTGGATAGACATTCCTCCAAAGAGGAAATACAGATGGCCAACAGGCACATGAAAAGATGCTCCACATTGCTAATCATCAGAGAAAGGCAAATCAAAATCAGAAGGTGATACCGCCTCACACCAGTTAGAATGGCCACCATCCAGAGGACAAGAAATAGCAAATGTTGGCGAGGATGTGGAGAAAAGGGAGCCCTCCTACACTGTTGGGAATGTAAACTGATGCAGCCAAATCCTCCAAAAACCTAAAGGACCTAGTGATTCCACATCTAGGAATTTACCTGAAAAAAAACCAAGATCCCTGATTCAAGAAGATATATGCACCCCTATGTTTATTGCTTCATTATTTATAACAGCAAGATATGGAGGCAACCTAAGTGCCCATCATAGATGAATGGATAAAGGAGATGGGTGGTATATATACACAATGGACTATTATTCAGCCGTTAAAAAAAGAAACTTTCATTTGCAACTATATGGATGGACCTGGAGGGTATTAGGCTAAGTGAAATAAGCCAGGTGGAGAAAGACAAACACCATATTATTTCGCCCATTTGTGGAATCTCAAAAGAGTGAACAAAAACAGCAGTAGACTCAAAAGACACAAGTGACTGGGCGAGGGGCTGGTGTGGGTGAGGGGGGATAAAGATGCACAAAAATTCTCAACCATAGTATCAGTTGGTCTGGGGGATGGTACTACAGCTTGGTGTTGGGGGGGATAAAGGTGCACAAAAATAATCATAATAAAAGTTGGTCTTGGGGATGGTAGTACAGCACGCAAAGTATGGTCAAGGATGCTGTATCATTTTATGTTAACAGATAGTATCCATAGTAGAAGGGGTGAGGATTTAATAATAAAGTAACTTGAACTATTGTGTTGTATTTGAAACCAGTATATTAGACTGTGTATCAGCCATACTTCAATTAAAAAAAAAACAAAGAAAAACCTGATTGGGTCAGTATTAGGCTTTACTCATTTTCTGGTCAGTAGGAATCTGGAAGTGTATTTCTTTAAAGAAAAAAAAAACATCATTACCTATCTTATTTCTTGCTTCCCACATTTTAAACCTTCCTCCTTTTTTTAAATTCAGCAAAGTAAACCACGTCTGGGTTAATGTTTTGATGTATTTTAATGTCTGTGACTAGTATTTGCCCATATCAATAATATTTACATTTTTATATTGTGTAAATATTTATGCTCTTAATTATACTTTCATTAATGGTCAGGAAACACTCCTTCCAATACAAAGACATTAAACGTTTTGTCATGTGAACACATTACGGAGATAACCTGGCTAATGTGTTTTATACTGTTTTTTAAAGTAGTCACTTCTAAGGTGATATAGCTAGTCTCTAAATTCATGCCAGTTTGAAGGACAATTTCTTTGAAAGTTGGCTTGTATACTGAGAAAATTAAACTGAATTAGAAACTAGAAATCCTGTGTGTAAAAAGTAAATTCTTAAATTTTAGCAGACACATGCTAAATTACAGTGCAGAGATCAAATATCACAAGTTACTAAATATTATCAATATTTCAGGTTACAGTGATATTTTTTGTAGCAGTTTATTTTTAAATCTTGAAATGTAGTACGTAAATTGCTGTGTATTTTTGGAAAGTTTTCCAAATTACATAATGGAAATACGTGTCTATATAGTCAAATTTAGGATAGGACTTTGTTAAAATATTAAATACTGAGAATATTATTTGTGTGTGTGTGTGTGTGTATGTTTTTTTACAGGGGATGGTTCCATTTGTATTTGTCGGCACTAAAGAAAGCATCGGAAATGTGCAAGTTCTTTTAGAGTATCATATTGCTTATCTAAAGGTTTGTATACTGTTCACTTATCACTGTTACTCCACATATTAAACTTAATTAGCTAAAATTAAAATTAATGTAGTAACATTCAAATCTTTAAATCTTTGTGTTAATTCAGCAAGAGATTTGCCCCTTTTTCTATGTGAGAGTTTAAAAATTAAAGGTCCTTTGCTGTCATAAATTGATTGGCCTCATGCACATTGTTTCTCTTTTCTGCTGAACTTTTACATTTCTTTACTTGGTGTTAAAGAAGTGGTCACCTGTAATTTCGCTGCCATTACTTATGTATCCATGTGTTCTATGCTGGAACTGTTCTGTTTTTACTGTTATGTTTTACATGCAAATAGGACACATCACATAAACAATCAGGAGAGAAGATGGGCTTTCTTAATAACTGATATTACCTGAATTAGTTGCACTATCTGCATAGACATCATTTGATAATTAGCATTGTTTCTAATGTACTCTTTGAATTGATGAATAAAGAGCCATGGTTTTAGGGAAAATATGCTCCCTGAATCATTAAAAATTATAGTTGTCATTTTCTTTTTTTCCTTTTATTCTTGCTATGTTTTTATTGTTTACAGTAATATACTCAACTGCCCTGTCTCTAGTATGTTCTTCTTTTAGTCACTCATATCATTAATTTGAAAGGACATTCTTTTCATTTTAAAACTCGGCTTACTATATAAGTCTCAATTCAGTCTGGCATTTTAAGCTCAGGTTTTATCTTCCAGTATTCCTACTGCCTTTAGCCAAAAGCTTTCTCTAGACACCTTACCTTCACATACTCTGATGACTTCAGTTTCTGAATGGCCAAGTATACTAGTCATGTAGGTCACACCTCAGGTGTCACTTATTTTGATAGAGTTTTTCAGTACCTCTTATAGAAGGTACCTATACCTCATTTAGAAGTTCTAACTCCTTGAGGGCTAAATCTGGTAATAATTATACAATTACTAGCTATTTAATAACAGGTTATTTTAACACCTGTCTGTTAAACATTCCCTTGAAAAAAAGGAATCCTTGTCTTTTTTATATTGTATTCCTGAAGCACTTAGCAGGGTTGGCACATGCTGACACATTCAGTAGTGCTTGTTGGTTGGATCCGCAAATGACCTTGCAAGTCATGTTCATTAGGCACACTTTACTAAATAATTGCCTAAGATTCCAGTTTCTCTCATTGGGAGGGACTAAAGCTTGAGCTCTAGGCTCTAAAACAGAAAGTTACATACATCATAAGAATATTTACCCTTTTATGTTTTATTATAGGAAGTAGAACAGCTAAGAATGGAACGCCTGCAGATTGATGAGCAGCTACGACAGATTGGTATGGGTTTCAGACCTTCTTCCACCAGAGGGCCTGAAAAAGAGAAAGGATATGCCACTGATGAAAGTACCGTCTCTTCTGTACAAGGTTCTAGGTCTTATAGTGGAAGAGGCAGAGGTCGTCGGGGCCCTAATTACACCTCCGGTTATGGTAAAAGACAAATTTTTATTGTGGTACTTCTTGTTTAGGCGCTCCAATACGTTTTGTTTATTATTTAATTCAGGACTCTTATCTTGGCTTTAGGGTAGAAGATAGTTCTAAGGTTTATATCTTAATGGCAGTGTTAGCATACTTTATATTAAAGACAACAAAAGGTGTGTGTTGTTCAAGCAGCTATGTAATGAGTTGAAACATGGTTTTGCTATCTGGGCAGTTCATGGTCATGTTTATTCTGAATACTTAGAATAAATAAGTATGAAACCTGTTTTCTGAATATTTCCTTGTACAATTGTATTCATTTTCCAATAAAAACCTAGTAATGACACTGCTGAGAATCACTTTTTGCTTAACCTTCTAGGAAAATGAAAAATATGCTAGTCACTGTGCCAAGATTACATATAGTAAACCTGAACCAGCTTTCAAAATACCTTTTATTAGCTCATTCAGCAGTTTTGAGTATTATTGTCTCAGCTCTGAAATTATTTTGTAAAATACAATATTTTACTAAAATGAGGTCTTTAAAAGCCAGAGCATAATTACCATTTTATAAGTGAACTTTTTTCTAAAACATACTTCATTATGAAGATGGGGCCTAACATCTGCAGGAAGGGACCAGTGGATGGTAATCAACGATTTTCTAATCCTTAATTCTCACTTGCTTTTCTTCAGCTTTGGAGTTGTTCCATTTTTCTACATTTGGAATTGAACCTTAGCAGAAACCTAATTTTTTTTCCTCCCTCATTTTATTCCCTTTTTCTTCCCTCTCTTGTTTCCACTCCTCTGTGCTCACCCTAAAATATTTGGATAATTTGGGGAGGTACTTCATAAACCTTTACCAGAATAAAAGTCATTCAGAGTAATTAGTAGTACGTGAAAGATACAACATCCAGATAACACGTCCACATTTCATGTTTGACTGAAGGATCATCTGAGGATGCTGGAGTTATATAAAATTTGTATAATTATTTGCTATTGAGTTGAAAGCTTAATTCACCCTTCCCTTTGATATCCTATTTTCTGTGTTCTCGTTTATTGATACATTTTATTAAAGTTAACCCTTTATTGAAACCTGAAAAAAGTTCTGATACAGTAAAAGTGTTTAGTATGTAAAGGGCTGAGAATTGTGAAACTATTATTGTATTCTTAAAAATACATTTAATACAAAGAACAGTTAGCCAGTAATTAAGTAGAAATAAAGCATATACTGAATTATTTTATAGGTACAATTACTAGTATAAATAACCAGGTCTAGCTTTTTAGCCAATGAGAGTAATGAATTCATTGAGGAATTTTATATGTCTCTGTTGGGAGTCCACTTACTAATGAGTGGTCACTCTTTGGCAAAGTGCTTTTGTTGACAGTTGATAATATATTTTTACAAGAGTAGTGGAGGAAGAGGACTATTTAGATGGAAGAAAGCTATGCAAATTGTTGAGTAGATGGCATTCTTCTGAAACTTGTAGACCAATAACAGTATTTCTTAAAATAGCTGTTAATTTATATGGGCTCCACAAAAATAAAGACCATTTGTATTTGGTTATGGATGTTCTTGTCCACTTAATATCAGAAGGGTTTTTATGTAATGTATCTAAGCTGGGAAGAAATGTATCTCAGTATTATAACATCTCTGAAGTTGGTTATGTATCTTAAGATGGATTATGTTTTACAACTTTAATTGACAGCATTTTCCTTTATGGCACACAATTATGACTTGAAATGGGTAGCATGTTGGATTTAATAAAATGTGGTACCTTAGCTATTAAGTTTAGCATATGTGATGAATGAAAAGGATGAAACCATTTACATAGGTGATTTTAGTTTTAGAGGGGGAAATCTCATTTAAAATTCCTTTTAAAACAGGCCTTATTGGTTGGAATAATTTAAAAATGTAAAAATGCATCATTTTCATGAATCATGTTTACAGTTTTTTTAATTCTTGGATTCATGAACATCTATTTTGCAAAACAGATAGGAATTGTCTCAGTGCTTTGAACAAACAGGGTATTAGTTTTGGGTTGATGGCCTTATAAACTTAGAAGCTTGAACAAATTTATCATCTTCCAGTTCTATAGGTTAGAAGTCTGACATGAATCTCAAGGGGCTAAAATACAAGTGTCCACAGGGCTGTATTCTGTCTGGAGCCTCTAGGGGAGACTCTGTTCCCTTGACATTTCCAGATCCTAGATACCACCTCCATATCTTGGTTTATGGCCTGCTCTTCCTCCTTCTTACAAAGCCAGTAACTGGACAGTCCTTGGCCTGCCATCTCTTCGGTTTTTCTGCAGCTGAGAAAGGTTCTCTACTTCTGAAGATCATGTGATTAATTTGGCCTCACCTGGATGATTTTGACCTTAATATCTTGTCTTAAATACTGAAATCTGTTGTGATTTAGATACCCACTTTAAGTATCTTGAATACCAGATTTAGGTTAAACTTACAGAATTTCCTTTATGTGACACTGAGTTAAATACTACACTGTGATTCTAAAGACAGCATAGTAGGAACTTTTGTGAAAATAAAAATGAGATCTTTACCTTCAAATTTTGGTATGTTTCCAGGGGAGGATATAGGTTTGTAAATAAATGCAAAACTTCTTACACATGTCCAAGTTTTTTTCGCTACTCATGACATGATAAATTTGCCCAAAAACCAACAAATCATGATTATCAGCTTTAAAAAGTTCTTTTTTTGTCATTTGGAGAAATAAGTGTTTTTCTTTTCGGTGAGATCCTCAATCCTAACATGGACTTGAATATGAAATTTTTCCTAAAATACAATTCAACTAATTTATCCATTCTTACATAATTGAATAGCTACATCCACACTTAATGGCATGTGGTGAATAAAAGATGCATTGAAGAGTTGTTTTTAAAGGAAAGGAAGTTTTGGTAGGCTCCTTCATTTGTTAAACTTTACATTTTATTCCCTTAACGTTAGTACTTAAAATTTCATGAATCTGAAGAGCTCACATTTTATTTTCATCATAAAATGACCGTGGAGTTGAAATGTAGGCAGCTTTTAGTTTATCATGCAATCACTCTTATTTTGGAGTTTAGCAAAGGAACCTCAAAGTCATGCAGCAGATTCATTTATCAAGGGAAAAATATTATGTATATTGTTAGTTGTTAGGTGTCTGGAGACAGAGGTAAAAGCCAGAGCTCTATTTTTAGACAAAGTGGGAAGTAAATCCAAAGGGGAAAAAAATGAAAACGAGATGATAGTACTATATGGTAGATACTGCACATTACTTTTTTTTGTTTGTTACCAATAATTTTTTTTCCCGGTATCATTAATATACAATTACGTGACCAACATTGTGATTACTAGATTATCCCCATTATCAAGTCTCCACCACATACCCCGTTATCGTCACTGTCCATCAGCGTAGTAAGATGCCTTAGAATCACTACTTGTCTTCTCTGTGCTATACTGTCTTCCCCGTGCCCCCCCGCTACATTCTCTGTGCTAATCATAATGCCCCTTATTCCCCTTCTCCCTCCCTTCCCAACACCCCCAATGTCCCCAACGACCCCCCAGTCCCTTTCCCTTTGGCAGCTGTTAGTCCATTCTTGGGTTCTGTGAATCTGCTGCTGTTTTGTTCCTTCAGTTTTTGCTTTGTTCTTATGCTCCACAGATGAGTGAAATCATTTGGTACTTGTCTTTATCCACCTTGTTTATTTCACTGAGCCTAATAACCTCTAGCTCCATCCATGTTGTTGCAAATAGTAGGATTTATGTTCTTCTTATGGCTGAGTAATACTTCATTGTGTATATGTACCACATCTTCTTTATCCATTCATCTACTGATGGACACTTAGGTTGCTTCCATTTCTTGGCTATTGTAAATAGTGCTGCGATAAACATAGGGGTGCATATGTCTTTTTCAAACTGCACTGCTGCATTCTTAGGGTAATTCCTAGGAGTGGAATTCCTGGGTCAAATGGTATTTCTATTTTGAGTTTTTTGAGGAACCTCCATACTGCTTTCCACAATGGTTGAACTAGTTTACATTCCCACCAGCAGTGTAGGATGGTTCCCCTTTCTCTGCACCCTCACCCGCATTTGTTGTTCCTCTTCTTTTCTGTGTTGACCATCCTAACTGGCGTAAGATGATATCTCATTGTGATTTAATTTGCATTTCCCTGCCTGATAATTAGCAATGTGGAGCATCTTTTCATGTGCCTGTTGGCCATCTGAATGTCTTCTTTGGAGAAGTGTCAGTTCATATCCTCTGCCCATTTTTTATTAGGGTTATTTGCTCTTTGGGTGTTGAGGCATAGAAGTTCTTAATATATTTTGGATGTTAGTGCTTTGTCAGATATGCCATTTACAAATATATTCTCCCATACTGTAGGATGCCTTTTTGTTCTGCTGATAGTGTCCTTTGCTGTACAGAAGCTTTTTAGCATGATGTAGTCCCATTTGTTCATTTTTTATTTTGTTTCCCTTGCCCAAGGAGATTTGTTCAGGAAAAGTTTGCTCATGTTTATATTCAAGAGAGTTCTGCCTATGTTTTCTTCTAAGAGTTTTATGGTTTCATGACTTACATGCAGGTCTTTGAGCCATTTTGAGTTTACTTTTGTGTATGGGGTTAGACAATAATCCAGTTTCATTCTCTTACATGTAGCCATCCAGTTTTGCCAACACCAGATGTTGAAGAGGCTGTCATTTCCCCATTGTATATCCATGGCTCCTTTATCGTATATTAATTTACCTTATATGTTTGGGTTAATATCTGGACTATATTCTGTTCTACTGGTCTGTGGGTCTGTTCTTGTGCCAATACCAAATTGTCTTGATTACTGTGCCTTTGTAGTAGAGCTTGAAGTGAGGTAGCATAATCCCCCCTGCTTTATTCTTCATTCTCAGGATAGCTTTGGCTATTTGGGGTCTTTTGTGGTTTTTCCAATATGAATTTTTAACTATTTGTTCAAGTTTGTTCAGGAATGCTATTGATATTTTGATAGGGATTGCACTGAATCTATATAGCTTTAGGCAGAATGGCCATTTTGACAATATTAATTCTTCCTTTCCAGGAGCACGGGATGTGTTTCCATTTATTGGTATCTTCTTTAATTTCTCTCATGAGTGTCTTGTAGTTTTCAGTGTATAGGTCTTTCACTTCCTTGGTTAGGTTTATTCCTAGGTATTTTATTCTTTTTGATGCAATTGTGAATGGAATTGTTTTCCTGATTTCTCTTTCTGCTAGGTGATCGTTAGTATATAGGAATGCAACAGATTTCTGTGTGTTAATGTTGTATCCTGCAACTTTGCTGAATTCAGATATTAGATTTAGTAGTTTTGGAGTGGATTCTTTAGGGTTTTTTATGTACACTATCATGTCATCTGCAAACAGGAACAGTTTAACTTTTTCCTTGCCAATCTGGATGCCTTTTCTTTCTTTGTGTTGTCTCACTGCTGTGGCTAGGACCTCCAGAACTATATTGAATAGTAGTGGGGAGAGTGGGCATCCTTGCCTTGTTACTGATATTAGAGGAAAATCTTTCAATTTTGACTGTAGTATGATGTTGGCTGTGGGTTTGGCTTATATGGCCTTTATTATGTTGAGGTACTTGCACTCTATACCCATTTTGTTTGAGAGTTTTTATCAAGAATGGGTGTTCAATTTTGTCAAATGCTTTTTCAGCATCTATTGAGATGATCATATGGTTTTGTTTTGTTTTGTTTTTATTATTTACAATTTATTTTGGTATCATTAACCTACAATTACATGTGCAATATTATGGTGATTAAACTACCCCCTTCATCAGTCCCCCCCACCAACCCCATTACAGTCACTGTCCATCAGCGTAGTGAGATGAGAATCACTACTTGTCTTCTCTGAGTTGTACAGCCCTCCCCGTGCCCCCCATACCTTACGTCTGATAATCGTAATGTCCCTTTTACCCTGTTATCCCTCCCTTCCCACCCTTCTTCCCCAGTCCCTTTCCCTTTGGTAGCTATTAGTCCGTTCTTGGGTTCTGTGAGTCTGCTGCTGTTTTGTTCCTTCAGTTTTTTTCTTTGTTCTTATACTCCACATATGAGTGAAATCATTTGATACTTGTCTTTTTCGGCCTGGCTTATTTCACTGAGCATAATACCCTCTAGCTCAGTCCACGTTGTTGTAAATGGTAGGATTTGTTTTCTTCTTATGGCTGCGTAATATTCCATTGTGTATATGTACCACATCTTCTTAATCCATGCATCTACTGATGGACACTTAGGTTGCTTCCATTTCTTGGCTATTGTAAATAGTGCTGCAATAAATATAGGGGTGCATCTGTCTTTTTGAAACTGGGCTGCTGCATTCTTAGGGTAAATTCCTAGGAGTGGAATTCCTGGATCAAATGGTATCTCTATTTTGAGTTTTTTGAGGAACGTCCATACTGCTTTCCACAATGGTTGAACTAATTTGCATTCCCACCAGCAGTGTAGGAGGGTTCCCTATTCTCCACATCCTCGCCAGCATTTGTTGTTGTTTGTGTTTTGGATGTTGGCCATCCTCACTGGTGTGAGGTGATATCTCATTGTTGTTTTAATCTGCATTTCTCTGATGATTAGCGATGTGGAGCATCTTTTCATGTGCCTGTTGGCCATCTGAATTTCTTCTTTAGAGAAGTGTCTATTCATGTCCTCTGCCCATTTCTTAATTGCATTATTTCCTTTTTGTTTGTTAAGGTGCGTGAGTTCTTTATATATTTTGGATGTCAACCCCTTATCAGGTACATCGTTTATGAATATATTTTCCCATATTGTAGGATGTCTTTTTGTTCTACTGATTGTGTCCTTTGCTGTACAGAAGCTTTTCAACTTGATATAGTCCCATTTGTTCATTTTTGCTTTTGTTTCCCTTGCCCGGGGGGATATGTTCATGAAGAAGTCGCTCATGTTTATGTCCAAGAGATTTTTGCCTATGTTTTTTTCTAAGAGTTTTATGGTTTCACGACTTACATTCAGATCTTTGATCCACCTTGAGTTTACCTTTGTGTATAGGGTTAGACAGTAGTCCAGTTTCATTCTCTTACATGTAGCTGTCCCAGTTTTTCCAACACCAGCTGGTGAAGAGGCTGTCCTCTCCCCATTGTATATCCAAGGGTCCTTTATAAAATATTAATTGACTGTAGGTGTTTGGGTTAATGCTTGGATTTTCTATTCTGTTCCACTGGTCTGTGGGTCTGTTTTTGTGCCAGTACCAAATTTTCTTGATTACTGTGGCTTTGTAGTAGAGCTTGAAGTCAGGGAGCGTAATTCCCCGTTTGATTCCTCCTTCTCAGGATAGCTTTGGCTATTCGGGTTCTTTTCTCGTTCCATATGAATTTTAGAATTATTTGTTCCAGTTCATTGAAGAAAGCTGGTGGTAGTTTGATAGGGATTGCATTGAATCTGTAGATTGCTTTAGGTAGTATAGCCATTTTGACAATATTTATTCTTCCTAGCCAAGAGCATAGGATGCATTTCCATTTGTTAGTGTCCTCTTTAATTTCTCCTCGGAGTGTCTTGTAGTTTTCAGAGTACAGGTCTTTGACTTCTTTGGTTAGGTTTATTCCTAGGTATTTTATTCTTTTTGATGCAATTGTGAATGGAATTGTTTTTCTGATTTCTCTTTCTGTTAGTTCATCGTTAGTGTATAGGAAAGCAACAGATTTCTGTGTGTTAATTTTGTATCCTGCAACTTTGCTGAATTCAGATATTAGTTCTAGTAGTTTTGGAGTGGAGTCTTTAGGGTTTTTTATGTACAGTATCATGTCATCTGCAAATAATAACAATTTGACTTCTTCTTTACCAGTCTGGATGCCTTGTATGTCTTTGTTTTGTCTGATTGCGGTGGCTAGGACCTCCAGTACTATGTTGAATAACAGTGGAGAGAGTGGACACCCCTGTCTTGTTCCTGATCTTAGATGAAAAGCTTTCAGCTTTTCGCTGTTAAGTATGATGTTAGCTGTGGGTTTGTCATATATGGCCTTTATGATGTTGAGGTACTTGCCCTCTAACCCATTTTGTTGAGAGTTTTAATCATGAATGGATGTTGAATTTTGTCAAATGCTTTTTCAGCATCTATGGAGATGATCATGTGGTTTTTGTTCTTCATTTTGTTGATGTGGTGCATGATGTTGATGGATTTTCGAATGTTGTACCATCCTTGCATCCCTGGGATGAATCCCAGTTGATCATGGTGTATGATCCTCTTGATGTATTTTTGAATTCAGTTTGCTAATATTTTGTTGAGTATTTTTGCATCTACATTCATCAGGGATATTGGTCTGTAATTTTCTTTTTTGGTGAGGTCTTTGCCCGGTTTTGGTATTAGAGTGATGCTGGCTTCATAGAAAGAGTTAGGAAGTATTCCCTCCTCTTCTATTTTTTGGAAATCTTTAAGGAGAATGGGTGTTATTTCTTCTCTATATGTCTGGTAGAATTCACAGGTGAATCCATCAGGTCTAGGGGTTTTGTTCTTGGGTAGTTTTTTGATTACCGATTCAATTTTTTTGCTGGTGATTGGTTTGTTTAGTTTTTCTGTTTCCTGCATGGTCAGTCTTGGAAGGCTGTATTTTTCTAAGAAGTTGTCTATTTCTTCTAGGTTTTGCAGCTTGTTAGCATATAGATGCCCGTAATATTCTCTTCTAATTCTTTGTATTTCTGTGGGATCCATCGTTATTTTCCCTTTCTCATTTCTGATTCTGTTTATGTGTGTAGATTCTCTTTTTCTCTTAATGAGTCTGGCTAGGGGTGTATCTATTTTGTTTATTTTTTTCAAATAACCAGCTTTTGGCTTCATTGATTTTTTTCTATTGTTTTATTCTTTTCAATTTTATTTATTTTTTTCTGTGATCTTTATTATGTCTCTCCTTCTGGTGATTTTGGGCCTCATTTGTTCTTCTTTTTCCAATTTCAATAATTGTGTCTTTGGACTGTTCATTTGGGAATGTTCTTCATTCTTTAAATAGGCCTGGATTGCAATATACTTTCCTCTCAGAACTCCTTTGCTGCGTCCCACAGAAGTTGTGGCTTTGTGTTCTTGTTGTCATTAGTCTCCATATATTCTTTGATTTCTGTTTTGATTTGGTCGTTAACCCATTGATTCATTAGGAGAATGTTGTTAAGTCTCCATGTGTTTGTGAGCCTTTTTGATTTCTTTCTAAAATTTATTTCTAGTTTTATACCTTTGTGATCTGAGAAGTTGGTTGGTAGCATTTCAATATTTTTTAATTTACTTAGGTTCTTTTTGTGTCCTAGTATGTGATCTATTCTGGAAAATGTTCCATGTGCACTTGAGAAGAATGTGTATCCTGCTGCTTTTGGGTGCAGAGTTGTGTAGATATCTGTTAGGTCCATCTGTTCTAGTGTGTTGTTCAGTGCCTCTGTGTCTTTACTTATTCTCTGTCTGGTTGATCTATCCTTTGGAGTGAGTGGTGTGTTAAAGTCTCCTAAAATGAATGCATTGCTGTCTATTTCGTCCTTCACTTCTGTTAGTATTTGTTTCACATATGCTTACGCTCCTTTTTTGGGTGCATATATGTTTATAATGGTTATATCTTCTTGTTGGACTGACCCCTTTATCATTATGTAATGTCCTTTTTTATCTCTTGCTACTTTCTTTGTTTTGAAGTCTATTTTGTCTGATACAAGTACTGCAACACCTGCTTTTTTCTCTTTTTTGTTTGCATGAAATATCTTTTTCCATCCCTTCACTTTTAGTCTGTGTATATCTTTGGGTTTGAGGTGAGTCTCTTGTAAGCAGCATAAAGATGGGTCTTGCTTTTTTATCCACTCTGTTACTCTGTGTCTTTTGATTGGTGCATTCAGTCCATTTACATTTAGGGTGATTATTGATAGATATGTACTTATTTCCATTGCTGGCTTTAGATTCGTGGTTACCAAAGGTTCATGGGTTGCTTCTTTACTATCTAACAATCTAACCTAACTTTCTTGTTAAGTTATTGTGAATGCCGTCTGATGTTTCTTTATCTCTCCCTTCCTCTTCTTCCTCCTCCATTCTTTACATATTAGGTGTTTTATTCTTTGCCTTTAGTTAGTATTTGGATGGTCTGCTTTCTTTGCTATGATTTTATTTTCTCTGATGACATCTTTTTAGCCTTAGGGGTGCTTCCCTCTAGAGCAGTCCGTTTAAGATATCCTGTAGTGGTGGTTTATGAGAGGCAAACTCTCTCAACTTTCATTTGTCTTGGAATTGTTTAATCCCTCCGTCATATTTAAATGATAATCGTGCTGGATACAATATTCTTGGTTCGAGACCCTTCTGTTTCATTGTGTTAAATATATCATGCCATTCTCTTCTGGCCTGTATTTTTCTGTATAGAAGTCTGATGACAGTCTGGTGGGTTTTCCTTTGTAGGTGATCTTTTTTCTCTCTCTAGCTGCCTTTAATACTCTGTCTTTATCTTTGATCTTTGCCATCTTAATTATTATGTGTCTTGGTGTTGTCTTCCTTGGGTCCCTTGTGTTGGTAGATCTGTGCGCTTCCGTGGACTGCGAGACTATTTTGTTCCCAGCGTGGGAAAGTTTTCAGCAATTATTTCTTCAAAGACGCTTTCTATCCGTTTTTCTCTCTCTTTTTCCTCTGGTACTGCTATAATGCTGATATTGTTCCGTTTGGATTGGTCACACAGTTCTCTTAATATTCTTTCATTCCTAGGGATCCTTTTATCTCTCTCTGCCTCAGCTTCTTTCTATTCCTGTTCTCTATTTTGTATTTCATTGACAGCCTCTTGTACCTCATCCAGTCTGCTGTTAAGCCCGTCGATGTCTTGTCTCATTTCTGCATAGTCTTTCCTCATTTCCTCCCTCAGCTCTTGCACATTTTTCTGTAGATCCGTCAGCATGGCTATGACTTTTATTCTGAATTCTTTGTCAGGAAGACTGTGCATGTCCATTCCTTCAGGTTCTCTCTCTCTCGGGTTGTCTGGGTTTGGAGCTTTGTGTGTACCATATTTCTCTGTCTTTTCATGGCTATAGAATTGGTTGCTGGTACTTGTCACATATGTCAGCTGGGCTCTTTATGACTTTATAAAGGAAAGAGAAGAAAGAAGAGAAAAAATACTAATAATAAAAAAAAGAAAGAAACAAAGAAAAGAAAGGGAAGAAAAAACAGCAACACCTAAAAAAAAAACAAAACGCCCACCGGGAATGGTTTCTGTGTGAATGCTGTAGGTGGCGCTGTTGCCCTACTATTCCAGAGCCGTGACCACGCCTCTCCGCACGGCCCTTTAAAGCTGTGGCCGGGTTAAGAATGAAATGGAGGCTGTTGAGCTCTGTGGGAGTCCTAAATATGGCTACCCTTTCCCAGTCACCCGCTAAAGGGTCCGAAGCTTCCCAGGACTCCCAGCCTGTTGGACTGAGTGTGCCAGGGCGAAGCAGTCCTCCGCTGGGCTCCTGTCTCTTTAAGAGCTGAAAAAAAAAGCGCGCACTTTTATACTTTTTTTTTATTCTGTTTTCTTCTTCCCTGAACCGCCGAGTGCAACCAGGCGCGTTCCCGCTGAGACCCTGATCTCTCTGTCTCTCCAGTCTCCGCTACACCACACTCGGGTGTCCGTGCTCCCGGCGCAGATCGCCTGGGCTGGTTATCTCCTGGGCCTGCACTTCCACTCCCTCCCGGCTCTGAATCCTCTCCTCCTGCTGGTGCGCTGGTTTGGGGGAGTGCTCTGGTCCTGCCGGGTTGTAGCTCCGTTTCTTACCTGCCTCACCGGGTGCCAAGTCCTCTCCAGTGTGGCTGCCCTCTGGTGCGCTGCCTCGCTGGATGCCGCCGAGTCCTCTGAGGTGTAGCTGCCCACCGGTGTGCCACCCTGCCGGGTGCCTAGTCCTCTTAGGTGTAGCTGCCTGCTGGTGCGCCGCCTAGCAGGGTGCCAAGTCCTCTCAGGTGTAGCTGCACGATGTGCGCTTTCCTGTGTTTTCTAGTCTCTCTTTTAGGAATAGTTGTATTTGCTGTGTTTTCGTGGATAAATATAATGTTGGGAGGAAATTTCTGCCGCTCCACTCCGTTCACGCCGCCATCTTCCCGGAAGTCAGATCATGTGGTTTTTGTCCTTTTTGTTGATGTGGTGGATGATGTTGATGGATTTTCGAATGTTGTACCATCCTTGTATCCCTGGCATGAATCCCAGTTGATCTTTAAAAAAAATTTTTTTTATTAAGGTATTATTGATACACACTCCTAATGAAGGTTTCACATGAAAACACAATGTGGTAACTACGTTTACCCATGTTATCAAGTCCCCACCCATACCCCAATGAAGTCACTGTCCATCAGTGTAGTGAGATGCCACAGATTCACTATTTGCCTTCTCTGTGCTACACTATTTTCCCCTTGATCCCCCACACCATGTGTACTAAACAATACCCCTCAATCCCCTTCTCCCACCCTCCTACACCCCTCCCCTTTGGTAACCATTAGTTCCTTCTTGGAGTCTGAGTTTGCTGCTATTTAGTTCCTTCAGTTCTGCTTCGTTGTTAAACTCCACAAATGTCGGATATCATTTGGCACTTGTCTTTCTCCACCTGGCTTATTTCACTGAACATAATATCCTCCAGCTCCATCTATGTTGTTGCAAATGGTAGGATTTGTTTCTTGAATAGTATTCCATGTGTATATGTACCACATCATCTGTATCCATTCATCTACTGATGTACACTTAGGTTGCTTCCATATCCTGACTTTTGTAAAAAGTGCTGCAATAAACATAGGGATGCATATGTCTTTTTGTAGTTATATTTTTGGGGGAACCTCCATATTGCATTCCACAATGGTTGAACTAGCTTTCATTCCCACCAGCAGTGTAGGAGGGTTCTCCTTTCTCTGCATCCTCACCAGCATTTGTTGTTCTTAAGTCTTTTGGATGCTGGCCATCTTACTGGTGTGAGGTGATATCTCATTGTGGTTTTAATTTGCATTTCCCTGATGATTAGTGATGTGGAGCATCTTTTCATGTGTCTGTTGGCCATCTGAATTTCTTCTTTGGAGAACTGTCTCTTCATATCCTCTGCCCATTTTTTAATCGGGTTATTTGCTTTTTGGGTGTTGAGGCGTGTAAGTTCTTTATATATTTTGGATGTTAACCCCTTGTCAGATAGGTCATTTATAAATATAGTCTCCCATACTGTAGGATGCCTTTTTGTTCTGTTATGGTTTCCTTTGCCGTACAGAAACTTTTTAGTTTGGTGTGGTCCTATGAGTTCATTTTTGCTTCTGTTTCCCTTGCTTGAGGAGATGTGTTCAGGAAGAAGTTCTCATGTTTATGTTCCGGAGATTTTAGCCTATGTTGTCTTCTAAGAGTTTTATGGTTTTCTGACTTACATTCAGCTCTTTGATCCATTTTGAGTTTACTTTTGTGTACGGGTTAAACAATAATCCAGTTTCATTCTCTCGCATGTAGCTGTCCAGTTTTCCAACACCAGCTGTGAAGAGGCTCTCATTTCCCCTTTGTATGTCCATGGCTCCTTTATCATATATTAATTGACCTTATATGGTTGGGATAATATCAGGGTTCTAGTCTGTTCCATTGTTCTGTGGGTCTGTTCTTGTGCCAGTAGTAAATTGTCTTGATTACTGTGGTTTGTAGTAGAGCTTGAAGTTAGAGAGTATACTCTCCCCAGCTTTCTTCTTCCTTCTTAGGATTGCTTTCACTATTCAGGGTCTTTTGTGGTTCCATATGAATTTCAGAACGATTTTCTCTAGTTAGTTGAAGAATGCTGATGGTATTTTGATAGGAATTGCATTGAATCTGTAGATTGCTTTAGGCAGAATGGCTATTTTGACAATATTAATTCTTCCTATCCATGAGCATGGGATGTGTTTCCATTTATTGGTATCTTCTTTAATTTCTCTCGTGAGTGTCTTGAAGTTTTCAGAGTTAGGTCTTTCACTTCCATGGTTAGGTTTATTCATAGGTATTTTATTCTTTTTGATGCAATTGTGAATGGAATTTGATTTCCTGATTTCTCTTTCTGCTAGTTCAATGCCACAGATTTCTGTGTATTAATTTTGTATCCTGCAACTTTGCTGAATTCAGATATTAGATCTAGTAGTTTTGGAGTGGATTCTTTAGGGTTTTTTATGTACAATATTATGTTACCTGCAAACAGGGACAGTTTGAGTTCTTCCTTGCCAATCTGGATGCCTTTTATTTCTTTGTGTGGTCTGATTGCTGCAGCTAGGACCTCCAGTACTATGTTGAATAGAAGTGGGGAGAGTGGGCTTCCTTGTCTTGTTCCTGATCTTAACGGAAAAGGTTTCAGCTTCTCGCTGTTAAGTATAATGTTGGCTGTGTGTTTGTCATATGTGGCCTTCATTATGTTGAGGTACTTAGCTTCTGTACCCATTTTGTTGAGAGTTTTTATCATGAATGGTCGTTGAATTTTGTTGAATGTTTTTTCAGCATCTATGGAGATGATCATGTGGTTTTTGTTCTTTTTGTTGATGTGGTGGATAATGTTGAAGGAGTTTCGAATGTTGTATCATCCTTGCGACTCTGGAATAAATCCTAGTTGATCATGATGGATGATCCTTTTGATGTGGTTTTGAATTCGGTTTGCTAATATTTTGTTAAGTATTTTTGCATCTATGTTCATCAAGGATATTGGTCTGTAATTTTTTTTTTTTTTGTAGTGTCTTTGCCTGATTTTGGTATTAGAGTGATGCTGGCCTCATTAAATGAGTTTGGGAGTATTCCCTCCTCTTCTACTTTTTGGAAAACTTTATGGAGGATTGGTATTAGGTCTTCACTAAGTGTTTGTTAAAATTCCAGAGTGAAACCATGTGGTCTAGGGCTTTTGTTCTTACGTGGTTTTTTGATTACCAATTCAATTTCCTTTCTGATAATTGGTCTATTTATATTTTCTGTTTCCTCCTGAGTCAGCCTCTCTGATACAAGTCCTGCAAGTTCTGCTTTTTTCTCCCTGTTAGTTGCATGAAATATCTTTTTCCATCCCTTTCATTTCAGTTTTGTATGTCTTCGGGTTTGAAGTGACTCTCTTGTTTGCAGCATATAGATAGGTCTTGTTTTTTTATCTGTTCAGTGACTCTGTGTCTTTTGATTGGTTCATTAAGACCATTTACATTTAGGGTGATTATCGATAGGTATGTACTTATTGCCAGTGCAAGCTTTAAATTCGTGGTTACCAAAGGTTCGAGGATAGTTCCCTTAGCTATCTAACTGTCTAATTTAACTCATTTATATGCTATTGCAAACACAACCTAAAGGTTCTTTTGTTTTTGTTTTTCTCCTTTTTCTTCCTCCTCCATTCTTTGTATGTTAGGTATCATATTCCGTGCTCTTTGTCAATCCCTTGATTGACTTTGGGGGTTGTTGATTTGATTTGGCATCTTCTTAGTAATTAGTAATTACTTAGTAATTCTACTTTGCTGTGGTTTTATTTCCCCTGGTGATACATATTTAGCCTTAGGAACACTTCCATCTATAGCAGTCCTTTCCAAATGCACTGTAGAGGTGGTTTTTGGGAGGTAAATTCTCTCAGGTTTTGCTATCTGAAAATTGTTAATCCCTTGTTCAAATTTAAATGATAACCTTGCTGGGTAGAGTATTCCTGGTCCAAGGCCCTTCTGCTTCATTGCATTTAAATATATCATGCCACTCCCTTCTGGCCTGTAAGGTTTCTGTTGAGAAGTCTTATGATAGCCTGATGGGTTTCCCTTTGTATGTGATCTTTTTTCTCTCCCTAGCTGCTTTTAAAAGTCTGTCTTTATCCTTGATATTTGCCATTTTAGTTATTATATGTCTTGATGTTCTCCTCCTTGTGTCCCTTGTGTTGGGAGATCTGTGCATCTCCATGGCTTGAGAGACTATCTCCTCCCCCAGATTGGGGAAGTTTTCAGCAGTTTTTCCTCAATGACAGTTTCACCCCTTTTTCTCTCTTCTTCTTCTTCTGGTACCCCTATAATGTGAATATTGTTCTATTTTGATTGGTCACACAGTTCTCTCAATATTCTTTCATTCTTAGAGATCCTTTTTTCTCTCTGTGCCTCAGCTTCTTTGTATTCGTCTTCTCTAATTTCTATTCCTTTTACCATTTCTTCTACTACATCTAAATCTGCTTTAAAATCCCTCCACTGTATGTTTCATTTCAGATACGGAATTTCTTAATGATTGATTCTCTCTCTTAAATTTGTTCCTGAGTTCTTGAATATTTTTCTGTATCTCCATGAGCATTTTTATGATTTTAATTTGAACTCTCAGGAAGATTCGTAAGTTTAGTTTCATTTGGCCCTTTTTCTGGGGTTTTTGAGATTTTGGTCTGAACCAGGTTCTTTTGACATTTCATATTTCTGTGTGGCGCTCTCTCATGCCCAGAAGCTCTAGTCTTTGGAGCCGCTTAGCCCTTGTAATGAGGTTGCGGGTAGCAGGGGAGTGGTGCTGGTGCCTGATGGGAGGAAAGAGCTTTTTCTTGCATTCTGACTGCGGTGCCTGTCTCCAGTGTCAGAGCCAGTGGGCCTACCACTCAGGTGTAAGCCTCTGTGCTTTGCGTCTCTAGCTGTTGTAGGCAGGCCTTCCTCTGGCTGGCCTGATGCCAGCGCAGTGACTGCCGGTTTGCCAGCTGGTGCCTGCAGGCCCGGAGTATGGCGCAGCAGGCTGCGTATCACAATGGGGGCCCTCAGAGCTGAGTAGCCAGTCAGGGGGATGCAGCTCCTGAAGCTCCTCAAAGTTCCCAACCTGCTGGGCAGAGCGTGCCCAGCCAACCTTGTCCACCTATCCCTTCTTCCACGCAGCAAACTCTGTGCAAACTCCACCCCTACAGCAGCCCTCTTACTGTTAGGAAGTCTCTCAGATCACCTTCCTTTCCTTTGTCCCAGAGCGGCTGGATGTGGATTCCCGTCCTCCACAAATGGCCGGAATCTCAGTCTCTCAAGCACTCCACCTGTCCTAGCTTCCCAACACCACCAACCTCCAGAGCACCACACAGTGTAGGTTTGTGCTCCAAAGCAGATCTCCAGGGCTGGGTGTTCAGCAGTCCCAGCCTTCCACCCCCTGCCTACTCTGTTTCTCTTCCTTCCACCAGTGAGCTGGTGTGGGGGAAGGGCTTGGGTCCTGCCGGATCAAGGCTTTGGTTTCTTACCCTGTTTCGTGAGGTCTGCTCTTTTCTCCAGGTGTATGCAGTCTGGTGCAGCTTTCTTTCCTGTTGTTGTTTTAGGATTAGTTGTATTAACTATATTTTTGTACTGTATGTGGTTTTGGTGTATTTCTCTGTCTCACCTCTCATACTGCCATCTTGAATCCTCTTTCACTACACATTAGTTTTAAGGACATAAGAGGGTGGTACAGGAGAGGAGAGGTCTGTTTTCAGTTAAGTAGATCTGAAGGAAGTACATTCAGATAAGTGGTAAAAGGGAAGGATGGAAATGGCATCCCAGAACTGACCAAAAGAATAGAAGTGGGATGAGTGTGATAGTGGTTTAATTGTGATAAAATACTGATGATACTACAGGTTTTTATAGAATCTTTGCAGTGTTTAAAAATTTTAACATTATTAAATCAGTGTGACATAAGAAATGGTCTGTAATCTTTGAAATCATGCTGGATTTTTCTCTTAATGGTTTCAATTCTTCATCAGTTTGAAGTTGTCTTCTCTCAGTAACCTTCTTAAATTTTGTTAGTAATTTCAAATACAGTATTCTAGTAAGACATTCATAATGGCTTACTGTTATTTTATGTACAACCGTTAAAAATATACTCCCAGTTTATGAGACCCTCAATTACAAGAAGTGCCCCTTAGAATCAGTGAAATAATGGGTTTAGTGTATCCTATACAATTCAACTGTTAATTTGTCTAAAAATGATTAAATTTACTTTTAAATACTGGATGGTGGTGGTTTTTATTATATTGATACTTGGTTAGTAAACCTAAAAGTGGGCAAATTTTTTTGTTTCCCCATGTTAACTGCATTTTCATATTGTATATGTAATGTTTTGTATGTTTTCTGTAATACTCTGTTGGTTTTGTTTCTGCAGACAATTCAATTTTTAATCAATCTGACTAATGTTAAGTAATGTTAACATTTGAGTATTTCTCAGTTAATAAATTTCAGTTATTTTACTTTCACTTAGCACAGTAAAGTTATTTAAACAATGACCTGCAGGAAGTAATTTTGAAAAACTTCACTTTTTTTAAACAGGAATCTAATTGGCCTATGTTCTCTTCTTTCCCCAAGGTACAAACTCTGAGCTGTCTAACCCCTCTGAAACAGAATCTGAACGTAAAGATGAGCTGAGTGATTGGTCATTGGCAGGAGAAGATGATCGAGAGAGCCGACATCAGCGTGACAGTAGGAGACGCCCAGGAGGAAGAGGCAGAAGTGTTTCAGGGGGTCGAGGTCGTGGTGGACCACGTGGTGGCAAATCCTCCATCAGTTCTGGTAGTCTTTTATATACTATGTCAGCATCCTTTCTTGGTAAACAGTATAATTTCATGCAGGTTAATTCATTTTCCAGTGCCACTCAGTTGTGGAAGTTTCTACTCATTGTCTGAGAGAAATAATAGAACTTGTAGCAATATAAAGAAAAGCTCTGTAGAGTGTTTCTCAGTAAAGGTTTAGCTACAATACTCAGGTCAAAGACACTTTAGCTTGCTGATTTTGTTTCCATGGTCAGATGTTTATCCCTTCAGTTTTTTTGGGTTAATGTAATTAGATTTTACCCCTAAGATATTTGGGTAACGTGTTTGTTTGCCAGGCAGTTGCAGAGAATTCTAGTGCACAGAGAGATCTAAATACTTTTATATACTTAATACTGAAAATTAACCTAAAAGCATTCTTTGCTACAGTGTACTTACTACTTTGGGAAGAGGGAAAATACTGTGAAATTTGTTCTTGAGAAATTGAGCTGTAAAGAGGAATGTTGAGAAGACTGAGATTTGAGGTGTATAAGTTAACTTTTTTTACTTAGGTGGTCTTGAAAATTTTAAATGGTACAACTTGGAGTTGTAGGAGTTGCCACAATGGTCTTGCTCATAGCATACTGGGCTGGGGGGTGAATTGTCATAGGAGTACATGGACTAGATTATATTAGGCATATAACCATAAGATATTATTGTATATTATAAGAAAACCACTCTATTGTTAAAACATATGCCCTGTGAAAGTTTTTATGGTATTTTATTGTTAAAAAAACATATGTATATATAATTAAATATATACCAAACATGCTTACAAATTACAAAACACTGGAACAAATTACAAAATTTAGGGGTTTTGAAAAAGGTAATCTTCAGTTTCAGTGATAGATACTCTTTTAGCCTTATATACAATATGGTTTACAGGGTTTCAGGGGAATAGTTTTTATATTTCAGTGTATTATTGCTCACTATTACCAAGGTTTATAAAATTACAGTATGCTTAATTGCAAAATAAATGTACTTATCTAGTGTTTATGATTAATGGATAAACTTAGTGTCTTTTGCGAAGATGCTAGCTTGCTAGCTGTTACCAAAGGAAACTTAGAAAGGAAAAATCGTGATTAGGTGAATTTCTTCTGTAATTTGATTGGTGGAGGCAATAAATGCACATAGGTAAGATGGGTATTTTTTTCCTTATGAATTATATCTTGAGACTTTCCTTTCCACTCTTCAACCCTACCTTACCCCACCTTTACTCTTTGTTTCTGGAGATGGGAGTACTAGTTAACATTCATTTCCACATTTTCTTATAACCCGTTAGAAATTGAACCATTGTTAGTTGGTTTCTGTTTAGACTTGTTTTGATTGCTTCAGTTCATAGTAACAGATTTTTATTATGTCATAGAGTTCAGGTTTTGAGTATCATTTCGAAATAATATTAGCACAAAGAAGGTGCAGTCACTTTCTCAGGAGAAGGGACAGAAACTTGCCCTTAGAATTAATTTATATTATTAGCTGTATATTTATTTCTCTTCATTTTCATGGCTCTACCCTCTGGCAGGATTAGCTATGAATGCGAATGTCAAAAATAGAATGAAGTAATATACTATTTCCTAATATATTTTCAAAGCAAGTCAAAAAGAAGTGATAGGAAACTGAGGTATCTGTTCCATTTACTTTTATTTTTCATTGCCATTTAAAGTTTATTCATATTTGTTATTTTCCAGTTAAAATGGTGATATAGGAAACATTTTATTTGAAGATAATACATTTTGGGGGGGGAATTGAAGTTTATCATTGGTATAGTTCAATATAGATCAAAACATTCCTAATAACTGCAGCTCTCTTAAACAAATATTTCTTGCCTCTGACATGCATATAGTGCTCAAAGATCCAGACAGCAATCCATACAGCTTACTTGATAATACAGAATCAGATCAGACTGCAGACACTGATGCCAGCGAATCTCACCACAGTACTAACCGTCGTAGGCGGTCTCGTAGACGAAGGACTGATGAAGATGCTGTTCTGATGGATGGAATGACTGAATCTGATACAGCTTCAGTTAATGAAAATGGGCTAGGTATGTAAGCATTTAGGGAAAAGATATATATAATTGTAAAATACTGTTAATGTATGATGGTTTTTCCAAAAAAAAAAAACCCAAACATGCAATTCGCGTTTGAACTTTTTTTGTTAGTGTTTACTTCAGACAACGTAGATTGCCTTGTGTCTGTCTTAAATGTCTACTTCTGAGATTTGTATAGCCAAATTATTTGAAACTGGGAGGGTTTATTAAAGTGCTCTTTGTCATTCAGTCAGTACAGGTATTCAAAGTGCAAGGCACTTAATACTCTTTTGTTCCTAAACCAAAATTGTGCTTTCAGCTTGCCTTCTAAAAAATTACTATAAATGAGACTAGTGAAGGTATGTATATTGAATAGGAATTAATTTCCAAAGGGCTAAAATGTCATTAACTTTGGTAAAAACTAAACCGTATTAGAGAGGAAACTTTTATCTCTGAATTGATGTGATTTAAATTAAGTTTTAGAGTTTGTTTAATTGAGTTAAAACCCTCTTAATTTCCAGATAATAAATTCCATCTTTAATCTATTTGGAATGCTTAAACTACAAAAGTATTTTTCTTGTAAGCAGTGTATATTGTTTTATCTTGTTTAATTAAAAAGCTCTGTTTCCCCCTCCTTAGATCTTTGAAGGAAAGAAGTTTTTTATTTTGTTTCTGTTTTTGTCAGAATAGTTCATGGTAAACTTTGCAATTACAGATGATAGTGAAAAAAAAACCCAGCGACGCAATCGTAGCCGCAGGCGTCGTTTCAGGGGTCAGGCAGAAGATAGACAGCCAGGTAACTTGAGTGGACCTGTTGACAACACCAGGTCACAAGCATGAAAAAAATGTCACGTGTCTGCTTTCTAAATATATTATTCTTAACATGTACACATGTGTGCATATACATTCAAAATGTGCATTGCATAAATTGTTTACAACTAATAAGACTACTACTCTTAAGAAAATGCATTCTTCACATCGTAAATGTTTGGTAACCTGTCTAATTGAACTAGTGTTGTGTCTCAATTTTTTACATGGGATTACTGTTAAGAAGACTATTATTTTGTCTACTGGCAGGTTCTTTACCCTTGAGTTGAGGCCTGCCATCCTAGGGACCATGTTGTAGATTGTGATTGAGGTTGATTGGCAAAACTGGGCAGCTTTTGCATGGTGCCACTTACATATCTGGATTCAGCACCTCATTTTAGTGGGAATTATAATACCCACAGTTAAAAAAGTATAAATGAGAAAAATACTTGAAAGTGTCTTTTTCTTAGTAAGAGGAATGCATGTTAATGTTTGTTTATTGTAGTGTGATGCATTTTCTGTTACACCTACTAACTACTCAAATTAATAGTACTTACTTAGTTTTAGAATGTTAATTTAAGTACTCATAATTTTTAGTAACTTCGTTTGCTGTGTCTATATTTTGAACATAAGTCCATGTCCTGTATACAGAGAACCACATGTATATTCACATTGAAGAAACTGTGTGCACCAGAAATAAACCCCTTTCAAACTACTCAATTTTTGCATTTTTTCCAAAGCAAATTCTTTAATGTGTTTTCCCCAAATAAAGAATGTAAATTCTAGTTTCTTTAGTATTTTAAATTTAGTGGCTGTAAAGATATTTGGGAAAACTGGTTAAAGGTATTCCCATTCTTGAAAAAAAGTTCATGTTTTAAAAATAGTTGTAAGTTTAAAAGGAATTAAATATTGTCAAAAATAGAATGTTTCCAGAAAATGTTTGTTTTCCCTTCTCCTCCCCCTCTCATAATTTTAGAAATGTGCTTTAGATCGAGTATTTCATTTTTTGAAGCTGGCACAGCACTGGATATAGTTACTGGCCATAATTTATAAATAAGAAAATTCAAGATACACCAGTATGCACTTAACATAGGATGAATTACAATGTAATTTATTAAGATGGAGGGTGGTATATCACTAATTCAATGAACATGAAAGGAATTAACTGGGGTTAGTTGAAGAGGAGGCAGAGATTTCTGCATGGTGTTAATTGAAACTTGAGTTATTTGGAAATTTCGTTAATTTGGCAATGATTGGTGTCCTATAGTGCATTTATTCCTGTTTTGCTCTGTTCTTGGACTACTGCTTTTCCTCTTTTTTAATTCTTTGCCTCCCCACCACCTCACCCCTCCCCCCAAATAAAACAAAAACCAAAATCCCAAAATTGGAAGGTGGAACATGCACATCGTTTTTTCCTTGCCAATAGCAGCAGTTCTAGGAAGGCAGCCTTCATCTAAAGTTAGTACAAATAATCTCTTAAATATAGTCATTTAATTTGTTCACGTTTGCTCAAAATTTCTTACTGCCCTTACTATAAATTAAGCTGTAGATATTCTACTTATTAAAAATGTGACATTGTTGGTCATGTGATTAACTTGGACTCCTTAGAGGAAATTCTAGAGCCCAAATTATGCTGCTCAAATTGCCCTTTTTTTTTGTATTACTGTAAATATTAATCTGTATTGAACTTTTATGTGGCTCGTATTATAAGAGCTGGCTATAAATGGGTTTTTCTTTGAATCAGCTGAGGTTCTTTTTAGTTTTACCTCCCTTTTTTTGGGGGGAGTGGGCACTGGAATTTTTACCTTTCCAGCGTAGTGCCTCTTAATTGATAAACTGTATATCAAAGTATATTATTGTATGTCTGTACATAGTGTATGAATGGCTCTAAGAACTGTCACACATTCAACTTTAGCAGTCTGTCTATGCATCAGGGATTCCAAGTAGTAGAGTTTTTCCAGGTATTACTGAGGGCCTAACTATAGAAACGAAGTGAATTCATTAAGGTGCTTCCCAAAGTAGAGTCATTCCTAGAATGGTTTTGCCACCATGTTATGTAGACATACTAACAAAGTGATACCCACCTTCCCAGTTTTGGAAATACTACTAAATCTAAATGATTTAAAAAACTCCAAGATGGGCAGATGAGTTTCTTATAATTTGGAAGAGACATCTTTTAGACCTGAAACATCTTTCTTTAGTGGTGTTTCTAATAAGGGGTGTATTAGTTCTGAATTAAGTTGTTTCCTCAACGTTTAAAAAAATTTGGTGGCTCTAGAAAGTCCTTGGATCTTACAGAAGTGTTAGCTATGTTCATGATTAAGAAAAATGAACTGTGAATACTATTGAGATTTTTATTAGAATGATTTATTTTCATATAATTTGAACCTAATGGACCAATTCTTCTCATACCTCGTGACTTCAAATAAATAATTAAAAATTTCCTTGAGTTTTCATTCTTAACTTGCTCCCAAAATTTAAAATAACAATATTTCTTCTAATCAGGTTTTTCTTAGCCATTTTCTGATAGAAGATCATTCTTTGAAAGAAAAGAAGGTGGTTATTTTGATATTTCTTCAGTAGATTCTGAGTTGCAAGTCTTAGAAGATAAAGGATTGAGGTATAAAGTGAGGCCAGTCCAGAGTACCTGTGGACAAGAGGTCATTTACTGCACTTGGGTTGGCAGAACTGGGTGTTAGTTTCCTGTATCACTATTGCCATCTACACACACATGCCCACGCATGTGTGTGCATGCTCACACACACTCTGAGTCCTTGAAAGATTGGCAAATCGGGAGGGGATGGTTATTAATGGTGGCCCTTTTCCCACCATAATCAATGTCCACATTTTAGGTTGGTGGTGTGTCATCTTTGCTTGCAGTCTATTTTAAACTCATGGTTTCTAGTATGAAATGTTAAAAAGGAACCATAAAATATCACACTTGGATATGTTACTGTGCTCTTTAAAAAAATAAAAATGTAAATAAATCTTTTACATCCTAGATAAAATTTTCAGATAGAAGTATATACTATACCATGGCTTTCACCAAATTTGCCCCATTTTTGCTGAAAATTGCAAACACTTTCTGGACTTAGAATGCTGCATTTCCTATTCTTGGTTGTGGATTTTTATTTCAAACTTATCCCACAACAGTAGACTCAATCCAGAATGGCTGGATTGTTGTAAAAGAGTGCCTTAGTCTTCCTCAATCTCCAGCCTGAAATTTTCTATTAGTAATATAAACTACAGGCACATATTTCAAGCTCATTTTTGGTTTGAGGTGGTACCCAGCTTAAAAAGATTTTGAAATTGGGTTACCCACCATTAGTTTATTTTAAAAGTAAAATTACTCTTTATCCATAAATAAGCTTTAGAAATATTTTTTCAACACCTGTAATTTTTTTCTCATCTTCAACAGTCACAGTTGCAGATTATATTTCTAGAGCTGAGTCTCAGAGCAGACAAAGAAACCTCCCAAGGGAAACTTTGGCTAAAAACAAGAAAGAAATGGTAAGGAGATTTTAACCTGTAGGTTTTGTTGGCTTTTTTTTTTTTAATATGGTTTAGCATTATTTTTACTTCTTGAACTTACTGTATGATCACATGTTTCCCCAACTAGATGAATAATATTTTAAAGACTACTCTTGATTTGTTCTTGGTCCCAGAGAACTAAAGATATGCATGCTCAAGCGTGAAATAATTTTCAATTAGAATTCTAAATATCATTTGTAAAATTCACTCTGCCCAAAGATAACTGGGCATAGAGACTGTTGCTTAATTTGGGGAGCAGTAGGCTATATGTACATTTTCTGATAATAGGTCTGATGGATACAGACCTTTATGTTTCAGTTCTTTTAAATGCTTTAAGGGATTTGATAAGTAAATGTGAGTTTCAAAAAACAAAAAGGTGAGTAAAGTAGGTGATTATTTTTTTGCTTAGGGTTTTTTTGCTTAGGGTTTTAACTGTTTATATCTTTTACATGGTGAGCTTTTCCAGTGGTTAAAATAAAAATAGGTACAAGTTTTCACTAACAAGACAGATTCTTCCTGTGGTTTAGGCACTGCTAGGCACTAGAGATAAAGAGTCGAAAGACTCAAGAGAGGTGGAAAATCTTGGTATTTGGTTTGAATTTTAAGATCATTTTAATTCTTTAATCCATTGTGGTATATGAAACTAATATTATTAGCTAATTAATGTTTATGTAGCTACTTTCCTCCTCAGCTATAGATTACATTTATAAAGAAGTTGAAAAAGTTGTCTCCCTTTGGCAGGCAAAAGATGTGATTGAAGAGCATGGTCCTTCAGAAAAGGCAATAAATGGCCCAACTAGTGCTTCTGGCGATGAAATTTCTAAGCTCCAACGTACTCCAGGAGAAGAAAAGATTAATACCATAAAAGAAGAAAACACTCAAGAAGCAGCAGTCCTGAATGGTGTTCCATAAACTGAAGAAGTTCCTAGTTTACAGTTCTTTTACATTACATTTTACAATAGTGCTTGTACAAGCTTGCCAAAGATAGAATATGGATCGCCAGTCTTTACATCGCACTTTCAGTTCCTCCATTTGGAATTCAGAAAGGGGAGGGATCCTGAAGAATCATATGTTAAAACATACTTTGACACCTACTGTGTTATAAAAATATCATCAGATGTGCCTTGAGAATAGTATATGTAACATTAAAAAAAGTTGCTGGCTATAGGAAATGTTATTTTGTTTTCAAAATATGGCAGAGATGGGGGGGGGAGGTGGGGGGGATGGGATCCCTAACATAATATTCTTTATGAAAGCATTAGCTGCTTTTGTTACATTTTTAATATGCAACCACTTCTTCACCTGAGGAAAAATAGAACAAAATGCAGTCTAAAATATTTTGCACTGAATTGTAGTTTCATCATTAGTCTGGAAACTGGTCTGTTTTAATGTGTTTTTTAAATGCTGTATGTAGAGAAAAATCTGCAGACCACTGGAATACATTTGTTAAACTCATCTGCAGGGACACTGGGTGATATTGGCAGTGACTGTTCTATATTGAGGCTTTGTTTGGTTTATTTATTAAAGTGTACAGTATTTAAAATCAAACATAGCTTTAAAAATTAAAACACTAAGCTGAATTAGTCATGTCCATTTCAGACATAACCTAAACTACTGAAAAGATAATTTCCAGAAAGTTTATTCTGTATAAAACTACGTTAGTCTTCAGTAGAGTATCTTTTCCCCCTTTTTTTTTTTTTTTTGATTTTGGTTGGTTGATGTGCAATATGTTTTTGTATGCAGGTAGTAAATAAAATTTGATCTTCGATTTGCTGATTTTTAACTTTCTACTTTTTATAACAATTGTTGCAAAATAGTTGGAGCTAACTTCTAGGTCTAGAATAGTGTCCTGATTGCTAATAAGCATTTATACTTATAAATAGTACTAAATTGGTCAGTTAGTCATTTTATAATGAATATTCTGAAATCTTAGCGCTTAATATTTAGTTTCTTAGAATAGCTTAGGGAGTTTGATCATACATTTGATTAAAGTTTTTTATAACAATTTTAGTCAAAGGCAACCTTTGGAAATGGGGTAAAATCCAGAATTTTACTTTGGCCTTTGATTCTTTATTAAAATTACAGAGTATGATGAGCATTTTTAAAATAGTAGGTCACTCATTTGCTCTTTTATTCTCAAGGAAATAATTTTGAAGGTTTTCATACTAATAGTCTTTTGAATATATATTTTTGCCAGATGGCTTAGTTTTAGGAAGAGAAAGACTTTATTGCAAAGTGTGTTCTGAAGAGTAATAGTAGTTTATGCAGCTAAATGTGAAGTCGTAGCAAATAATTGTGGATTTATGGGAGGGTTTTGTTCCACGATAATATAGACCACTGAGCAAGAAACCCAATGTCTTATCCTTTTAAGAAAAATGACGCACCTGCAGAACTATGATAGGCTTTTTATGGTAAAGAGTGTTATTCAGAGAGGGTCTGAAAGTGTTCATGTGCATAATTGTGTTAATTTGGTAGGTGCATAAAAATGTTGAGTGATTTATAGTTAGTTTATGACTAGGGGAATTTGGGGTATAGTTAAAAATGTATTTGCTAGGTCAATGTATTGCCCAGCCCTCACATTGAGTATTAAATAGGTTGTGATGGCATTAAACGCTGCTTCCTAAAACCCTTAGAACAGAAATTTTAAGGTGTGGTGTGAATAATTCAGCCCTTCCACTTTGAATAACAGTATCAAATTCATATCCTGATTTTTAAAAAATCTACCCACGAATGTCTTTTTTACCCATCAAAGCTGGAAACAAAACTGATATTATTCTTCATTCTCTTCAATAATAGTGTTACAAGATTATAAGGTTTGAGCATTTTCATTAATCCTTGAAATGGTAAATACAGTATAAAGAAAAAATGATTTTTCATTTTCTTTCACATAGATTCATTAAAATCCTTCCATAAACATTGTTTCAATGGGGAAGAGACACAAAACCATCTTAAAAAGTGGGAACAGCCAAGCAGTTCTTTAGAAAAGATAACCATGTTCTAGGAAAGTGTAAATAAAAACAACTGAACCCAATGTCTTGTCCTCTAAGAAAAATTATGCACCTGCAGAAGTATGATAGGCTTTTTATGGTAAAGAGCGTTATTCCGAGAGGGAAAAGCCTACTCCCTACAGGTAACCACTGTTAATTGGTAGCCTTCCAGACTTACTTTCAGGGTACATCTTTTTGGCTACTGTACTAGTTTGATGTTGCTATAGGAGACCTTGACAGTAGACAGTAAAATTAATCAGGGCTTGTGCAGCTCAAATGTTTCAGCCTATGTATGTGAAATCACACATGGAACCTGAACAAAATCATGAAGTAGGAAGCTAAGGTTCTGTGGCGACAAAAGTGATTTGCTTTTCTTGAAATCTTGAGACACTTAGGATACTTGGGTTTGGCATCAACTATTTAAAGCCTTCAACAGGCCTCAGACTTTGCAAAATGGTATGGGCTCAGTTGACAGGTCATCTACTACTGGTAAAAAATTGTAGGGAACTGCAGAAAATTTTAAGTAGCTAATATTTAATGTGGGGTCACAAGGAGCACATCAAGCCAGTGAAGTTCATGAAGACATCTGAGACATTGCTTAGGACAAAGTTAAGGGACACTTTAAACATCAAAATAACTGAAGGACAGCGAAACAGGCAAAAACAGCTGTTTTATTGTATTCTAGATCTCCATGTCAGCAATTCTTTTTGTGGCTGGGATCCATCACCTTTATGCTAAGAGGTATTTTTGTAGCTATTCTTGCTACAAGTCTAGTGTGTAACATGAGAAGGGTCTCAGCAAAGTTGGCATGTTAATGGAATGTTGCAGTTACACTGGGAAATAGTACCATTTGTGTCCTCTGCAACAGATTTACACTTTGAGGTTGAAACCAAAGTAGTTAGCATTCTCATAGGCTGTCTCTAAAATAAGTTGAGTCAGAAGGACAGATGAATGGAAAACTGGCTATAATGCAGTAAGCCCTACGTTAAATAATGGATGGTGATTACTGGAAATGAGAGTAAAAATTACTTTTACATTTGGATTTTCTAGGCTTCAAGGAACTTGGGATTTGAACTAGACCTACAGGTTTGGCAAAATGCCAAGAGGCAAAAGAATCTTTGTCTTTGCTATTGGGGTTTGGTTTGCTCACACCTTTTTGTAAGACTATCTCGTATACTGGATTTAATGGCTGTATTTAAAATTTCAGTTTTAGGATGTGTGATTGAATGGATAGTAGTCATTTAAAACTCATGATTAGCACATGATAGCATCTGGGTTTATTTCAGTATTGTTGCAGTAAAGCAGTAATTACTATTTGCTGTAGTTAAACTTTGGCAGGTTGGTGGTAATTCAAAACTCAACTGCTGGTTGAAAGTAAGTCATGTTGAACCATAGGAAACTGTCAATAGTTGACTATTTTTGATCCCCAAAGTGGCAATTTTCTGTGGTTCAACCTAACAGTACATTAAGTATAATCATTCTAGAAATCCAAGTAAGAATCTAATCATCCAGCAAAGCTATATAATTGAAGGAGGTTCATGTAGTCTATAAGGAAAAATGTTAATTTGGTGTTCTTAAAAGGGTTTATCAGTGGATCACTTTAGATTGAGAATCATCTTTCTCTTATATATTACAAGTACTGAATTAAGGTGCATAAAAATGCCCCTTAGTAATGTAGTTTTTAAAAGGATTTCCACCAATTCATTCGCCTATTTCTTCCTTTGATAATTTGAAAAGATGATATAGGTCTAAGTACAGATTGGGAATTATATCATAGTTTCTTCTGTATTCTAGAGAGGGCTAGATTGGATGATCTCTTAAGGGCCCTTCTAATATTAATATAACTTGAGTCTAGTCATGTGAACTCTTGAGTAACACTTAAACCATAATAAGGAATATGCCGAGTTAAAGTGGTATATATGTATCATGCCAGACATTTCCAACTATGCTGTATATGCAATCTACAGATAACAAAAGCAACTACAGTTTTTCACTGACCTTCTCGGGCTTAAAGGTCCACTATTAAGTATACTCATTAACAGCTTCCACATTTACTTCAGTGACTGGTATGATTTTTGGGTGAGGGCCATGTATGAAATTAACATTTTCTGAATGTTTTCTGCCCTTTTCACTTAATGCATCAGCTATCAAGTGTAACTACTCATTTTCTAGTTTAGAGACAATTTCCATTATAAAATTTTCCCCAGTTTTTCTAGGTTAATCAGGTTTACACTTAACTTGCCTGCAGCTTATACCCCATACTTTTAAAACTTTTTTTAAGCTTGCTGTTTTCAGGTTGTAAACCTTACATTTGTGATTCCATTAATTGAAGCAGCAAGTGTTAACATGTTCCAGATTATATTTTAACACGGGTCAGTAATATTTACTCTCATTTCCAGTAACCTATATCATCTTTTCAAATTATCAAAGGAAGAAATAGGCGAATGAACTGGTGGAAATCCTTTTAAAAACTGCATTACCAAGGGGCATTTTTATGCACCTTACTTAATTTAGTACTTGTAATATATGAGAAAGATGATTCTCAATCTAAAGTGATCCACTGATAAACCCTTTTAAGAACACCAAATTAACATTTTTCCTTATAGACTACATGAACCTCCTTCAATTATATAGCTTTGCTAGATGATTAGATTCTTACTTGGATTTCTAGAATGATTATACTTAATGTACTGTTAGGTTGAACCACAGAAAATTGCCACTTTGGGGATCAAAAATAGTCAACTATTGACAGTTTCCTATGGTTCAACACTGGATAGAAGCTCTTTCTATATCTTGTTGCTAAGGTAACAGTTGGTTGTAAGTAAAAGTAAGTAGGTAGCACTCTGAACAGTGCCAACAAGAAAAAGCAGAGCTTAGGAATTTTAAATTTCTTGGCACTCAAAAGTTACTCAGCCCAAGACACTTTTAACCAAAAACCTCCTCTAGCATTCTAAGAGTGGTTTTTACTTCACCTCAGATTTACAGGTTTTTCTATCACATGAAATATCTGAGCCAATTTCTAAATTTTTATTGGAATTAACATGTTGGGGGGGATTATTTAATGCTTAATAAAATGTGACCCTGCTGCACATTTCTGAGTTGCAAAACAGCTTTTATATAGGTTAAAAAAATTATTTCTGATAGTTTTCTTTAATGTAGGGCATAGATTTTTAGTATGCTGAAGACAATATAGCTTTTGATTGTGGCATAAACTTGTTTAGGGTTTACCCTTGTGTTAAGTTGATAGTTAACTAGTTTTCTCCAATTAATGGTCTTCTGTTTTTTAGAGTAGAACAAATTAAGGATAGCAGAAAACACCATATAACCAAGCTTGTAGATTCAGAATGTATAGGTGTGAGCGTGTATTCTACCTTTTTTCACACAGTTCCTTGAGTGATTTGAAGGGAAGAGAATTTGCTTATAGCTCTATGGGGAAAAGATATAACTTGTGGGTCACTCATTACAGCCCACTATGATGATCAGCAAAGCAGTTTTTATAAAGCAGCATAGGACTGATGTCAATCCCGAGGCCCAGTGAAGGCAAAAGGGGCTAAGTAGGGAAACTAAATCTCTGGTATGCCCTATCTAATATTTTACACTGGGTAGAATTCCCCCAAACCGTATCTATTGAGAACTAATATATGGAGAACCAAACTGTGAACATACATAGTATTTTGGAGAAGACATCCAAGACTTAAAGAGTCTCACTAGCTAGCTAACCTCAAGAACCATTTGCTCTGGCTCTTTGTTTTCCTATCCATAAAATATGGAGGAATTCTCACAATTTTTGAGTTCATTATTAACAAAATTCATTACATAACATAGTTCTGAGCACACTGAGGTGACTTGCTCAAAGTTGCCTGGCTGCTATAACAGAAGTTTGACTTGAAACCTGGACCTCCTATCTCATGTGTTCAACTATACTATACCCTCCTTACCTTTTAGAAAAAGCCTGTCTAAGCACTGACTGATGAAAGACAGGTCCCAAACTAGAAATGTAATGACAAGTACTGGACTGACATCTAAGTACCACCAAGAAAAACATCCCTGGGTATTTCACTTGTAAAAAAACCAGTGCAGAGGTTAGCATTGAACTTGGGATCGAGAAGATCCACCTTCTCACCCAGCATGTTGCTTTGACAACCTCACAAAACTTGTTTCCATACTTGTAAAATGTACCTAATGATAGTAACTACTATTGAGATATACAGAGAAAATGCTTAGCACAGTGCTAGCAGTCAATAAATGCTAACATTACAAAGTATTTTGTAAGAAAAAAACTTAAAAAGAAGGCTCTTTCAAGTAGTGACTCTATAGCATCTTACTACACTGATGGACTGTGACTGCAATGGGGTGTTTGTGGGGGGGGAGACTCAATAGTATGGGTGAATGTAGTAACCACAATGTTGCTCATGTGAAACCTTCATAAGCTCGTATATCAATGGTACCTTAATTTTTTTTTTAAGTAATTTAAAAAGTAAAAAAACTCTGATCATAGTAACATCAATTACTATGATCTAAAAGATCTCACAGATGACTTTTTCTTCCCAAGAAAAATGTTAGGATTGCTTAAATATCCTTCAAAGAAGTATGGATTCTTCTACTTGAAAAAGGTAATCCTAGAGACAATAAAACTACCTAGTTTTATTTTGAAAGAGAAATTATTATGAAAGAAATGTGCTCTGCCGTGCTCTTCAGTACTAAAGTGGTCTTCTTCAAACAGGTATCCTATTTGTATTAAACACTCAAAAGTGTACCTACTACATGGAGTTTTCATTTTTAGAGTAAATGCTTGATTCCCTGTGAGAATATTACCACTTTGAGAGTTTTACTGTCTTTTCCTTTAAGGTCTTGTTCATTGGAACTTTTTGATTAGTCCAAAAGACTGAAGAGATTAGTAAGCTAAAATATAGTTGGTCCTCATTATTAGCAGGTCACTTAATTTACAAAATCACCTATTTTGTAACCCAAGAATCAGCACTTAAGGTTTTTTCCTGACCATCTGTGGACATGTGGAGTGTTGAAATATTTGAGTCATCCAGTGCCTATTTTTGTAGTCCATTTAGTGCCAAGTTTTCACAATTGTGTGCTGCTCCTAGGTAATATCCTTGTTTAAAATGATCCAAGCTAAGTGAAGTGCTGCCTGATGTTCCTAAATGCAGGAAGGCTACAGTTTGCCAGCATGAGGTAACACTGTTAGCTGTGAGTTTGATGGCAATGAATCAGTAATATATTTTGAATAAGGTGTCGTTCAAGAGAGATACATAAGACAAGGTAATACACTGATCAGTTGATTAAAATGTGGCCAGGATCATAGACTCCTGTATTGCCCCAAGAACAGTATTTGCTAATTCAGTGTTCTGTGACTACAGAACATACCTACTACAAATAAGAATCAACTGTACATTCATACACCCTTACCCCTGAAAATAATGGAAAAAATGATACGCAAAAGCCATGGCTGGTGTAAATTGGTGCTTCATCGTACTCTTAAATCATAAGAGAACTTGATCAGATTTTAAACAAGGAAACGAAAAATTCAACAAAAAAGCAGATATGCCCCAGTTGTGAAATGCTTCACCTTCCAACACTACTATTACCTTCCATATTTTGACCTTGAAAGTCTTCTCCATTAATTACTTTAGAAAGCTTTGAGAGTTTAGATGATAGTATAATTTATCACCTTAAAGCTAAACAATAAAATTCCTGTTGCTGATCACAGACGAGGTTGATTAGGTGTTTTACCTCGGATGTTTATAAAGGTCCTCTGGTTAGTGTCCTTGGGTACTTGTTATATCAGAAGCAAGCCATCTGCCCTCAAGTGTGACTTAAATATGTATCATATGAAATCTCAAGAGTCCAAGCTGGGTATTTTGATAACTGAAGGCATTTCAGTTTTGCTAACTATTTGGTCATAATACGTACAAAACCTATAACCAATTAAAATAATTTATAAATGGTCAGTTTAAGCAGCTAGCTGACTACAGTGTAAGTACTTTTTTGATTAAAAACAAGACCTGTACTTTCAAACCTTTTGTCATACTCTTGATTTTTAATATATGTAATCTTAATTCTGCCAGTGATAATATAATATACATACCTAGATCAGTAACTTAGGCCAGGGTTGTGACTAAATTCACTTTTAAATTCAAGGTTCCAGGCAGCTGGGCCAGTTCGCTGTACCTTCAATAGTCATTCTTCCCAGTAAGTCTCTACTATAATAACCTTTGCTAATTCATCATACTGACTATACTGTATTTTTAATTACCAGTCTGTCTACCATTGGATTGGTGGCTCCCTGAGAGCAGACTATCATGTTCACTTTACCTTGAAATAGGTATACCAAACTATCTGTTAAATGAATAATGAACAATATTTCTATTCAAATGGTATTTATCCAGGGGGTATTAATTGCCAATATTCTATATTCTATAATCTGATTTATAAGAAACATGAAGGTTTTGATTTAGCCTGTGCTAAATCATTTTTAAAACTTGTAGCTTTGAGTATTTATTAGAAAAAGCTGGTACTCGTACACATAAACTAGAAAGAACTTAAAATTCACAAATTTACTTCATTTTTTAGCTTGACCTTCTAGTAAATCTTTAGCTTCATTGATTTTGGCTGCTATATAAGGAGATCCTCCTACAGAAAGAAAAATGAAATAGTTATAATATGGAATCTCAATTTTTACTTCATCAAAAGCTACTCTCTGGTTTCAAGAATCCCTATGCATAGAAGTGAAATTAGCAGAAGCACACTGATTTTTAAAAATAATCAACTGGGCCACCAAATATGTGGTAACGTATTTGACCAAAAGTGGGAAATGAGGTAATTCCCATGAGGCAGATTTCCACAAAAACGGCATCCTTTAAAAAGGCTTCAACTGATACCTCCATACTTATGTGACTTTGAAATGGTGTTAAGTTACCAATTCATGAAGATTTCAAATCGTGAATGAAGGTCAATTTATGGTAATGTAATATTTTAAAACCATCATATACAGTGGCTTCTGAGCAAAAGACCTCGTTTTGCTTAGGTCCTTTCTGTGCATACTTTTTCTCTTTTCCTGTTACTGTCCCTTCACAATGCCATCTACAGCAGTGTGTTTTTACTAATCTAGAGCAATGACTCAAAAAGTACGCTGTCAGATCAGAAAGCATTGGCATCAATAAGCTTAGCAGAAATACAAACTTGAGGGCTCCACCCTAAGCCTACTGAATCAGAAGTCTCCAGTTAATACAAGTTAAGCTTTATAAAAGGGGCTATACAGTCAGATACCAAACAATTACAACACTCTTTAAACTCAAAACCCTTTTAATGAAAGGAAAATGGATTTTTGTGATCTGTATTTTGGTATTGTTTTTCAACACAGCCAATGCTGCTTAGAAGTATCAGAAACTAATAAATACATTCTATAGGTTTCTAACTAGATAACCTCTAGTTCAAAGGTTTAAATGGATAGGAAAATACATTTTTAGTTTCATTAACTGAAATGTAACATTTCTTTACTTGAGAATGCATACTGTCCTCTCTCCAAAAGTAGTATTTGACATTATGAGAAGTCACATTTTACCACATTGCAGATTGCAAAACATTAATGCTTATCACTACTTCCAAATTATAGTAGTTGTATCTGATCATTGTATTATAAATATTTTACTCAGATTTTATTCTTTTAATACACCAAAAACAAATGGATCCAGCTTAGGAGAGAGTGCTTACACAAGGATTTAGGCATTTCCCTAAAAACAACTGAGAACTAGATATAAAATTATTCCATTAATACAATTAGTCACTCCAACAACATATATAAAAGGAATTTAATAACTTACCCTTGTCTGGGTGATTGAGAAGCATAATTCGTCGATGAGCATCTCTTATTTTTCCTTTATTGGCAGTAGGGCTAATTTTAAAAGGAAAAGGTATTGTTTACATCAAGCTACTGGATTACATAAAGTTGTACATAAAGGCCAATTAAAGATACTGTGAAGCTGGACTAAACACATGTACGAAAAGCTATTTAGGAATCTCTTCCCCAACACACAAGGAAGATGAATATTCTGAACTGGAACTAAACAGCTACTTAGAAAATAAGGCATTTTCAAAAAAAATTTAGTTGAACTTGACAATATTCATTACAACAGCCCTTTTATTTGAAAAAGCATGTTCAAGTATTTGTAAATGAAGGCAGTTTCCCACCACAAAAAGTGTCACATGTCACAACATTGAGCACTGTGACTACCTGTTGAAAAGTCTACCTTCCCAACGAATTAAAACTGCTTATTTTATGTGTCAGTGTGCCTTTTCACTGGATTTCCACAGGAGTGGGTAGATCTTAAAAATATCCTTAATACATTAACTCCCTCCTAACAAAAGGACAGTCTTGCGCATTTGCTCATGGCTCTAGAATTGAAGAAAAATATTTAAAATATTAGAAATTACCTTACACCTAGTATTAATGCTGCTTCTCGTTTTGTCATTTTGGATTCAAATCCACCTCTGTAATAGGCACCACTGAAGGCCTAAAAGAGGAAATGTACTTGTCAGAAGATTATTAGAATAAACTCAAAGTTGCTTACAAATGTCTGTAAACATTCATAGAACTGGCAGAAAAACAGACATTTCAGAGAATATTAAGTGCAATGCCCATAATTTAGCGTAAGTATCAACAAATATTTTAATGATCGTTAAACAGATCTATTTTTCCCAAAACTGTCTTGAAAATATGAAACAAAAGAACAGTGCCTCAAATCCAGTGTTCTGAGAGTGAAGAGAAGATATTCCAAGTTAGCCATGTTCTAGATACAAATTTTATCTCAGAATATGACTGTTTTACAACAGAAGTGCCTCAAGAAGAGAATTGAGAGATCCTATAAGTGGTTCAAGGCAACAACTAAAACAAGACTTTAAGATATACATTGTGAAAATCAGGCTATCAGGTTGTCTGATTTCATGTCAGATATCGTATTGGTGAAGCCTGCCATCACCCCATTCTGTCAAAATACTCAATAGGCCGTCAGAGCCAAATTCATTCTTAACTGTGAGCACAAAAGGATGATCATGACATCCAGTCATACTCCATAGCCTAATTAACCGTGATGCTGCCCAAGTATCAAGTTAGGGAATGCCAGGGCTGCAAAGTAAGAACAGATCACCTCAGATCCCCAGATCCCTCTGTGCTTGTGATGCAGAACAAATGAGGGATGGCAAGGATGTTGACAGAAGACACTGATGTTAATAGTATGTGAACAACAAAGTAATACTATCACTATCCTAGAATTGTTAACACCTGTGCCCCAATTCTGTCACACAAAACATTTGATTTTTTGGGGTTAGCACCATTACAAAGCTTAGGACTTCAAATCTTCCTTGTGGGAAGCAAGAAAATGCCCAAGGCAATCAGAACTTCATAGATATTTAAAAATTCACCCTCTGGAAGTGTGGCTCTGGCTTCATACACAGCCAGCAAAAAATTACCAAAAATGTTTATTATGTCTTACGGATTTTGGCAGACTTTGAAAAACTTGTTTTACTTGAGGCTCCATATGCTTCATGGCTTGCAAAACATAACGGCCTGGAAACAAAAGCAACAGAATAATTAAAAAATCCCCAACCTCTCCTAACTTCACTTACACCCTCAAACCATAAACAAACCTGCAAATCCTGCAGCAGCAATGGTCAGTCCAACTGCTACCACTGTACTGGCCTGGTAAGGGGAAGGAGAGTAAATATTTACTTCTCTAATTCCCACCTTCCCAATCATAACCATTCTTCCACCACAACCCATTACAACTTTTATTTCAACGAGAGAAACAATTTTTAGGATGAAAATACTGTGCCCAATTATCCCTTAAAACTGCACTTTTATATCCAATTGTATAGGTAGGGGACTTTCTTTGAAGAAAAGGGCAAATAGATTTGCTTATTTATTTTTACTATAGTCAAAAGGATGATTTCCCTCCCTTTGAAAATCTTTCATCTCTGGGCAAATGAGGTCACACTAAAGTTGAGTCAAGAGTAATGGAAATAAAGTTTCTGCTAGAGAAGGAAGAACTGCTGACAGAGGGTTCCTGTAAAATTCTGATAACGCACGTCAACGTTACACGTGGGCTTAACTAGGGGGCTAGTTTTTCACAGGGTCTTCTGCACTGTCGCTCCTCGCAGTTACAGAATAGGAGATAGCCCCGAATACATTCAGGAATCCAAAAGGTGTGTCGGTAGGAGCCAAGAGAAAGGACACGGCAAAGTAGAGAAAATACTGTGAGGATGCTAGGGGAAAGGCAAGTATAATCAAATGCGTTTCCACTCATCTTCAAGCCCTGGGACAGCGAACCAGGGTCAGAGCCCCCGGCAGAAGGGTGGTGTAAGAACACAAAGGCCAGAGAGGGGTGAGCCAACAGACCATCATTTGTGTTCTGGAAAATGTGACTCCGGGGCCCTATAGTCCCAGCTCAGAGTCGAACTACGGAGACAAGCTCGGCTGCTGTCGGAGACTGTTTAAGCTAAGGTTGAGGCCTGAGCCCGAGATCACCCAGGAGACCGCAAAGCTGCACTCACCATGGCTCTGGTTCGGCTCCCCTGCCTCCACTGAGAGCGCGGTTCATCCCAGCCCGGAGGCCGCGGCCACGCGCCCCACGCCTATACCAGAAAGCAAGGCGGCCACCTTCAGCAGGCAGAAGCAGCCCAGACACTGGCGCCCCAGGAAATACGGCAGTGGCGGCCGCAAACTAGGCCGGAAAACTGTCGTAAAAGGGGCGGGGTGGGGAAGGGAGGCAGTGGGCAATGGGGGGAAAGGTCTCTCAAACCGTGGGCAACTGCGGAGCACGATTTGGGATTGGTTGATGGGTGGGCGGATTCCTCCTTGGCTCAAAGGTTGAGGTTCTGTTTTGCCCTTCAAGCTTGGGCTGAAGGTATTTACATATTCCGCTGGGGAAGGGCATTCATGAACAAATACTGTGTGTCCTTACTCAGAACGTTTCTACGCCCTACCTCTTAGCACCTCCGTTTGCCATTTATTTTGTTTAGAATTGTCAAGAATATTGAATATCCTTAAACATGCCGTTCCACAGTTAAGCCAAATAAAAATTTAGTAACCCAATATAGCAAACGAGAGTATGTCTCAGAAAGCAAAACGAACAAACACCACTGTGTTGCAGGGGTTGCTCAGTGACATCCTTCTATTTACAATAATTTTATTTAAATATGTGACTTGACAAGATTATGTGTGAATGGGATTTTGTTTTGTACAACGGAATTACAACTTCTAAGACAGTTAATATTTCTGAGCATGGAATCTCAAAATCCCCACAACTGAAAAACGTTGTTGAAAGTGTGTCTTATCTCCCTTGCCTCAAAATAAAAAAATAGGGTTTGGTTTCGCCCTTACAGGGCATGCGTTTCATATATCCCTACATAAAGGCTTGAGAAAAGCAATGGAGACAGTATGGACGTTTTACAATGAGATGTTTGAATGATCAGAATAAATTTGGAGTTATTTTCCCCTTAGAACTTAACAAAGTGTTAGAAATCTTGTTTACATTGCAATGAAATTCTGCTTTGATGAGCTGGTTGGTTATTAGGCAAAAAAGCAAATTTGTTGGCTTTGTTTTCCTCATCTATAAAAAGATTCTACCTTTGGATGTCCAAGAACACTTCTAGCCCTGAGGTTTTTGTAATGTAATTTATTTTTAACAAATGATCCAGCACTAAGACAATAGTATTAAGTGTACTTCTTCCTCTTCTGTTTTTCTTTAATCTAGCTTTTACCCCACAATTACAAAAGAAATAATCAAGTGAAGCCTAAGACCTTGGGACCAAATTGGCCAGAAACAAGCTAGACAGCTGCCTGAAAAAACTTACTATGTTTTTGGTATGTACAAACTATGGCATGTAGCTTGCTTGAGGAATAAGTTACCATCTAGCCCAGCCTGAAGAAACCAGCGATGGGCAAATACAGGGAGACATTGGCTGAGATGAAGATAGCAATGTTTTTGGAGGCAAATCAAACTAGATGTATAACCTGGCTTTGTCACTAGTTGTGTGAATTTGGACAGTTATTTCTAACTCAGAGTTTTCTCATTCATAAAACAAGGATAATTATGACTACCTCACCACATTTTTGTGAGGATAGAGATTATGTACATAGTGTGCTCTGCACATACTTATCACCCAGTGTATGGCCATTATTATTATGAGGAAAGTCCGAATTCAAACGGGTATGTAGAGGCTTTCCCAATTCTCATGACATTTCACTCATGGATATTAAGTTTGGTAATTCCTTTGGTACCCACTAAGGGCATGGAAAGAACCTTTAAAAGTAATCTCTTTAAATGTCCATCAACTAATGAATAGATAAATAATCATTCCTTATTTATTCTAGCTTCTGGTGACTGCTGGCATTCCTTGACTTGTGACTGCACACTTCAATCTTCAAGGAATGTGGGTATCTTGAAATCTCTCTCTACTCTGTCTTCCCATTTCCTTTCTCTTCTGTGGGTAGAATCTCCTCTGTCCCTTTCTTAAATTATATGTAAAATTGCATTTAGGGCCTACCCCTATAATCCAGGAGAATCTCCCCATTTTAAGACCCCCAATTTAATTATAGGCCATTAACTTAATCATAGCTGCAAAGACTTTGCTATATAAGGTAACATTCACAGGTTCCAGATTTTAGGACCTGATATCTTTGGGGGCCATTATTTAGTCTACTACAGAGAAGAAGAGAAGACAAAGGAGGAAACTAGCAGGGGCCAAAGAATGAGAAAGGACTCAAGCACATCTTCTCAGTATCTCCCCTCAAACTTGTTAGTTATGTAAAACACTTCTTGGGGAAGAAAGTGAGAGATGAGAAGAAATAGTAAGAAGTATTCTTGCATTGTGGCTGTCAAGTACTTTTTGACCATGACTCTTAGTAAGAAATATGTTTTACATTGTGATCCAGGGAACAAATACATATGTGAACACACACACACAAATGCACATTTAATTTAATGTGTATTTAAGTTTAATTTAATTGAAATTAATGTTTTCAAGATAATACTTGTCCTTACTTCCTGAGAAACATGCTGATCTTTTTTGTAAAAAAAAAAAATGTGGGGTAACTTGTTAAGTTTTCAACCCACTAATTGGTCAGAACCTGAAAGCATCAATTTTGGAAGCCATCACTCCATAAAATCCACAATTGAAACATGATGCCAGGCAAATAAGAGTTATTTTTTTCTTTTTCCTAAAAACTATGTGCCCTACAGTGTGCTAAATGTTTTGTGTAGATTATTTCACTTCATTCCATGACAACTTATTTCTGTTTTGCAGCTTAGGATATTTTGCTAGATATATTTGTTTCTTCCTCTGGATCCCTTCCTTTCCATTTTCCATTCTTCTCCATGTCCCAGAGGGTTATAGAAGGTTAGGAAGCTGACCTTAATGGACTGCTTCATTGGTCTCTCTTGTCTTTTGGCTTAAGATACAGTCATGTCCATGGTCAGAAGATCAGCAGCCCGGAGGAAGGTGAGTTCACAGTCTTCATTTCTCCTTCTTCCTTCCTGGTGGTTGCCACAGGCTGGCTGAGTTTGTCCACTTTAAAATATAGTTCCTGATGCATGTAAGTGTTCAGGCAATTATTCCCATTCTTGCTTCTTGAGGTCTATGGGTACTAGTGACTCCATTGGCCACTACCGCCTTGCTAGATACACAGCTCTTGACTGTCATTTGCTAGTTTCCCTTAATCCTGTCCACATCTTTGTGAATTGTCCCTCTGTTAAATCCTTCTCAGTTATTCCATTTGGGTATATCATCTGTTTCCAGCATTGACGAGGACTGTTATGAAATGTACTACAATAATCCAAGTAGGAGATAATGGTAACGGTGGGACTGGAAAGAAGTGGCTAGACTCCTGCCTATGTTTTGAAGGATGAATTGATAGAATTTGCTGTTGGATGACATGTCGTGTATGAGAGAAAGGAAGGATTCAAGAATGACTCTAAAGCTGCTTTAGAGTCACTGGAATGGGTGGAAGGATGGGGTTGTTGCTTAGTGTGACTGGAAAGATTTCAGAAAGAGCAAGATGGGCTGGGAGCTTTTGTTGTGTTGAATTTGCAATACCAACTAGATATGTAAGGAGTGTTTTCCAGTATCATTTGGATATACAAGTCTGGTGTCAAGAGACAGGTCTGGGAGTCATCAGCCCATTGATGGTCTTCAAGGTAATGTAACAGATGAAATCATCTATTGCCTGAGTGAAGAGAGAAGTAAGAGGAATAGGACTGTGTTTGGGGATCTTCCATATTTGGAATTTGGGGAGATAAAGAAAAACTAGATAATTCAACTAGAAAGGGGTGACCAGAAACCAGGTGAGTGTGGTGTCCTGGAAGCCAAATAAAGTGTTGAGTGGGGGAATTGTGTGAAATGCTGCTAATAATCAAATAAAAGAACAGCTGAGAATTGAGTACTAGAGACCATAGGTGATATGAACATATGAAAAGTGGACATATGGATTATAAGGTATCTCTTTCACGAAATTTTGCTGAAAAGGGAATTAGAAAAAGAAAGCAATACTCAAAGGGAGAAGAAGTATAAGGAGACTGTTTTTATTTTGTTTTCTTAAGATGGAAGAAATAAGAGTGTGTTTATCTGTTATAGGAATGATCTTACAGAGGGGCAAATTTGACAAAATTTGTTGAATTACATAATTCAAAAATGAGAAGAAAATGTAAAGGCTGCTTTTTTTCTCCAACATCTTTGTTTTATAAATGAGAAACACAGGTCTCAGAGGTTACCTGACTTTTCTAAAACCCTAGCATAGTCTAGTAACTGCTCAGCCTTATTGTCCACTTTCCATATGTATAATGTTAGGGTTATAAGATGACAGGGCAATAGAATCGCCTTTTCCTATATTTCCTTACAATTCTTTTTAGGAATTATCTCTGAATTAATGGTGTTTAAGTTCCTGACTAGCAGCCCTTTAACCCATGGAATCCTCTGTAGGCAGATGCTCACATAATGTTATCTGTAAAATTGCATGACGCTCAGTAAATATTTCCTCCCCTGTCCTTCATTCCACCTCTTTTTATCCTCTTCCCTCCTTTCACTCAGTGATCCTGCCATGACCTGACAATGTACCATTGGGAATTCATCCTACTGTCCCCTGTACGGCTATGAATATTCTTGGTAAATGATCATGCTGAGCTATGATCAACAGCTCCTCTATGAAGTATTTTAAGAGATTTTTTTTGTTGTTAATAACTAGTAAAAGGAATACTTTAATTGCAGAGAAGCAAGGAAGAAAGAAAAGAGATTTAGAGCAACAGAGACTGAGGACAGGCTTTGGTAAGAATCATATGAGGATCTGGGGCAGTGGGAAGCAGAGGGGATGCTGGCAAGCCAAAAAGGAAGACCCGAGGTCCAGCCACTCTTTCCTACAAGAGGCTTCATCTGTATCCAAGTTCGGTTGCCCTGCTCTGCTCTGTAGCTATTATAAAATAATTTATAATTATTTCTCCTGTGATTTTTCTCTCCCCTTTCCTCGATTGTTTTACTTTTTTTCTGCACGGCATCTGTTTTACTTTGACTTACTACTTTCCTTTCAAATTATAAGAACTTGTCTGTATTTAGTCCAGAGCATGTGAATGGAGGGCCAGTTAAAGAATCGCAATATGTTCGACCAGAGTGACAGTACCCAGGAGGCTTGTGTTCTGGGTAAAGTCTCTGCTTTCTACTCAGGCTGTGAGGAAGGGACACTGAGGCACTCAGGATTTCAGTGGAAACTTAGAAATTGGGGTAGCCTAGGTGCTTTTTCCCAAATGGAGATTTCCCAACCAATCCTCCATTTCATTCCATCTTTGCATGTCCTTCTCTGTTACCTTTCTTAGTACATTTCTCCCTTCCTGAGCCAGAATTCCACTCACATGCGGCAGCTTTATGCATTGAATAAATAGAGCCCTCCCTGCTGAGCTGTGAGCAAATGGGACTGACCAACAGAACAGTCTGTATAAGTGCATTTTGTGTGCCTGGGACAGATAGACAAGTGTAATTATTTGATTGCTGGAGATTGCTACAAAATGAGGGTGAAATAGTAGGTCTGAGACTTGTTGGTGAGTATTATTGGTGATGTAGTGTCATGCATTAATCACATAGTGTCATGTGAAACAAAGCTACACTGGAGGGTTTGTCTGAAGTTGCATTTTAATCAGATTTTCAGAGATCTCAATAGTGGAGATGAGTAGTAATAAAACAAGGTGTCTTTAAGCACCCGTTTGGGAGTTTCAGTTTGACCTAGGCTGATGTTAAGGAAGTACACACTGCCGTCACGAATTATTTAGTGGCTAGAATGAGGCATGGGATTCATTCCTGGCTAATTGTCATAAAAATCATATTACTATAGTGCCCTTCTGTGAAAAATCATCTTCACCCTCATCATTAGAGTCCTCGAAGAGAGGCCATTGCAAAAACCCCATGAAATTTTTTCTGGCAACTGTGATGTCCTTAGTTATTGCATAGTTGACTTCCTTAGCCCACCCACCGCAGACAACCTGTCCAGATTTCTCCACTTCTCCCTCCATAAGCCTCACGGTCCTGCCAAACGGGATCTGTCACCACTATTCTCCAGATGTGCCCTGAAGTCCCCTGCCCCCGGGCTTTTCCTCAAGTCATCCCCTCCATGCCAAGTGCTCTTTGTCTATTCCATCTCTGACCGCCAGTTAAAGGCCCGTATCAAATATATCTTCTGTGAAGCCTTCTTTGTTCATTACTCTGCACAGGTGTCCACAAGGAAGAGATAGTAAACTTTTAGGCTTTGCAGGCCACATAGAGTCTATGTATTTTTTTTTATTTATCAAAATGTAAAAACTGTCATTAGCTTGTAGACCATTCAACAACAGACCACAGGATTAATTTGGCTCGTGGGTCATAGTTAGCCAATCCATTGTCTAAAGTGATCTCTCCATTCTCTGAATCCTGTTCAGTTTTGTTTGTACTGCACATGCCACTAGTCTTATATAAAAATTATTGCTATATAAGTATTTTCTCTATTGGACTGAAGATCATTAAGAGTAGGCGCCATGTCTCATATACTTTTTTACTCCCTACAACATCTATTATAGTTTCTAAACATAGAAAGTGCTCAAAGGATGTCTGTAAAATGAATGAATAAATTACTTATAATATCTTCCAGCAAAAATGTATCTAATTTCCCAACTCTTCAGAGCCTTAATTTTTCTGACAAGTAGGTCTTCCACCTCAACCCTACCCATGTGCACCATAATACAACTGATAATTAGGCACAGAATATTGTTTTCATTTATTAAGTATTCACTGAGCCCATATGTGCAAAGCTCTGAGAAAACATCAATGGACAAGATAGATGGAAACCTCAGCCCCTGTGGTGCTTTGCAGTCTAGGCCAGAAACATGATCTTAATATGGGCTCTTCTGATATATCTCAACTTCGCTTTCCTATTTTTCAGATCATTGATTTTATAATATTTGCCACTTGGTTTACCAGGGTACAAGAAATAATACAAATTTTAATAGTATAAGCTAACATTTATTACATACCTTAGATAGTTATAGATATTTTAAAAATATCTACAACCATTTAATGAAGTAATTAACTGTATTTAGTTATTTTGTTGTCAATCTGCATAAACTGGTGATCATGGCTGTCACTTAGCAGGAATATGGGAGATAAACTAGTCTACTAGAGGCAATATCTTGGTCACAAGCTAAATTAAGCAATGTCATTTAGAATAGGCATATAGGGCTTAATAATTGGTGGTAGTTTTAAAAAAACAACTTAGCTAGTAAGTGAAGGAGTAGAGATTTGATTTAAGGTCTGTTTGCATCCCAAACCTGATCTTTCCTATGTAGTCGAAGTAATGTTGTCTCATGTTGAGTTTCATTCTGAGCACAGATGTGCACTTAAATAAATAACAGTGAAGCAAAACATAAAAGCAAGAAACCAAAACAGCTACACATAAAATTAGTTGACAGAAATTACTGCATTTTATGGCAGTCCCTGAAGAAAATATTTAAAGAGGGACTGAGTTCTTAATAGAAGAATTTCCTTATTGTACCTTTCATACTGTCTGCCTCACACAAAATCCATTGCCAGAAAAACCCCAGTGCTGTTTGCTCAGTTCTTTTTCTTTGCCACCACTTCTCAGTCTATTTTATTTCCTTCTTCCAGTTATTATCTGCCCATTCAAGAATTCCCATTCCTTTATAGTCTGTCCCTCCCTGCAATACACAATGTAGTAAGACAGATTCTAAGATGGCACCCAAGATTCCCAGCCAGTGGCATACACTCCCTGTACGATTCTATCCCCTTGGGCATGGGCTGGACCTGTGAATATAGTGGGATCACCAGTCCTTGATTAGATTATGTAATATGGCAAAGGTGAGAAAACAGTCACTCCTGTAGGCTCATTACTTTATGTAAGGAAGATACCATGGGAGCAAACTGGAGTGAGATTCTCCTGCTTGCTTTAAAGAAGTAAGCTGCCATGTTTTAAAAGGCCTTTTGCCTAGAACCTGAAGGTTGCCTTTAGGAGCTGACACCCACTAAGAAAATGGGGTCTCAGTTCTACAGCTGCAAGAACTGGATTCTACCAATGTTATTGAGCTTAGAAGAGGCCCCTGTGCCTCAGAAGGGATTGCAATGCTGGCTGAAGCCTTTGCAGAGAACTCAGCTACAGTGGGCCTGGTCTTCTGACCCAGTGAGAAAAAAAAAAAGTATTGTTTTAAACCAATACCTTTGTGGTAATTTATTACACAGTGATAGAAAATGAATACATGAACATTAATCTGGTTTGTGTGATAAGGTCCAGAAATATCTGGGGAAAGGGAAAGGTGTGCATTTATATTTTTGTTCTATGTAGTTAGATTTTTGTTTGTGTTACACCATTATTCCAATGGGTCTGATCTTTTTTTTTCCCCAATACAGTACACAAACAATACACCTGAAGAATGTAACATCCTTCTATAACAATAGTGCCTCCCTAACCTATGAATCTCTAAGAGTGAGGCTAAGGCTTGTATAGTTCGTCAAACAAACAGGTGGTTGGGGTGTGGTTTGGGTTGAGAACTACTGCACTATAATATTTTACAGACACCTAAAGCTGTGTCTGACATCCATATCTGGACTACATTATACATTGACTTTATTTGATTTCAATGAGCTGGAAATTTTAAGTCACCAAATATCAGAGACGAGTGAGAAAGTTTTCACATGCCCCTCTTCTTGATAACATTCAGCACTAGACATTACTTAGATATAACCTGCCCTGATCTTGCCCCCTACCTGAAGATGGGATTTTTCAATCTTCAAATCAGTTCTGGGCTTCCAGGAAAGTTATGGTGCTCTTGATAATTTTAGGTAGTCGGTCGAGGGGATACCTTGAAGCATCCAAACCTGATGGTCTGCTCTTTGAGAGAGGTTTTGGTGGTTCCTTTCATTAAATTTCCTCAGGGAAAAAAAATGTAGGTGAGGGTGACATCTACCACAGATCTTTCTAGTTGAAGACATAAAAAGGTGTGTTTCTCCTTATTTTTTTCCTTTTCTCTTCTGTTACTGTTTATGTAGAGAATTACATTGATTTCTTAATGTTAAGCCAATTTTGCATTCCTTACCGGATCATGATATATTTATTTATTTACTTTTTATGTATTGCTAGATTTGGTTTGCTAATATTTTCTTTGGAGTTTGTACCTATGTTCACCTGTGACAATGGCCTGTAATTTGGGTTTCTCATAATATCATTTGCAGGTATTAATGTCAAAGTTATGTTGGCTGTTGGCCTCATAAAATGAATTGGGGAAGCTGAAAAAACAGTCCCTAAATTACATTCATACCCCAATCCCTGTAACATACTAATGTTAAACTTATTTGAAAAAAGGGCCTTAGCAGATATGATTAAGTTAAGGACCTTATGAGGAGATTATGTAGGTGCTATCACATGTGTCCTCATTAGAGTGGCAGAGGGAGATTACACGCAGCAGAGGAGAAAGCAGTGTAAGGTTGAGAAGCAGAGATTGGAGCGATGTGGCCACAAACTAAGGAATCCCAGCAGCCTCTGGAAGCTGGAATAGGTAAGGAACAAATTATCTCCTAGAACCTCCAGAGGGAATGTGCTGACACCTTGATTTTTTTTTTTAACAATTTATTTTATTTTAGTATCATTAACCTACAATTACATGAGCAATATTGTGATGATTAAACTACCCCCTTCATCAGGTCCCCCCCCTG
>JAQQAC010008350.1:17367330-17404830 GCA_029783875.1 Phataginus tricuspis
CCTGTGGGGTCCGTCGTTATTTTTCCTTTCTCATTTGTGATTCTGTTTATGTGTGTAGATTCTCTTTTTCTCTTAATGAGTCTGGCTAGGGGTTTATCTATTTTGTTTATTTTTTCAAAGAACCAGCTTTTGGTTTCATTGATTTTTTCTATTGTTTTATTCTTCTCAATTTTATTTATTTCTTCTCTGATCTTTATTATGTCTCTCCTTCTGGTAACTTTGGGCCTCATTTGTTCTTCTTTTTCCAATTTCAATAATTGTGTCCTTAGACTGTTCATTTGGGAATGTTCTTCCTTCTTTAAATGGGCCTGGATTGCAATGTACTTTCTTCTTAAGACTGCCTTCGCTGCGTCCCACAGAAGTTGTGGCTTTGTGTTGTTGCTGTCATTAGTCTCCATATATTCTTTGATTTCTGTTTTGATTTGGTCGTTAACCCATTGATTCATTAGGAGAATGTTGTTAAGTCTCCATGTATTTGTGAGCCTTTTTGATTTCTTTCTGAAATTTATTTCTAATTTTATACCTTTGTGATCTGAGAAGTTGGTTGGTAAGATTTCAATATTTTTGAATTTACTGAGGTTCTTTTTGTGGCCTAGAATGTGGTCTATTCTGGAAAATGTTCCATGTGCACTTGAGAAGAATGTGTATCCTACTGCTTTTGGGTGCAGAGTTCTGTAGATATCTGTTAGGTCCATCTGTTCTAGTGTGTTGTTCAGTGCCTCTGTGTCTTTACTTATCCTCTGCCTGGTTGATCTATCCTTTGGAGTGAGTGGCGTGTTAAAGTCTCCTAGAATTATTGCATTGCTGTCTATTTCCTCCTTCACTTCTGTTAGTATTTGTTTCACATATGCTGATGCTCCTGTGTTGGGTGCATATATATTTATAATGGTTATATCTTCTTGTTGGACTGACCCCTTTATCATTATGTAATGTCCGTCTTTATCTCTTGCTACTTTCTTCGTTTTGAAGTCTATTTTATCTGATACAAGTACTGCAACACCTGCTTTTTTCTCTTTGTTGTTTGCTTGAAATATTTTTTTCCATCCCTTCACTTTTAGTCTGTGTATATCTTTGGGTTTGAGGTGAGTCTCTTGTAAGCAGCATATAGATGGGTCTTGCTTTTTTATCCACTCTGTTACTCTGTGTCTTTTGATTGGTGCATTCAGTCCATTTACATTTAGGGTGATTATTGATAGATATGTACTTATTGCCATTGCAGGCTTTAGATTCATGGTTACCAAAGGTTCAAGGGTTGCTTCTTTACTATCTGAGAATCTAACTTAACCTTCTTGTTAAGTTATTGTGAACGCCGTCTGATGTTTCTTTATCTCTCCCTTCCTATTCTTCCTCCTCCTTTCTTTATATATTAGGTGTTTTATTCTTTGCCTTTAGTTGGTATTTGGATGGTCTGCTTTCTTTGCTATGCTTTTATTTTCTCTGGTGACATCTTTTTAGCCTTAGGGGTGTTTCCCTCTAGAGCAGTCCATTTAAGATATCCTCTAGTGGTGGTTTATGGGTGGCAAACTCTCTCAACTTTCTTTTGTCTTGAAATTGTTTAATCCCTCCATCATATTTAAATGATAATCGTGCTGTATACAATATTCTTGGTTCGAGGCCCTTCTGTTTCATTACGTTAAATATATCATGCCATTCTCTTCTGGCCTGTAAGGTTTCTGTTGAGAAGTCTGATGACAGTCTGATGGGTTTTCCTTTGTAGGTGATCTTTTCTCTCTCTCTAGCTGCCTTTAATACTCTGTCCTTGTCTTTGATCTTTGCCATCTTGATTATTATGTGTCTTGGTGTTGTCTTCTTTGGGTCCCTTGTGTTGGGAGATCTGTGGGCTTCCGTGGACTGTGAGACTATTTCCTTCCCCAGCGTGGGGAAGTTTTCGGCAATTATTTCTTCAAAGACACTTTCTATCCCTTTTTCTCTCTCTTCTTCCTCTGGTACTCCTATAATGCGAATATTGCTACGTTTCGATTGGTCACAGAGTTCTCTTAATATTCTTTCATTCTTAGAGATCCTTTTATCTCTCTCTGCCTCAGCTTCTTTGTATTCCTGGTCCCTGTCTTGTAATTCCTTGATCGTGTCTTGAACCTGATTCAATCTGCTGTTGAGCCCTTCGATGGCTTGTTTCATTTCTGCATTGTCTTTCCTCACTTCCCTCACTTCCTCCCTCAGCTCTTGCACATTTTTCTGTAGATCTGTCAGCATGGCTATGACTTTTATTCTGAATTCTTTTTCTGGAAGACTGTGAATGTCCATTTCTGCAGATTCTTTCTCTGGGGTGGTGTTTGTCTGAAGCTTTGTCTGTATCATATTCTTCTGTCTTCTCATGACTATAGAATTGGTTGTTGGTAGCAAGGAGAGATAAGAAAGGAGAGACAAGAAAAAAAAGAGATTTCTACTAATAATAAAAAAGTAAAAGGAGAGAGAGAGAAAGGAAAAGAAAAGAAAGAAAAAGAAAAGGCAGCAACACCTGAAAGAAAACAGCAACAACAACAAAAAAAAAAAAAAAGAAAAAAAGAAAAAAAAACACCAAAACGCCCACCGGGGGTGGTTTCTGTGTGAATGCTGTAGGTGGCGCTATTGCTCCACTATTCCAGAGCCGCGGCCACGTCACTCCACACGGCCCTTTAAAGCTGTGACACCTTGATTTTGGCCCATGATTTGTCCTGTAAAATTTTTCTATTAATATGTTTTCAATTCTTTTGGGTGTATACCTAGGAGAGGAATTGTTGAATCATATGGTAACTCTGTGTTTAACTTTTGAGGACCTGTCAAACTGATTTCCACAGTGGCTGCACTATTTTACATTCCCACTAACAATGTATTATGGTTCTAATTTCTCCACATCCACACTAACACTTGTTATTCTCTGTTTTTTTCCTTTCATCATATCCATCCTATTGCATGTGAAGTGATTGCCCATTGTAGTTTTGATTTGTATTTCCTTAATGACTTATGATGCTGAGAATTTTTTCATGTGTTTACTTGTCATTTGCTTATCTTCTTTGTAGAAATGTCTATTTAAATCATTTGCCCATTTTAAAAATGGGATGTTGTCTTTTTATTATGTGATTGTAAGAATTCTTTATATATTCTGGATACTAGACCCTTATTAGATACAAGATTTGCACATATTTTCTTCGATTCTATGGATTATCTTTTCACTTTCTTGATAGTGTTGTTTGAAGCCCCTAAATTTCAAATTTTGATGAATTCTGCTTTCTCTTTTTTCCCTTGGTTGCTTTCTTCTGGTATAATATCTAAAAACCACTGTCTAGCACTATAGCACAGAGAAGACAAGTAGTGACTCTATAGCATCTTTCTATGTTGATGGGCAGTAACTGTAATGGGGCATGTGGTGGGGACTTGATAATGGGGGGAATCTAGTAACCACAATGTTGTTCTTGTGAAACCTGAGCATAAGATTGTGTATCAATGGTAACTTAATAAAAAAAAATACTGTCTAATCTAAGGTCATGTAGATTTACTCATAAGTTTACTTTGAAGACCTTTGTAGTATTTTAGTTATTACATTTAGGTCTTTGATCCATTTTGAGTTCACTTTTATATGATGTGAAGTAGGGTCCAGCTGAATTCCTCTGCAATAAGGATATCCAGTTGTCCCAGCAACATTTAATGAAAACACTATTTTTTCCCCCACTGAATTGTTTTGGTATTCTTGCCAAAATCAACTGACCACAGATGTATATGGGTTTATATCTAGGTTTATATCTGGAATCACAGTTCTATTCTATTGATTTATATGTCTATTCTTAAGCCAAAACTACACTATCTTAATTACTGTAGATTTGTAGTACAGACTATTTTGGGTCCCTTGCAACTCCACATGGATTCTAGGATTAGCTTTTCCATTTTCATTAAAATGGCCTTTCGCATTTTGATTGGGATTGTGTAGAATCTGTAGATAAACATGGAGTATTGCCATCTTAACAATGTTACATATTCCAATACATAAACATGGGATGTTTTTACATTCATTTAGGTTTTTAACTTCATTAATTTTTTTGTAATTATCAGTGTACAAATCTTGAACTTCTTTGATTAAATTTATTCTTAAGTATTCTTTTCTTTTTATTTATTTTTTATTTTGCATTAAGGTATCATTGATATACAATCACATGAGCAACTTTGTGGATACTAGATTTCCCCCATTATTAAGTCCCTGCCACACACCCCATTACAGTCACTGTCCATCAGTGTAGTAAGATGCTATAGAGTCACTACTTGTCTTCTCTGTGCTATACTACCTTCCGCATGCCCCCCTACATTATGTGTGCTCATCGTGATGCCCCTTTTCCTCCCTTATCCCTCCCTTCCCACCCATCCTCCCCAGTACCTTTCCCTCTGGTAACTGTTAGTCCATTCTTGGGTTCTGTGAGTCTGCTGCTGTTTTGTTCCTTCAGTTTTTGCTAGGTTATTATACTCCACAGATGAGTGAAATCATGTGGTACTTGTGTTTCTTCGCCTGGCTTATTTCACTGAGCATAATACCCTCTAGCTCCATCCATGTTGTTGCAAATGGTAGGATTTGTTTCTTTCTTATGGCTGAATAGTATTCCATTGTGTATATGTACCACATCTTCTTTATCCATTCATCTACTGATGGACACTTAGGTTGCTTCCATTTCTTGGCTATTGTAAATAGTGCTGCGATAAACATAAGTGTGCACATGTCTTTTTGAATCTGTGATCCTGTTACCTTAGGGTAAATTTCTAGGAGTGGAATTCCTGGGTCAAATGGTATTTCTATTTTTAGTTTTTTGAGGACCTCCATACTGCTTTGCATAATGGTTGAGCTAATGTACATTCCCACCAGCAGTGTAAGAAGGTTCCTCTTTCTCCACATCCTTGCCAGCATTTGTTGTTGTTTGTCTTTTGGATATTGGCCATCCTAACTGGTGTGAGGTGATATCTCATTGTGGTTTTAATTTGCATTTCTATGATGATTAGCGATGTGGAGCATCTTTTCAAGTGCCTGTTGGCCATCTGAATTTCTTCTTTTGACGAGTGTGTTTTCAGATCCTCTACCCATTTTTTAAGTGGGTTATTTGTGTTTTGGTAGTTGAGGCATGTGAGCTCTTTACGTATTTTGGATGTCAACCCCTTATTGAATATGTCATGTATGAATATATTCTCCCATTGTGTAGGATGCCCTTTTTTCTACTGATGGTGTCCTTTGCTGTACAGAAGCTTTTCAGTATGATGTAGTCCACTTGCTCATTTTTCATTTTGTTTCCCTTGCCTGGTATATATGTTCATGAAAAAGTTGGTCATGTTTATATTCAGGAGAGTTTTGCCTATGTTTTCTTCTAAGAGTTTTATGGTTTCATGACTTACATTCAGGTCTTTGATGCATTTCAAGTTTACTTTTGTACATGGAGTTAGTCAGTAATCCAGTTTCATTCTGTTACATGTAGCTGTCCAGTTTTGCCAACGCCAGCTGTTGAAGAAGCTGTCACTCCCCCATTGTATACCCATGGCTCCTTTATTGTGTATTAATTGACCATATATGCTTGGGTTTATATCTGGGCTCTCTATTCTTTTCCACTGGTCTATGGGTCTGTTGTTGTGCCAGAACCAAATTGTCTTGATTATTGTGGCTTTGTAGTAGAGCTTGAAGTCAGGTAGCATAATCACCCCTGCTTTATTCTTCCTTCTCAGGATTGCTTTGGCTATTCAGGGTTTTTTGTGGTTCCATATGAATTTTAGAACTATTTGTTCCAGTTCATTGAAGGATGCTGTTGGCATTTTGATATGGATTGCATTGAATCTGTAGATTGCTTTAGGCAGGATGGCCATTTTGACAATATTAATTCTTCCTAGCCAAGAGCATGGGATGAATTTCCATTTATTAGTGTCCTCTTTAATTTCTCTTAAGAGTGTCTTGCAGTTTTCAGGGTATAGGTCTTTCACTTCCTTGGTTAGGTTTATTCCTAGGTATTTTATTTGTTTGGATGCAATTGTGAATGGAATTATTTTCCTGATTTCTCTTTCAGCTAGTTCATTGTTAGTGTATAGGAATGCAACAGATTTCTGTGTATTAATTTTGTATCCTGCCATTTTGCTGAATTCAGATATTAGATCTAGTAGTTTTGGAGTGGATTCTTCAGGGTTCTTTATGTACAATATCATGTCATCTGCAAACAGACAGTTTGAGTTCTTCCTTGCCAATCTGGATGCCTTTTATTTCTTTGTGTTGTCTGATTGCCATGGCTAGAACCTCCTAACTATGTTGAATAAAAGTGGGGAGAGTGTGCATCCTTGTCTTGTTCCAAATCTTAAAGGAAAAGCTTTCAGCTTCTCGCTGTTAAGTATAATGTTGGTTGTGGGTTTGTCATATATGGCCTTTATTATGTTGAGGTACTTGCCCTCTATACCCATTTTGTTGAGAGTTTTTATCATGAATGAATGTTGAATTTTGTCTAATGCTTTTTCAGCATCTATGGAGATAATCATGTGGTTTTTGTCCTTCTTTTTGTTGATGTGGTGGATGATGTTGATGGATTTTCGAATGTTGTACTATCCTTGCATCCCTGGGATGAATCCCACTTGATCATAATGGATAATCATTTTGATATATTTATGAATTCAGTTTCTAATATTTTGTTGACTTTTTTTGCATCTATGTTCATCAGGGATATTGGTCTGTAATTTTCTTTTTTTGTGGTGTCTTTGCCTGGTTTTGGTGTTAGAGTGATGTTGGCCTCCTAGAATGAGTTTGGGAGTATTCCCTCCTCTTCTACTTTTTGGAAAACTTTAATGAGGATGGTGTTAGGTCTTCACTAAATGTTTGATAAAATTCAGCAGTGAAACCATCTAGTTCAGGTGATTTGTTCTTACGTAGTTTTTTGATTACCAATTCAATTTCTTTGCTGGTAATTGGTCTATTCATATTTTCTGTTTCTTCCTTGGTCAGCCTTGGAAGGCTGTATTTTTCTAGAAAGTTGTCCATTTCTTGTAGGTTATCCAGTTTGTTACCTTATAATTTTTCATAGTACTCTCTCATAATTCTTTGTATTCCTGTGGTCTCTGTAATGATTTTTCCTTTCTCATTTCTGATTCTGTTTATGTGTATAGACTCTCTTTTTTTCTTGACAAGGCCAGCTAGGGGTTTATCTGTTTTGTTTATTTCTCAAAGAATACTTTCATTGATTCTTTCTATTGTTTTAGTCTTCTCAATTTTATTTATTTTTGCTTTAATCTTTATTAGGTCCCTTCTTCTACTGACTTTGGGCCTCATTTGTTCTTCCTTTTCTAGTTTCATTAATTGTGAGTTTAGACTGTTCATTTGGGATTGTTCTTCTTTCCTGTGGTAGGCCTGTGTTGCAGTATATTTCCCTGTTAGCACAGCCTTCACTGTATCCCACAGATTTTCTGGTGTTGAATTATTGTTGTCATTTGTCTCCATATATTGCTTGATCTCTGTTTTCATTTGGTCACTGATCCATTGATTATTTAGGAACATGTTATTAAGCCTCCATGTGTTTGTGGGCTTTTTCGTTTTCTGTGTGTAATTTATTTCTAGTTTCACAGCTTTGTGATCTGAGAAGCTGGTTGGTACAATTTCAATCTTTTTGAATTTACTGAGGTTCTTTTGTGGTGTAATATATGATCAATTCTTGAAAATGTTCCATGTGCACTAGAGAAGAATGTGTATCCTGTTGCTTTTGGATGGAGTGTTGTGTAGATGTCTGTTAGGTCCATCTGTTCTAATATGTTGTTCTGTGCCTCTGCCTCTTTACTTATTTTCTGTCTGGTTGATCTGTCCTTTGGAGTGAGTGGTGTGTTGAAGTCACCTAAAATGAATGCATTGCATTCTATTTCCCCCTTTAATTCTGTTAGTATTTGTTTCACATATGTAGGTGATCCTGTGTTGGGTGTATAGATATTTATAATAGTTATAGCCTGTTGTTGGACTGACCCTTTTATCATTATGTAATGCTCTTCTTTGTGTCTTGTGACTTTCTTTGTTTTGAAATCTATTTTTTCTGATACAAGTACTGCAACTTCTGCTTTTTTCTCCCTACCAGTTGCATGAAATATCTTTTTCCATCCCTTCCCTTTTAGTCTGTGTATGTCTTTGGGTTTAAAGTGGGTCTCTTGTAGGCAGCATATAGATGGGTCTTGTTTTTTTATCCGTTCAGTAACTCTATGTCTTTTTATTGATGCATTCAGACCATTTACATTTAGGGTGATTATTGATAGTTACATACTTATTGCCATTGTAGGCTTTAGATTCGTGGTTACCAAAGGTTCAAGGGCAATTCCCTTACTATCTAGCAGTTTAATTTAACTTACTCCGTATACTATTACAAACACAACCTAAAGGTTCTTTTTTTCTTTTCCTCCTTTTTCCTCCTCCTCCATTCTTTGTATGTTATGAATCATATTCTGTACTCTTTGTCTTCCCTTTGGTGACATCTTTTTAGCCTTAGGAATACTTCCATCTGTAGGAGTCCCTCCAAAATGCACTGTAGAGGTGATTTGTGGGAGGTAAATTCTCTCAGCTTTTGCTTATCTGTAAATTGTTTAATCCCTCCTTCAAATTTAAATGAAAACTCTTCCGGGTAGAGTATTCTTGGTTCAAGGCCCTTCTGCTTCATTGCATTAAATATATCATGCCACTCCCTTCTGGCCTGTAAGGTTTCTGTTGAGAAGTCTGATGATAGCCTGATGGGTTTTCCTTTGTATGTGATCTTTTTCCTCTCTCTAGCTGATTTTAAAAGTCTGTCTTTGTCCCTGAACTTTGCCATTTTAATTATTATATGTCTTGATGTCTTCCTTGGGTCCCTTGTGTTGGGAGATCTGTGACCCTCCATGGCTTGAGAGACTGTCTCCTTCCCCAGACTGGGGACATTTTCAGCAGTTACCTCCTCAATAACCCTTTCTATCCTTTTTTCTCTCCCTTCTTCTTCTGGTACCCCTGTAATGCGAATATTGTTGTGTTTGGATTGGTCACACGGTTCTCTCAATGTTCTTATATTCTTAGAGATCCTTTTTTCTTTCTATGCCTCAGCTTCTTTCTATTCCTCTTCTCTAGTTTCTATTCCATTTACTCTCTCTTCTACTACATCTAATCTGCTTTTACATCCCTCCATTGTATGTTTCGTTTCCGATACAGTATTTCTTAGTGATTGACTCTCCGTCTTAAATTCGGTCCTGAGTTCTTGAATATTTTTCTGTACCTCCATAAGCATGTTTATAATTTTTATTTTCAACAATATTTCAGGAAGGTTAGTGAGTTTGGTTTCATTTGGCCCTCTTTCTGGGGTTTGTGAAATTTTTGTCTGAACCATATTATTTTGTCATTTCATATTTCTGTGTGGTGCCCACTAGTGTGCAGAAACTCCAGTCTCTGGAGCTGCTCAGCCCGTAGAGTGAGGTTGAGGGTCATAGGGGAGCGGAGCTGGTGCCTGGGGGGAGGAAAGATCTGTTTCTTGATTCCCGTCTGTGGTGCCTGTCTCCAGTGTCAGAGCCAGTGGGCTAAGCACACACGTGTAAACCTCTATGCTTTGCGTTTCTAGCTGTTGTAGGCGGGGCCTCCCTCTGACTCGCATGATGCCTGTGTAGTGACTGCCCATTTGCAAGCACGTGCCTGCTGGCCAGTAGGAAGGTTTGGCAGGCTGTGTGTCACAGTGGGGGGCCTCGGAGCTGAGTAGGCAGCCAGGGGGATGGAGCTCCTGAAGCTCCTCAAAGTTCTCAACCAGCTGGACAGAGTGAACCCAGGCAACCTTGTCCAGCTCTCCCTTCTCCTGCACAGCAAGCTCCGTGCAAGCCCTGCCCCTTCATCAGCCCTCTGGCTGCTAGGAAGCCTCTCAGACTGTGTGCCTTTCCTCTGGCACAGAGTGGCCAGGTGTGGATCCCATCCTCTGCAAACGGCCGGAATGTCAATTTCTCAAGCACTCTGCCTGTCCGAGTTCCCCAACATCCAGTACACCACACACTATAGGATTCTGCTCACAAAGCAGATTTACAGGGCTAAGTGCTCAGCAGTCCCAGTTTTCCACCCCCTCCCTCGCTCCGTTTCTCTTCCTCCCACTGGTAAGCTGGGGTGGGGGAAGAGCTTGGGTCCTGCCAGATAAAGGCTTTCCTATGTTACCCTGTTTCCTGAGGTCTGCTCTGTTTGTGAGGTCTGTTTGAAGTCTGGTTCAGCCTTCTTTCTTGTTGCTGTTTTAAAGTTACTTGTATTCATTAACTCTATTTTTGGACAATTTGTGGTTTTGGGAGGAGCTCTCCGTCTCACCTCTGATGCTGCCATCTTGCAAGCTTAGATCAGGTCTGTGCTTTTTAAATAACTTAAGAGACGTACTTAAAGGCAGGTTTCAGGCACCATCTAGTAGGGAAGTTATATTATTTGGTATCTATATTAATCTTCTAGATCTGCAATAACAAAATACCAGAGATGAGTGGCCTAAACAATAGACACTTATTTCTCACAATTCTGAAGGTTGGAAGTCCAAGACTAGGGTGCCAGCAGGTTTGGTTTCTCCTGAAGCCTCTCTCCTTGGGTGGCAGATGGCTTCCTTACATGGCCTTTTCTTCGTGTGTGCATAGCAGACCCATGGTGTTTCTTCCTCATCTTATAAGGGCACCAGTCCTGTTGGATTAAGGCCCCACCCTTAGAACCTCATTTATTCAAAATTACCTCTTTAAAAGTGCTATCTACAAATGTGGAGTTAGGGAGTTAGGATTGTACACTTGGGGTTTAGGATTGTAACATGTGCATTTTGGTGTGGGATGCAATTTAGTCTAGAAGAGCATCTTGTTGGTCTGATGAGAGAACTGAGATCAAGGAGAGCTGTGCTTGTTCCTTTGAGGCAGGCATGTAGAATTTAAAAAGAAAAGAAGTCAAAATCAGCTTCCCAAAGGAAATATCTGATTGTGAGTGTCCCTGGGCACTCCTATCTGGCTGAGTGATAACCAGAGTTCTCCTCCGGTTTGCTTTCCCAGTAGTGAAAACAAAAGCTTGTCATGTGGAAGCAATCAGCTGAATATTTCCAACTAATTACTAGTCCCCTTTAAAATCAAAGGAGTGTGTGGGTAAGTTGGGGTTCCTATGGCCAGGATCCTCACTGAACTTAAACCACCTGATGATGTAACTGGCCTGTTGCTAGGCTACCACTTCCACCCCTTGAGGCAACAAGCTATTATTGCGCTATATAGAGAGCTTGGCCTAGTGTTCTCAGCAGAGGCAGAGATGCTAGTGATCAACCTACTGCCAGGAGAACAAGTTTGGGTAATAAACCCTTTCACCCCAAAGAAACGTTCTACTGTCGTTTCCTTGGTCACACTGAATCCATAGTGAACTTGTTGGGGGCTGAAACCCATTGGCAAGACAATTGACGAAAGTCAGCAGGGTTCTTTGTTGACCAAGGAAAAAGACAGGCTGCCCTTATGGGAGGGGTTCTTCAGTGGGCTGCCCCTGTGAAAGGGGAGACAGTGGATTGTCCCCCAGTGGGTATGTGGTCTGAGATGGCTTGCCTTCTATAGGACTGGGCCCCACCCCAGGACTGGAGGCAAATGGAGGTGATACCTGAGGCAGTAGGGGTGGCCCTTGGTATTGTAAGTAGGTCTCTTGAGAGACAGAGTGCCCATGAAGCAGTGGGGACTGTGGGTTGGCTGCTTCTCACAGTATTATAAAGGTCTACAGAAGAGACTCAAGAAATGGTGGCATGAGAACATGAGCTGCAAACTTCTGTGGATTCCCTGAAGAAGGAAATGGCATTGATGTGAGAGGAGGCAGCATGAGAATGCTGGCAGCAAGGTGCCGTTGAAGAGATAAAAGATTCCTTACGGAACAAGATGGCAGTGCTGCTGTTGGGGGCTCTGAAGGAGGAAAAGGCCATCAAGGAAAAAGACGAACTCCTGAGGGAGGCACAGGTGGAGGTGGCACAAGAACACCATCTGAAAAGCACTGACGTGAAGGTAAGAGAGCTGCTGAAGACTGAGGTAGCATTGCTGCGAGGCATGGTAGAAAAGATAAAGGTTGTAGCAGAGGAGGCACTCAGGGGAGGGGAGAGAAAGGTGCCGTCAGCCCCGGAAATGGAGGAGCTGAGGAAGTTTGAAGGGGTGGTGCCGTAGGCACCGACCCCTCCTCTATTGAAAGCACGCCCAGTGGTTGTAAAGAAAATAAAAACCCAGAAGCCGAGAGTCCCCTAAGGAGAGGAGCAGGCCCCTCCCCAGGTCATGAAGCACTCTACTCTGCCCCTATACCCAGGCTGAGCTGGTGTATTTGGGCTCTGGGTTTAGGCAGAAGCCCTCGGAGTCAATATCAAGTTGGCTTCTGCATCTGTGGGACTTAGGGGTGGATGGAATTGTTCTATCAGAATCAGAGATGGGATAGCTGGCTTCCCTGTCAGTTTAGCCTGCCTTGAAGCAGCAGTTTCAAAGTGCACATCAGACCCCAGGGAATCACTCCCTCCTTAATTGGCTCATGGCTGCACCTCGTGCTTTGTGGCCCAATCCGGGTGATCTACCATCCTCTCCTGTTAGATGGCAGATGTATGCTGAGCTCCAACAGGTGTTACAAGAGCTAGGCATGAAAAATGCCATCTATAGTCCAGAGAATAACGGCCCAGATGAAGAGATTGTCACTACTGGGATGAGAAATATGGTGCTTCAAACAGCTCCCACATCCCTTTTTGGGTCTCTAGTGGCTATTCTTTCCCCTCACTTAGGGCATCCCATAAGTGAGGTGATACATACAGTAGCAGACTTAGGATAGGCTGAAGCAATGAGAACTCTGAAAGAAATAAGATCTGCTACTCACAAGAAGAATTTAAAGGGCCCCATGAAGGTTACAAGGACCCAGATGTGGGTTGATTTAATACGGGCAGGAGCAGATGGAAAGAAATTAGATGAGAAGCCAAATAGGATCTTCCTAGAGCTATGGCAACAACTGAAACCAGAGCAGCAGTTACAGCCATTAAGACCAAAGAGGCAGAGGTCAGAGACAGAGCCACAAGTCTGACCTGTGTGTTTTCAAGACTTCCTGCTGGAAAGCAAGCCAACCACACTTGAGCCCACACAGGAAGATGATTGGGAAACACGGTTTGACTGAGGGAAGGTCGGTACCTGCCCTGAGGGACTAGGGGGTGGGACTGGAGGCAACATGTTGAAATAGCTATCCATTGGTCCCCAGTGAACATACATGTCCTGGCTCTGGTGGACACAGGGCCTGAATGTTCACTGATTCATGGTGACCCTGAGCGATTCCCCAGAATACCCACTATCATAGATGGATATGGGGGTAAGGCTCTCAGAGTGAAAAAAGCCCAAATCCCTTTGGGAATAGGGCATCTACCCCAAAAAGAATATACTGTGTATATATCTCCTATCCCTGAGTATATTTTGGGGATTGATGTCCTGCAGGGTCTATGGTTGCAGACCACTGCAGGTGAGTTCAGACTGAGAGTACGTGTGGTGAAGGCAGTTCTGAAGGGACATGCTGGGCACCTGCCCATAGCTTTGCCTGTGCCTTAGCAGGTGACTAATACCAAATTATACAAACTGCCTGGAAGGCATAAAGAGATTGGAGAAACTCTCCAGGAGCTGGAAAAGGTGTGTATTATAAAGCCTACCCATAGTCCTTTCAATTCCCCAGTGTGGCCAGTAAAAAAGCCAGATGGCTCTTGGCATATGACTGTGGATTACAGAAATTGAATAAAGTCATACCCCCTATGCATGCTGCTGTCCCCTCTATTGCAGGCCTGATGGATACCCTCAGCCATGAACTAGGAACATATCATTATGTGGTAGATCTTGCTAATGCCTTCTTTTTCATTGATATTGATCAGGAAAGTCAGGAACAGTTTGCCTATATGTGGGAAGGACGGAAATGGATTTTCACCGTCCTTCCACAGGGATACCTCCATAGCCCAGCCATCTGTTATGGACTTCTAGTCCAGGACTTGGCTACGTGGGAGAAACCGCCAGTGGTGCGACTGTACCATTATATTGATGATGTCATGCTCACGTCCGATTCTCTTTCAGATCTAGAAGGTGCAGCACCTAGACTGCTGCAACATCTACAGGAGAAAGGATGGGCTGTGAACAGTACCAAGGTTCAAGGACCTGGTTTGTCCATCAAATTCCTGGAGTCATCTGGTCGGGTAAGACCAAAGTTATACCAGAAGCAGTTATAGATAAAGTCCAGGCCTTTCCTACCCCCACAACTGTAGCATTGCTACAGGAGTTTCTGGGTCTTCTAGGCTACTGGAGAGTGTTTATCCCGCACTTGGGACAAATTCTGAAGCCCTTATACCGGTTGGTATGAAAGGGCATCAGGTGGGACTGGGATGACACATGTGCATCTGCCTTTACTACAGCAAAACGGGTAGTCAAGGCCGTGCAGGCCTTGAGTGTGATAGACCCATCAAGGCCTGTGAGCTGGATGTTCATGTCACTGAAGACAGTTATGGCTGGGGACTCTGGCAGTGGCTTGAACGAACTCGCCAACCCGTTGGATTCTGGTCACAACTCTGGAAAGGGACAGAGGTATGATACATTTTGATAGAAAAACAACTGGCTGCCATGTATCACGCCTTGGTGGCTACAGATCCCATCACTGGAGTGGCCCTGATAAAGGTAGCAACCACCTATCCCATCTTGGGGTGGGTACAAGACTGGACCCAAAAGCCAGGGAGTGGTGTGGCACAAATGCCTACAGCAGTGTAGTACCTTCTCTAATAGCCCCTTGGGTGTAGAACTCCAAAGCTTATTGGAGCTGGTGACATATGCTAGTGAAAAGCAGGAAGAACTTGCTTTCGAACCATTAGTAGCAGAGAGTCCCTATTGAGAGGGAGGAGCCCCTGTACCTGAAGATGCATGGTACACAGACGGCTCCAGCCATGGGCAGCCCCCAAAATGGAGGGCCATAGCTTTCCATCCTAAGACTGAGACAATATGGATGGAAGATGGTGAGGGGAAGAGCAGCCAATGGGCAGAGTTGTGGGCCGTGTGGCTTGTGATCAGCCAGGAGCCCTCCCCTATAGTTGTCTGCACTTAAAGCTGGGCTGTCTATAGGGGCTTGACTCTGTGGCTACCAACCTGGTACCATGCCAACTGGCTGGTTGGTCACTGACCCCTTTGGGGATAAGAATTGTGGCAAGAGTTATGGGCCTGTGGCCAGACTAAAATAATTACAGTATACCATGTGTCAGGTCATTTGCCACTGGCATCCCCAGGAAATGATGAAGCAGATAAATTGGTCCAGATACGTTGGTTAGAAGGAAAGTCTGCCTCTGATGTAGACTAATGGTTATAGCATTTGTTGTATGTGGGGCAAGACAATGTGGGCTGTAGCCCATTGGTGGTACTTGCCTTTGACCTTTGAAGAAGTTAGTAGAGCCTATCAGGAGTGTGTTGTATGCTCCAAAAGGGACTTACATCGAGCTCCACAGCAACATGGGACAATAGCTAAGGGGCCTATACCCCTCATCAGGTGGAAGATAGACTATATTGGGCCTCTACTTGTGTCAGAAGGATATCGGTATGCCATGACTTGTGTGGACACAGCTACTGGACTTCTAGTTGCTTTTCCTACCCATTGTGCAGACCCGCAGATGACCAAAAGAGGCCTGGAGCATCTCTTTGCCACCTATGGCCGACCACAGGTAATTGAGAGTGATCAGGGCACCCATTTTACTGGACATACACTGCAAGAATGGGTGCAACAGCTGGGAATCAAATGGAAGTTTCATGTGCCATACAATCCTACCACAGCAGGCATGATAGAGAGGCACAATGGCTTGTTAAAATCCAGACTAAAGTCAGATACCAATAGTCTGTGGGGATGGTCAGTCTGCTTATGGACCATGCTATGGTGTTTGAACAAGAGACCCTGAAAGGGATCCCTGAGCCCCATAGACATGTTAACACATGTGGCTGCCTCCCCTATACAACTCCAAGTACAAACCAAGGAAGAATCACTGAAGACGAGGTTCGGCCACCAGAATAATATCTTGCTCCCAGCACCAACTGTACTGAATCCCGGAAACTCTGTTGAATGGACGTGGTCTTGGACCTTTCAACCCATGGACCAATGATGGCTGGCTCTCCTGGCACCTTGGGGACAAGGCCTGGAAACTGACCTCCTGTGTATTCCTGGAATAACAGCAGAGTGGTCCCCAAAGGTCACAGTAGTATATTCTGAACCACCAGAAGTTAGGAGCATCTTACCGGGGAGTTTTGTTTTATCATTATGGCCTGTGCATGCACCTCCAGTAGCACTATATATAGACCCTTCAGCAACCCCCACATGGACAGAAGTAAAAGTATGGTATACTAGACTTGAATGGGACCTCCTTCCTGCTACAGTCCTGTCATTGGACCACTCTCTTGCATGCATCCTACCTGGTGGACAAAATTTGCCTATGTTGGTGTCATTGGAACATGTGTCTTAATCTCCCTAAGGTCTTTGTGGATTGGGAACTTCCTCTGGCTTGAGGATTGTTATAATTTTTGTTATTAGGAACCTCCTCTGGCTTGAGGAGTATTATAATTTTTGTTACCTGTATCAAAATCTTGTTGTATCTTAATTTTTGTTATTATCTCTAAGTTGTTGTTATACTCTGTTGCTGTTGTGGAATCTGGTTACAGTGCTCCAGCTTTCTCACCCAGGGACCATTGCTGAAGATTGAGAGCATGTAGATTGTAAGGCGAGAATCCTGGAGGGGTGGAGTGTGGGGAAGTTGGGGTTCCTATGGCCAGGATCTTCACTGAACCTAAACCACCTGATGATGCAACTGGCCTGTTGTTAGGCTACCACTTCCACAATTTTAGGCAATAAGCTATTATTGTGCTATATGGAGAGCTCGGCCCAGTACTCTGGGTGGAGGCAGAGACGCTAGTGCTTGACCTACTGCCAGGAGAACAAGCTGGGTAATAAACCCTTTCACCCCAAAGAAACGTTCTACTGTCATTTCTTTGGTCACACTGAATCCATAGTGAACTTGCTGGGGGCTGAAACCCATTGGCAAGACAGAGTGATAACAAAATTTAAAGTTTACAGATATGTTTTCCTCTCTCCTAGAGTAGAACAAATATAGGTGCTGTGAGCAATGAGGAAGCCAGAATGCTTGGGAGTAACTTTAAAGAGAGAAATTAAATTGTTCTATAAATCTAGTTTCCTTGTATATGATGCACATAATACCTCAGTTGGAGAATGTTCTTTGAACACAAATATATCAGACACTGGTATCAGTAGTATATATAGCAGGTGTATGTAGTTATGGTAAAGCTAGTTAAGTGAAATGTCTTTAGAATGGAGGTATATTCTTGACTCGTCATTCCATAGTCACTAAATTCATAGCAACATGTTACCTAGTTGTCCTTTAGTTATCTTTATAAGAAACTGGATTCTATATGATGTTAACTAGAAACTCATCTTTAATGCTAAACTGTAGGCCTGCTTCAGAGATTTGGGAGGCATGTAAGTGGGACTTGATTCACTTCTGTGCCAAGTTATGGAGATATTTCTCTGGCCAAAATACAGAGACTCATGATTCTGTAATGGGATAGAAAAACTGAAATTGAGACCATTCCAGCAAATCCAGTATAGTATATGGTACCTACAAGGACATGCCTGAGATGCCTCACAAAGAAAGCGAGGGTATAAAGTATTATCTACTGGCTGAAATGTTTCTGGAGAGGAACCCTATGGGAGGGTTGATACTGGGTATTCTGTATGTCTTCAGAACAGCTTCAGCAAGAAACCAGAGGATTCTGGGTTGTGGATAAAGTGAAGGTTCCTATGGCCAGGATCCTCACCTGAACCTAAACTACTTGATGATGTAACTGGCCTGCTGCTAGGCTACTACTTCCACATCTGTAGGCAATTAGCTATTATTGACTGAGTCACTATATAAAGAGCTCTGCCCAGTGCTCTGGGTGGATGCAGAGATGAAGGATTACAGATGTAATTCTAGTACTTGGCTTATCCCTGGAAGAAGAAGCCAGGCAATAAACCCTTTTACCCCAGGAACGTTCCATTGTCATTCCTCGATCTCACTGAATCCATAGTTGAACTTGCCAGGGCTGAAAACCATTGTCAAGACATGGGTCAATTAGGACCTTTGTTAAATTAAATCAATTAGAATATCCATGGGAAATCCACAGCTTCCAGTGTACTTTTTGAAACTCAACCAGTAAGAACTTTGTCTTTCACCCTGTTTGCTAAAACCTTTTAAGCAAACTAAGGGAATCTTTCTTTTGATTGTGTTTTTAACTGAATTACCTCTGCTATTTAGAAATCATAATTACTTTTGAAATTTATGTTTAAATATAAATTGTGCATCATCACACTGATTGGTCTGAGGCTAGGATAAGGTGAAGATTATTATTATAGTTTGTCACTCCAATGCTTCATCTATTACATGGAATCCAAAAAGTATCTTTAAAACCCTGATTGGTGTATAGAGGCTTCAATTGTTTATTATTTCTTCCTCAGCTCCTCTACTTGCAGCATCTCTCATTCATGTAGGACAGGTTTAATTTCCATGGCTACCCTGGCCTTTCTGTGTTCTCTTAAAGGAGAACTGCCAAGGTTGATGGGTTCAAATTTGATTTTTCTTTCTAAGTGCATTTATGCATTGCCAAGATATTCCTGCTTCCTTCCTTGCTTTTGAGTTTACTGTTTGATACACTGCCAGTTGACTCAAGGACCAAGCAATTACAATAATGTTAGCCCTCAAATCTCACTGCATAAATCCAGAACAGTATGCTACTTTTCTTTGTACTTAAAGAATGTAACAAGAACAGTGCCCAGGAATCAATTTAAGAACAATAGGCCTTTGAGTTAGAGCATCATTATCATTAAGAGACATTTTTACAATGCTTGGCATTTTTCAGTGGATGCAATGATTAGATTTAAGTTCTCTGCCCACTCCTACCATGACTTATTAGATGACCTTGGGTAAGTCACCCTAATGCCTCTGACCATTTGTAAAATGGGTTGGACTGAATGTTTTTCCAGGTTATTTCAGATTCTTAAATTTATGATTAATAAAATTACTGTGTTGAATACTTTTCAAGTTAATCTCACTTATTTATGAATGAAAATGGAACCATAGTGGTATTAAAACTCAGTTAGGGTTATACAGTAAGTCTTTTATGAAACTAATTTGAATTCCTAATTCTTGATCCACTCTTACCTACTTTATTGGTTTTAAAACGGATCATTGTGGATAAAGTGAAGGTACTTATGGCCAGGATCCTCACCTGAACCTAAACTACTTGATGATGTAACTGGCCTGCTGCTAGGCTACTGCTTCCACACCCGTGGGCAATGAGCTATTATTGACTGAGTCACTATATAAAGAGCTCTGCCCAGTGCTCTAGGTGGAGGTGTAGATGAAGGAGGATTATGGAGCTGCGTGCTGCAGACGTAATTCTAGTGCTCAACCTAACGGAGAACAGGCCAGGTAATAAACCTCCTCACCCCAAGAACGTTCCATTGTCATTCCTCAGTCTCACTGAATCCATAGTGAACTTGCCCGGGGCTGAAACCCATTGCTAAGACAGATGGATTCTGGTGACGTTGTTGGAACCTGCAGACAACCCTAAAGTCTGCTTCTCTTGGAGATTTTTCAGTTACAAGTGCCAATATATTTCCTTTCTGTTTAAATCCTTTGGAGTTGAGTTCTTGGTTACTTGTAATCTGAAGAACTCTAAATACAAGCATTCAGATTTTTAAAAATTTGGCTGTTTGTTACAATGAATATCCTCACATTCTTAACTCCTTGGAGTATCTTTGATGATTTCTTTAGTATTAATTCCTAGAAGCAGAAATTGTGTTAATTCTTGAGCATGATTGCCTGGTTCTTTTTTGTATCATGTGTGGAAGAACTGATTCAGTTACAAATTGATGTAGATTGAACAATATGTTAGCTTGAACCAGTGGTAGCATAACATTTTATCTTTCCCACCCAGGATCCAATCTATGATTATGCACTGAAATTAGTTGTATACTTTTATAGTCTCTTTTAACCTGAAATAGTTCCTCAGTCTTTCTTTTTCTTCAGTACCATCGATAATTTTGGAAAGTACCTGCCAGTTGTTTTACAGAATTTTTCAGTTTTAATTATGTTTTTTTCCTTATGAGCAAATCCAGGTTATGAATTTTTGATAGGAAAATTATATAAGTGCTGTTGTGTCTTTAATGCATCATATCAGGGGAACTACTGATATCAGTTGTCCTATTATTGGTGATATTGACCATTTTTACCTTTGAAATTAGTAAGTAATATGTGGGAAGGTTCTCTGACATGTGCAAATGTGCTTTTCTCCTTAAAATCTTGTCCAATAGTTATAACATCTTTTTCTGTTTCTGAATTATGTCTATGATGGTTGTAAAACAGATTGTCTAACTGTACCATTCCTTGTACATTTATTAAATTATATTCTGCAGTTAGAAAAAGCTTTTCCTTTCTTATTCATTCATTCATTTATATTTACTGTCAGTATATATTTTTTGCATTCTTCTATTCTTAAAGGATTACAGTTTTTTCTTTGCTACCATTATTCTTTCTTAAAATAGTTTTAATTTTAAAATGATTTAGGTATACAGAAAAATTACAAAGATAGCATAGAAAGAGTTCTTGTATACCCTTTACCCACTTACCCTTAATGTTAGCATCTTGTGTGAACATGATGCATTTGTCAGAGCTAAGAAACTAACTTTGGGACATTGCTATTAACTAAATTAGAGGCTTTATCTTGCCGTTCACAAGTTTTTCCACTGTAGGGAAAATGGAAATTCGATGGCCAGGATTCTCACCTGATTCTAATCTCGCTGATTGGATATGTGCGATGATTAGCCTACTACACAGGTGCTTACTTGCATACCTGTTGGCAGAAGCTATTTATTGCTGATATTGCTTTAAGAAGAGTTCCACCCGGTGTTAGGGACCGAGGGAAGCAGTAAAATGGAGCCTGGTGAAGAGGGAAGCAGTAGAGCTCTCTTCTAGGAAGGGAGGAGGGAGTCCAGAGACTACATCCACTAATATCCTTTTTCTGTTCTAGGAGCCAATCCAAAATACTACAATTCATTTAGTCAGTATGGTTCCTTATTTTCCTCTGATCTGTGATGGTTTCTTAGTCTTCCCTTGTTTTCATAACTTTGACAGTTTTGAGGATTGCTGGTCAGGTATATTGTAGATAGTCCCTCACTTTGGGTTTGTCTAATATTTTCTCATTATTAGATTGGGGTAATGAGTTTTGGGGGAAAATACCACAGAGGTAAGGTATTCTCAATGCATTATACTAGTGTGCATATTAACCTGATATATCATTGATGATATTAACTTTGATCACTTGGTTAAGGTAGTGTCTGCTAGATTTCTCTTCTGAAAATTTTTATTTTCCCCTTTCCTTTCTCTATATTTTTGGGGACCTAGACACTGTCTTTGGAAGCTATTTCACACTCAAAGGAATTTAAATTAAGCCCTACCTTGTAAAGGAGGGAATATCTGTGTATATTATTTGGAATTATTATTTCACAATTTTGTTTAACCAAAAAGGCCCTTTTATGTATTGTCCACCTCAACATAATTTATTTTAACTTTTGTGAGTCTCTAGGGAGACAAAGTTGGTATGGACACATATGCTTTGGGATAATATTGTGTATACACTTTGAAATGATAAAGGGATATGTCTAAAGGATAAATATAGGAAGAATAATTATCTACAATTTAAAAAATCATGAATGGACCTGTATATTGTCACATATTCAAATACCAATACTAACAGTGTTACTACTACTGAAAAATCCTAACATAAAAATAGCAAGATACCATGAACATTTACTGGAATGTTTCCTACATTCATCTGTGTTTTAACTGTTTTATGTGTTTTAATACATTTAAGGTTGTTTTATCCTGAAATTCTATGAATAAGTACAATTATTATCTCCATTTATCAAATGAGAAAAGTGAGAAACAGAGAAGATAAATAAATTACCCAAGGTCACACATCTAGTAAGAGGCTGAGCTATGGTAAAATACTTAAACACTGGTTTAAGTATTTGTAATTATTTCAGAGGATATATAGTACATTATAGATATATGTAGCTTGATATAGAGAAATAAGGTCACAGAATGAATTTATTTCCAAGATATTATTTATTCTAAAACTTCCCCCCTGAATAAGTGAGGGCTAGTGGCTGTTTCCTGTGGTTGGGCTCAGACTCTGATGTTGTGTGGCAGAGGCTTGGACATGGCCATTGAGTTTCAGAAAGTGGAGCCAAGGGGGCTCTGAACAGCAAAGGTCAGGGTGTAGTGGACATTGTGGTTGTTTCTTTTTTGTTCTTCAGGATTTTTTTTCAATGAGTTATTATTGATATACAATCTAATACTGGTTTCAAATATACACCACAGTGGTTCAACAGTTACCCATATTATTAAATCCTCACCCCAGGTAGTGTGGTTACTATCTGTCAACATAGATGTTACAGAACCATTGATTATATTCTCCATCTGTATGACCATCCCTGTGACCAAATTATGTTATGATTGCAAATTTTTGTGCCCCTTTATCCCCCTCAACCTTCCCATCCACCCACTCCAGCCCCTCCACCATCGTAACCACCAGTCACTTCTCAGTGTCTATGAGACTACTTCTGTTTTGTTCATTGTTTTTTGCTTTGTTTTTATATTCTGCAAGTAAGAGAAATCATACGATATTTGTCTTTCTCTGCCTGGCTTATTTCACTGATCATATACCTTCTAGTACCATCCATGTTGTTGCAAATGGCAGGATTTCTTTTTTTATGGCTGAATAATATTTTATGTATGTACCACATCTTCTTTATTCATTTATCTATTGATGGGTATGTAGGTTCTTGTCTGTTGTAAATAATGCTGCAATAAACATAGGGGTGCATATACCATTTTGAATCGGTGATTTTGTTTTTTTTTCAGGTAAATGCCCAGAAGTGGAATTGCTGGGTCGTATGCTGCTTTCCACAGTGGCTGCACCCATTTACATTCCCACCAACAGTATAGGAGGGTTGCCTTTCCTCCACATGCCCACCAACACTTGTTAATTCTTGTCTTTTGGATGGTGGCCATTCTAACTAGTATGAGGTGATATCTCATTGTGATTTTGATTTGCATTTCCCTGATGATTAACAATGTGGAGCATCTTTTCATGTGTCTGTTGGCCATCTGTATGTCTTTGGAAAAGTGTCTGTTCAGATCCTCTATCCATTTTTTATCAAGTTATTTTCTCTTTTGGTGTTGAGGCATATGACTTCTTTATTTTGGATATTAACCTCTTATTGGATAAATTACTTACAAATATATTCTCCCACACTGTAGATTGCCTTTTTGTTCTGCTGATGGTGTCCTTTGCTGTACAGAAGCTTTACAGTTTGATGTAGTCCCTCTTGTTCACTTTTGCTTTTGTTTCCCTTGCTCAAAGAGATGTATCCAGGAAAAAAATTGCTCATATTTATATTCAAGATATTTTTGTCTAATCTTTCTTCTAAAAGTTTTATGGTTTCATGTCTTACATTCAGGTCTTTGATCCATTTCAAGTTTACTTTTGTGTATGGAGTTAGACAGTGCTCCAGTTTCATTCTCTTGCATGTAGCTGTCCAGTTTTGCCAATAACAGTTATTGAAGAGGCTGTCTTTTCCCCATTTTTTGATTATTTGTGACTCCTTTATCATATATTAACTGACCATGTATGCATGAGTTTATATTTGGGCCCTCTATTCTGTACCATTGATTTATGGGTCTGTTCTTGTGCCAGCACCATGCTGTTTTGATTACTATAACTTTGTAGTATTGCTTGAAGTCAGTGAGCATAATCCCTAAGCTTCGTTCTTTTTTATCAGGATTGCTTTGGCTATTCAGGGTCTTTTGTGGTTCTGTAAGAATTTTAGAACTATTTGTTCTAGTTCATTGAAAAATGTTGGAATTTTGATAGGGATTGCATTGAATCTGTAGATTGCTTTAGGCAGGATGGTCATTTTGACAATTCTATCCATGAGCACAGGATAGATTCCCATTTATTTGTGCCTAATTTCTCTCATGAATGTCTTATAGTTTTTAGAGGACAGGTCTTTTACATCCTTTGTTAGGCTTATTTCTAGGTATTTTATTCTTTTTGATGCAATTGTAAATGGAATTGTTTTCCTGATTTCTCTTTCTGCTAGGTATTGTTAGTATATAGGAACTCAGCAGATTTCTGTGTATTAATTTTGTATCCTGCAACTTTGCTGAATTCAGTTATGAGTTTTAATAACTTTTTGATGGAGTCTTTAGGGTTTTCTATATATAGTATTATTCATCTGCCAATAGTGACAGTTTAACCCCTTCCTTACCAATCTGGATGCCTTTTATATCTTTGTTTTGTCTGATTCCTGTGGCTATGACTTCCAGTACTATGTTGAAGTGGTGAGAATGGACATCCTTGTCTTGTTCCCAATCTTAGAGGAAAAACTTCAGCTTTTGCTCTTAAGTACAATGTTTTAATTCTGGGTTTGTTGTATGTGGACTTTATTATGTTGAGGTATGTATCTTCTAAACCCATTTTGTTGAGAGTTTTTATCATGAACAGATGATGAATTTTGTCAAATGCTTTTTCAGCATCTAATGAGGTGACCATGTGGTTTTTATCCTTTTTGTTAATGTAGTATATGATATTGATTGATTTATTCATATTATGCCATCCTTGTTTTATCCCTGGAATAAATCCCACTTGGTCATGATAGATGATTCTTTTGATGTATTTTTGTATTCAGTTTTCTAACATTTTGTTGAGGATTTCTGCATCTATATTCATCTGGGTTATTGGTCTATAATTTTCTTTTTTTGTGGTGTCTTTGTCTGGTTTTGGTATTAGAGTGATACTAGCCTCATAGATGAGTTTGGAAGTATTCCCTCCTCTTCTACTTTTTGGAATATTATAAGAATGAAGGGTATAAGCTCTTCTTTAAATGTTTGGTTGAATTCAGCTGTGAAGCCATCTGGTCCTGGATTTGTGTTTTGGGGGAGTTTTTTGATTACCAGTTTGATTTCATTGCTGATAATTTGTCCATTCAGATATTCTGTTTCTTCCAATTTTGGAAGGTTAAATTTTTCTAGGAATTTTTCCATTTTTTCTAGGTTGTCGAATTTTTGGCATATACTTTTCATAGCATTTTCTAATAATTATTTGTATTTCTGTGGTGTACATTGTAACTATTATGTCTTTATTTCTGATTTTGTTTATTTCTGTACTCTTTCCTTTTTTCTGCATAAGTCTGGTGAGGGGTTTATGTATTTTGTTTATTTTCTTAAAGAACCAGTTCTTGGTTTCATTGATTTTTTTTCTATTGTTTTAGTCTTCTCTATTTTATTTTTCTCTGCTCTTATCTTTATTATGTCCCTCCTTCTACTAACTTTGGGCTTCATTTGTTCTTCTTTTTCTAGTTTCTTTAATTGTGAGTTTAGACTGTTTTTTTGGAATTGTTCTTGTTTCTTGAGGTAGACCTATATTGCTATGTCCTTCCCTCTTAGAACTGCTTTTGTGGCATCCCACAAGTTTTGGATTGTTGAATTTTTGTTTTCATTTGTCTCCATGTATTGCTTGATTTATGTTTTAATTCATTCATTGCTTAATTGATTATTTAGAAGCATGTTGTTTAGCCTCCATGTGTTTGTTGTTTTTTTGTATTCTTTGTGTAATTTATTTCTAGTTTCATACCACTGTGGTCTGAGAAGTTGCTTGATACAATTTCAATCTTTCTGAATTTATTGAGGCTCTTTTTGTGGCCTAGTGTGTGATCTATTCTGGAAATTGTTCCATGTACACTTAAGAATGTATATCCTGCTGCTTTTGGTTGAATATTCTGTAGATATCTGTTAAGTCCATCTAATCTAATGTATTGTCCAGTGCCTCTGTTTCCTTACTTATTTTCTGTCTGGTTGATCTGTTGATGTAAGTGGTGTGTTAAAGTCTCCTAAAATGAAGGTTTTGCAATCTATGTCCCCCTTTAATTCTGTTAGTATTTGTTTTATGTATTTAGGGGCTCCTGTGCTAGGTGCATATATATTTATATATATCCTCTTGTTGTAATGTCCTTCTTTGTCTCCTGTTATTTTTTTGTTTTGAAATCTATTTTGTGTGATATAAGTACTGCTACTACTACTTGTTTTCTCCCTACTTTTGCATGAAATACCTTATTCCATCCCTTCACTTTTAGTCTGTGTATGTCTTTAGGTCTGAAATGAGTCTTGTAGGCAGCATATACATGCGTCGTGCTTCTTTATTCATTCTGATACTCTGTCTTTTGATCGATGCATTTAGTCCATTTATATTTAAGGTAATTATTGATAGGTATGTACTTATTACTATGAATTGTTTTTGGTTGTTTTTAATCGCCTCTATTCCTTTCTTCCTTTCTTATGCTCTTTTCTTGTTATTTAGTTTTTTATTTAGTGTTGTGATTGGATTTCTCTTTTTAAATGTTTTGTGTATCTATTATATGTTTTAGGTTTGTGGTTACCATAACGTTCAAGGACAGCTTCTTTACTATATAACAGTCTATATTAAGTTGCTGATTGCTCTATTTTAAATACAATCTAAAAGTATTTTTTTCTTCTTTTTACTCCACACTTTATGTATTAGATGTCATAATCTGTACTTTTTGTGTATCCCTTGATTGATTTGGGGTATAGTTGGTTTTACTACATTTGTTTTGTTTTGATCTTCATACTTGCTTAGTAAGTAATAGTCTACTGTCTTTACTGTGGGTTTATCTATTTATTTATTTATTTTGGTATCGTTAATGTACAATTACATAAGCAACATTATGGTCACTAGACTCTCCCTATTATCAAATCCCCACCACACACCTCACTGCAATCCCTGTCCATCATCGTAGTAAGATGCTATAGAATCACTACTTGTCTTCTCTCTGTTATACTTCCTTTCCTGTGCTCTACCTACATTATGTGTGCTAATAGTAATGCCCCTTATTCCCCTTCTCTGTCCCTTCCCACCCACCCTCCCCAGTCCTTTTCCTTTTGGTAACTGTTAGTCCATTCTTGGGTTCTGTGAGTCTGCTGCTGTTCTGTTCCTTAAGTTTTTACTTTGTTCTTATACTCCACAGATGACTGAAATCATTTGATACTTGTCTTTCTCTGCCTTGCTTATTTCACTGAGCATAATACCCTCTAGCTCCATCCATGTTGTTGCAAATGGTAGGATTTATTTTCTTCTTATGGCTGAATAATATTCCATTGTGTATATATACCACAGCTTCTTTATCCATTCATCTACTGATGGACACTTAGGTTGCTTCCATTAATTGAATATTGTATATAGTGCTGTGATAAACATAGGGGTGCATATGTCTCTTTGAAACTGGGCTGTTGCATTCTTAGGGTAAATTCCTAGGAGTGGAATTCCTGGGTCAAATGGTATTTCTATTTTGAGTTTTTTGAGGAACCTCCATACTGCTTTCCACAATGGTTGAACTAGTTTACATTCCCACCAGCAGTGTAGGAGGGTTTCCCTTCCTCCACATCCTCACCAACATTTGTTGTTGTTTGTCTTTTGGATGGCGGCCATCCTAACTGGTGTGAGGTGATATCTCATTGTGGTTTTAATTTGCATTTCTCTGATGATTAGGGATGTGGAGCATATTTTCCTGTGCCTGTAGGCCATACGAATTTCTTCTTTGTTGAAGTGTCTGTTCAGCTCCTCTACCCACTTTTTAATTGGCTTATTTGATTTTTGTTTGTTGTGGTGCATAAGCTCTTTATATAATTTGGATGTCAACCCCTTATAGGTTATGTCATTTATGAATATATTTTCCCATTCTGTAGGATGTCTTTTTGTTTTACTGATGGTATCCTTTTCTGTACAGAAGTTTTTTAGTTTGATATAGTCCCACTTGTTAATTTTTGCTTTTGTTTCCCTTGCCTGGGGAGATATGTTGATGAAGTTGCTCATGTTTATATCCAGGAGAGTTTTGCCTATGTTTTTTTCTAAGAGTTTTATGGTTTCATAACTTAACATTCAGGCCTTTGATCTATTTTGAGTTTACTTTTGTGTATGGTGTTAGACAATGATCTAGTTTCATTCTCTTACATGTAGTTGTCCAGTTTCGCCAATACCAGCTGTTGAAGAGGCTGTCATTTCCCCACTGTATATCCACGGCTCCTTTATCATATATTAATTGACCATATGTGTTGGGTTAATATCTGGGCTCTCTAGTCCGTTCCATTGATGTATGGGTCTGTTCTTGTGCCAGTACCAAATTGTCTTGATTACTGTGGCTTTGTAGTAGAGCTTGAAGTCAGAGAGTGTAATTCACCCTGCTTTATTCTTCCTTCTCAGGATTGCTTTGGCTATTTGGGGTCCTTTGTGGTTCCATATGAATTTCAGAACTATTTGCTCTAGTTCATTGAAGAATACTGTTGGTATTTTGGTAGGGATTGCATTGAATCTGTAGATTGCTTTAGGCAGGATGGCCATTTTGACAATATTAATTCTTCTTATCAATGAGCATGGGATGTGTTTCCATTTATTGGTATCTTCTTTAATTTCGCTCATGAGTGTTTTGTAGTTTTCAGAGTATAGGTCTTTCACTTCCTTGGTTGGGTTTATTTCTAGGTATTTTATTCTTTTTGATGCAGTTGTGAATGGAATTGTTTTCCTGATTTCTCCTTCTGCTAGTTCATCATTAGTGTATAGGAATGCAACAGATTTCTGTGTATTAATTTTGTATTCTGTAACTTTGCTGAATTCAGATAGTTTGGAGTGGATTCTTTAGAGTTTTTTTTTATGTACAATATCATGTCATCTGCAAACAAGGGACAGTTTGACTTTTTCCTTGCCATTTTGGATGCCTTTTATTTCTTTGTGTTGTCTGATTGCCATGGCTAGGACCTCAAGAACTATGTAGAATAAAAGTGGGGAGAGTGGGCATTCTTGTCTTGTTCCCCATCTTAAAGGAAAAGCTTTCAAATTCTTGCTGTTAAGTATAATGTTGTCTGTGGTTTTGTCATATATGGCCTTTATTATGTTGAGGTACTTGCCCTCTCTACCAATTTTGTTGAGAGTTTTTATTATGAATGGATGTTGAATTTTCTCAAGTGCTTTGTGAGCATCTATGGAGATGATCCTGTGGTTTTTGTCATTCTTTTTATTGATGTTCTGGATGATGTTGATAATTTTCAAATGTTGTACCTTTCTTGCATCCCTGTGATGAATCCCACATGATCATAATGGATGATCTTTTTGATGTATTTTTGAGTTCGGTTTGCTAATATTTTGTTGAGTATTTTTGCATCTATGTTCATCAGGGATATTGGTCTGTAATTTTCTTTTTTTGTGGTGCCTTTGCCTGGTTTTGGTATTAGAGTGATGTTGGCTTCAAAGAATGACTTTGGGCGTATTTCCTCCTCTTCTACTTTTTGTCTTAGGTAGTTTTTTGATTACCAATTCAATTTCCTTGCTGGTAATTGGTGTATACATATTTTCTGTTTCTTGATGGGTCATCCTTGGAAGGTTGTATTTTTCTAGAAAGTTGTCCATTTCTTCTAGATTATCCAGTTTATTAGCATATAATTTTTCATAGTATTCTCTCATAATTCTTTGTATTTCTGGGTGTCCATAGTGATTTTTCCTTTCTCATTTCTGATTCTGTTTGTGTGTAGACTCTCTTTTTTTCTTGATAAGTCTTGCTAGGGGCTTATTTATTTTGTTTATTTTCTCAAAGAACCGACTCCTGGTTTCATTGATTCTTTCTATTCTTTTATTCCTCTCAATTTTATTTATTTCTGCTTTAATCTTTATTATGTCCCTCCTTCTACTGACTTTGGGCTTCATTTGTTCTTCCTTTTCTAGTTTATTTAATTGTGATTTTAGTATGTTCATTTGGGATTGTTCTTCTTTCCTGAGGTAGGCCTGTATGGCAATATACTTCCCTCTTAGAACGGCCTTTGCTGCATCTCACAGATTTTGCAGTGTTGAATTATTGTTGTCATTTGTCTCCATATATTGCTTGATCTCTGTTTTTATTTGGTCATTGATCCATTGATTATTTAGGAGCATGTTATTAAGCTTCCATGTGTTTGTGGGATTTTTCGTTTTCTTTGTGTAATTTATTTCTACTTTCATACCTTTGTGATCTGAGAAGCTGGTTGGTACAATTTCAATCTTTTTGAATTTACTGAGGCTCTTTTTGTGGCCTAGTATGAGGTCTATTCTGTTCCATGTGCACTTGAGAAGAATGTGTATCATGTTGCTTTTGGGTGTAGAGTTCTGTAGATGTCTGTTAAGCCCCTCTGTTGTAATTTGTTGTTCAGTGCCTCTGTCTTTACTTATTTTCTGTTTTTGTAATGTGTCCTTTGGAGTGAGTGGTGTGTTGAAGTCTCCTAAAATGAATGCATTGCATTCTATTTCCCCCTTTAATTCTGTTAGTATTTGTTTCACATATGTAGGTGATCCTGTGTTGGGTGCATAGATATTCATAATAGTTATATCGTCTTGCTGGACTGGCCCTTTTATCATAATGTAATGTCCTTCTTTGTCTCTTGTTAATTTCTTTGTTTTGAAGTCTATTTTGTCTGATACAATTACTGCAACTCCTGCCTTTTTCTCCCTATTAGTTGCATGAAATATCTTTTTCCATCCCTTTACTTTCAGTCTGTGTATGTCTTTGGGTTTGATGTGAGTTGCTTGTAGGCGGTGTATAGATGGGTCTTGTTTTTAATCCATTCAGTGATTCTATGTCTTTTGATTGGTGCATTCAGACCATTTACATTTTGGGTGATTATCGATAGTCATGTACTTATTGCCATTGCAGGACTTAGATTCATGGTTACCAAAGGTTCAAGGGTAATTCCCTTAGTATCTAACAGACTAATTTAACTCACTTCTTATGCTATTACAAACACAATCTAAAAGTTCTTTTTTTCTCCTCCTTTTTCTTCCTCCTCCATTCTTCATATATTAGGTACATATTTGGTACTCTTTATCTGTCCCTTGGGTGACATCTATTTAGCCTTAGGAATAATTCCATCTATAGGAGTCCCTCCAAAATGCACTGTAGAGGTGGTTTATGGGAGGTAAATTCTCTCAGCTTTTGCTTAACTGAAAGTTGCTTAATTCCTCCTTCAAATTTAAATGATAACCTTGCTGGGTAGAGTATTCTTGGTTCAAGGCCCTTCTGCTTCATTGCATTAAATACATCATGGCACTCCCTTCTGGCCTGTAACGTTTCTGTTGAGAAGTCTGATGATAGCCTGATGGGTTTTCCTTTGTGTGTGATCTTTTTTCTCTCTCTAGCTGCTTTTAAAAGCCTTTCTTTATCCTTGATCTTTGCCATTTTAATTATTATATGTCTTGATGTTGTCTTCCTTGGGTCCCTTGTGTTTGGAATTCTGTGCATGTCCATGGCTTGGGAGATCATCTCCTTCCCCAGATTGGGGAAGTTTTCAGCAATTACCTCCTCAATGACACTTTCTATCCCTTTTTCTCTCTCTTCTTCTTCTGGTACCCCTATAATGCGAATATTGTTCCTTTTGGATTGGTCACACAGTTCTCACAATGTTCTTTCATTCTTAGAGATTCTTTTTTTTCTCTCTGTACCTCAGCTTTTTTGTGTTCCTCTTTAATTTCTATTCCATTTACCATCTCTTCTACTACATCTAATCTGCTTTTAAATCCCTTAGTTGTATGTTTCATTTCAGATATGGAATTTCTTAATGATTGAATCTCTGTCTTAAATTTGGTCCTCTGTTCTTGAATATTTTTCTGTACCTCCATGAGCATGTTTATGATTTTTATTTTAAACTCTCTTTCAGGAAGATTGGTGAGTTCAGTTTCATTTGGCCCTTTTTCTGGGGTTTGTGAGATTTTGGTCTGAACCAGGTTCCTTGATGTTTCATAAGTCTATGTGGTGCCCTCTAGTGCCCAGAAGCTCTAGTCTCTGGAGTTGCTCAGCCCCTAGAGTGTGGTTGGGGATCATAGTGGAGCGGCGCTGCTGTCTGGAGCGAGGAAAGAGCTGTTTTCTACTTCCTGTGTGCAGTGCCTGTCTCCAGTAACAGCCAGTGGGCCGTGCACATGGGTGAAAGCCTCTGTGCTTTGTGTCTCTAGCTGTTGTATATTGGGCCTCCCTCTATCTGGCTTTGCGAGCCCATTCCGGCAGGCCAGGAGGAAGGCTCAGCAGGCTGCGTGTCACAGTGGGGGATCTTGGGGCTGAGTAGCCAGCCAGGCAGAGGGATCAAGTGCCTGAAGCTCCTTAAAGTTCCCAACCTGCCAGGCAGAGCGTGCACTGACAACCTTGTTAACCTATCATTTTTCCCGCGCGTCAAGCTCCGTGCCAATCCCGCCCCTTCAGCAGCCCTCTCACTGCTAGGAAGCCTCTCAGCCTGCCTGCCTTTCCTTTGCCCGAGAGTGGCCTGATGTGGATCCCTGACCTCCACAAAAGGTCGGAATCTCAGTCTCTCTAGCACTCCGCCTGTCCTAGCTCCGCAACACCACCAGCCTCCAGAGCACCACACTATGTAGGTTTGTGCTCCAAAGCGGACCTCCAGGGCTGGGTGTTCAGCAGTCTTAGGCTTCCACCCCCTTCCCGCTCTGTTTCTCTTCCTCCTGCTGGTGAGATGGGGTGGGGGAAGGGCTTGGGTCCCATCAGATCAAGGCTTTGGTATGTTCCCCTGTTTCATGAGGTCTGTATGCAATTTGGTGCAGCCTTCTTTCCTGTTGCTGTTTTAGGGTTAGTTGTATTAACTATATTTTCATACTATATGTGGTTTTGGGAGGAGTTCTCTGTCTCACCTCTCATGCCGCCATCTTGAATCCTATGTTGTAATGATCTACCTTTATTACTTCATAGTCACCTCTTTTATGGAGTGCATATCGTTGTGTTCTTTTCTTTCTTAGTCAGTCAACTGAGGGAGGCTGGCCTTGAAGTGAGTTGTGTGGATGCGCAGGCTACTGTGGGTTTACTGTGAAAACTATTTAGCCTTAGCAATATATCCTTCTATAGCACTCTCTTGAACATATCCTTTAAGGCTGGTTTAGTGGTTATAAATTCCTTGAGTACTCATTTATCTAGAATTGTTTAATCTCTGTTTCAAATTTAAATGATAATCTTGCTGTGTAGAGGATTCTTGGTTGAATGTCATTCTGTTTCAATACATTTTATATTTCATGCCACTCCCTTATGGCCTGTAAAGTTTCTGCTGAGAATTCTGATGATAGCCTGATGGGGTTTCTCTTATAGGTAATCTTTTTTTCTCTCTGGTGCTTTCAAAATTCTCTCCTTATCCTTAATTTTGTCATTTTAATTATTACATGTCTTTATGTTGTCTACCTGGGTTCCTTTTTTAGGGGCTTTCTGCACTTCAAGCCCTGGTTGTCCATTTCCTTCCCCAGATGGGGGAAGTTTTCAACAATTATTTCCTCAAATAGACTTTCTGTCCCTTTGTGTCTCCTCTCCTGGCATGTCTATTATGCAAATATTGTTTCATTGGATTGGTCACACAGCTCTCTTATATTTCCTTCATTCTTCTAGATCCTTTTATCTCTGTTCCTCAGCTTTGTTGTGTTCCTGTTCTCTAATTTCCATCTCTTTGATTGTCTCCTCTACTTGCAGCAATCTATTATTTGTTCCCTCCATTGTATGCTTCATTTCAGTTACTGTATTTTTCAGCTCTGAGTTGGTGTTTTTCAGCTCTTGTGCCTCTTTGTTGAAGTCTTCCCTGAGATCTTCAATACCTTTCCACAGATCAGTGAGCATATTTATGACTTTTACTTTGAAATCTTTATCAAGAAGATTGGTGATCTCCATTTCCTTTAGCCCTCTTCCTGGTGTCTGCTTTTCTTTTCTTTGGAACATATTCCTCTGGCTCCCCATTTGTCTGTGTTTCTGTGTCTCTTCTATTGTATTAGATGGATCTGCTATGCTTCCTGGTCTATAGAGTAATGATTTTATGAAGAAGGCACCCCAGAAGTTCAAGGCTCTTTAGCCTCCAATGCCTTGTTTTTCTTTGCAATGGAGCCCCAGTTGCTGTTGGTGGACTATGGCCAGGGTTTCCTTTCTGTTTGTCTGCTGACAGTGGTTGGTCTCAGGCCACCATGATTGGCAGTTCACCTCAGATGGCCCTTTGTGATCAGAGCAGTGCCTTATGCTAGGATCACTGTAGGCAGGACCACCCTCTGCCTGTCCTATAGCAATGATGGTGCTGCTGGGCTAAAGGGGTGGGCAAGAATGCTGGGCAGGGCCACCAGCAAGGAGGAAGGAGCTCTGGGAGATGGCTTCTGCAGGCACTTCCTCCATTTGGCTGACACAGGACTGAGAAAGCTGGGAGAGCCTCCCTATGCCTGCCTGTTGCTCGGCCAAGTAGGCTGGTGCACTGGTAGTGTGCAGAGAAGCACCTCAGGGCTGACCCCCAGCAAAGCGGATGGAATGTCTGGGGCTTCTGAAAGTGCCCCAACTGTTGGGCTGAGGGAGGGCTGGGGAGGTATCACCCACCTGCCCTTTCTTCTGCAAAGAAAACTCTCTCCCCTCTGGCACCTCTCCCACTGCTGGCAAACTTTCAAACTGCTGCCTCTGCTTTGTGTCTCAGCAGGACTGGCAGAGTGGGCCTGACCTCCCACAAGCAGCTGGAGTCTCAGCCTCCTAGAGTGCTCCAACTGTCCCTGTGTCAAGCCCTGCTAATCATCATAACCCAGTGCAATGTGGACTACTCCCAGAACAGATCTCCAGGGCCAGATGTACAGAGTTCTTGTGCACTTATCCTCTCCCACCTTGTTCCTCTTCCACCCACCTGTGGGCTGGGATGAGGGAAGGGCTCGGGCTTAGCCTCATCATGGCTCTGCCACTTTATCATTTTCTGTGTGGTCTTCTCTTCTTCACTGGGTGTAGGTGGTCTGTTCTGCAGTCTTCAGGTTATTTTCAGGTTTAGTTGTATTTGCTGTAGTTGCTTCCTTGTTGTGTTTGTGGAGGAGGCCTTCCCACTCTGCCATCTTTATTCCACTCTCTGTGTGTTTGCTTCAACATCCATTCCCCTTCTTTTGGTTACCTGATTTTCATTTGGGTATCTAATCCTCTTTGACCTAGCCCATGTGTTTGTAGGAACTTGACACCTATCTCTAGGGAAGGGGAGGCATATGCAGCTACATAATCCTATCACCTGCCAAGATTTGGTTCAGAGGTGGAAATATGGGCTGATTTGGGCCAAAGATACTGGAAAAGTATTTTATGGCAACAAATAAGATAAAATCTTTCTTTGTATTTCTCATCCTATGGATTGTTTTGTTCAGATAAAACCATATTGCTAGTATGAGTAAAGTTGGCCTTAGAATGAAGCTGATACCATACAAGAGAAAGCAAAGAAAAGTGAGAGTAGCTCTTAAGTGTTCTCACCACACCAAAAATACAAAAACAAAAAGTAACTATGTGAGATGATGGATGTGTTAATTAGCTTGACTATTGTAATCATTTTGCAATGTATATGTATATCAATCCATCACGTTGTATACCTTAAATATACACAATTTTTATTTTTGAATTATACCTCAGTAAAGCTGGGAAAAAAGAGTGAGGAACCTCTTTGCCACTGAATCAAGTAACTCAGAATCCTGAACCACCACCAGATGTCTAGTCAATAAACAGAGTCAAAAAACTGTTTGTGAGAGCTAATTTGAGTTGGATTATATGTCACTTGTATGTAATGCATGCCATCTAATACAAGGGATAAGGAAAGAACTTAGGCTAAGAAGGTCAAATCAAATTGTACATCACTTTGAAAGAGTTGATCTGGGAAGTAGAAACTAGGAATATGGCACAGGACAGGAACTGGAGATACTAAGGTGTCAGGAGCGTTTAGAATGTTGGACAGGAGAGAGTAGAGCTAGGAGAAATTATCTGAGTTGAAGGGTTGTTTTTGAAGGTGGGAGGAAAAAAACTAAGGACATCAAGCTGGATCAGAGCTTCTGGATGCTCACATTACACATAAACTCAGCTCTGAAGAAGGGGTCAAGAAAAGTACCTTAATATTATCACCTTTGGCTTTGAAAACCAGATTTCTCTCTTAATGAATGCACAAAATATGAAGGCTTCCTCCCACAAAAATGAACTTCTATAGGAGTTAGTTGCCTTCCCATATCATATATAACTATAAAATCAAACAAAATGTATGGAACAACTATTTTCAGATATTGGACAACAGATAGTCCAAGACCATAAACCCTAACAGAAGGTAAAGAAATGAAGTAAGGTTTGTGATTATAACCATATTTCCCTGGAGGCAGTTTTCAGGTCACAGTACAAGGAAGGAAAACCAAAGCTGAGCCCGGTGATCGTACTGACTGGAGTGATAGATCAGTTTAAGAAAATCTAGGCAGCTAGAATTTGTGGGCAGTGTTGGAGAGACAAGAGCTGTACTGAGAGAGAGCATCAGAGACCTGCAGAGACGTCTCCTCAAGTCTGAGTACTCATCTGTGCATGCACAAGAGAAAACTCATTGAGGCAAGAGAAAGAAGAATCAGAAGTCAACAGTCCACATGATTCTTGGAGTTCACATAAAGCTAAGAATAGTTCATATTCTTACAGATTGAGTGGAGAGGGCTCTTTATGCACATGGCATTGGGTAGAGTCCTCGGGAGTGTCATGCCTTATTTTTTTATTATTTATTTATTTATTAAGGTATCATTGATATACACCCTTCTGAAGGTTTCACAAGAAAAACACTGTGGTACTACATTCGCCCTTATTATTGACTCCCCTCCCATACCCCATTTCAGTCACTGTCCATCAGTGTAGTAAGAGAGTGTCATGCCTTATTAATAGAGACTTAATGAGTCTTTTTAGAAAAAAGGTGTCTTCGAATCATCCATAATGGGATGCCAAGCTGCTGATATATGGAAACTGTGTTCAGTAATCACCCCAGTGCTGCGCTCTTGGTTTTTAAATATTATTACTTTGATCAACTATTGTATGTATCAAAACTTTTCACTTGGCTGTCCTAATTCTGATTTTATTTATGGCCCTTTGAACTTGGTCTCCTGGATGTTTAACTTTGGTTCTACTTAATACAGGATTCTTTTCTGGTTCTCTTTATCCTATGCTGTCTTAATTCCAACACTTAGGATTTATTCCAGCTTCTAGGGTCTTGAAAATGTCTGTGCTAGCACAGGGATTTAGACAGAGAGCACTCTCTTTTTGTTCTTCTTCAATGTCCTCATAAAATCTCAGTCCTGGATAGAAATTAGAAAAAGCTTCTGCTCACAGAAAACATTTGGAATCACTGCTTCTTAAGAAAAAAAAAATACAGAAAGAATTCTCACAAAACAAGTTATTACACCTCAAGTAACTTAAAACACAACTTAAGTCCTCATTTATTGTGCTGGGACTGGAGAAATGCAATTTTTATAAATATAAGTCTGATAGGGAATTTTTTCCCCCATAGATACAATGATGTATATTTTTGTTAGAGAAACCTTTCAGGATACAGTGTCTCCAGC
>JAQQAC010008350.1:17407330-17434861 GCA_029783875.1 Phataginus tricuspis
GCTTGCCACTGGGAAAGGCTTAATATTTGTAAATTAATAGTTTGCACTACTCAAAAACTGATTGGGGCAGTAATTGAATGTTAGGAATAAAGCTTAAAATTCTCTACCTTTTAAGGTTTTCCCCCATTTTAATAAGTAACTTTCTCCAATGAAGGGAAGAAAACTTTAACTGGGGTCTTGGTATGTTATTCATCTTTCCCTTTATTAATATAAAGACTATTTTCAACACTGTGTTTAATAAGAAATGTGCTGAAACAAGTGTTTAATTTCAGCTTATAGGATATAGGGAAATATCTTGATTGCAAATATTAACTCCATTAAAGCTAATATTCCTACACATAAAGCCCTAAGCATGTCTTTAAGTGAGGAATTTTTAAAGAAAAATATTTTGATGAGTAAAAAATAAAATATTTTAGGCTGTTTATAATGAAATATTCCATCAAGGGTACCAGTCTTCACATCAGTTTTCTTTTCCTAACAGTTCTAAAATCATCATAGAGTTTTTAAATGTTTAAATAAGATTTTCATGTCTAGGATCAAGAGTGTATAATAGATGCAAATATAGAATATGCACACATTTTATATGTCCAGATGAAATGTTATTTACATATCATAATCTGTAACACTTAATGAACTTAAATTTATTGACTGTATTGCAAATGGAAATGAAAACATACTGATACTTTCCTGGGAAGCAGATTGTTTCACTAATCAGGTATTTTCCCTGAGAGAGGGACACCACAGTGATCAAATACTATTGCTCTGGCAAGGAAAAAATATTAACAACAAACCAACCAAAGAAACAAATAAGTAAAAAAAAATAAAACCCAAAAAACAAAAACCCTCACAACAATTAAAATAGCATAATGTAAAAATAATGTTCTTCAAATTACACTGTGTATTACTGAAATTTTCCATACTCAAATTTATTTTTGTTTGTAGTATCAGATGTACAGTTGTACTGGATACTTATATTTTTAGATATTTAGCATGCAGCTGACCAAGTCTTTGTTCATTTGAGGGAGTGCATATGTAAGGATTGTAACTGTAGGGTAAATGAACTCTGTTGAATTATTTCTGAAGTTGTTTGTATCCAATGAAATATAAGACATATGTTTTAGTTATATATATTTAAAACTGTTCTGCTCTTGCTATATGTTTTTTTCACATTGCTTTTTCACAGCTTTACACTTAGCTACACTTAAACAAAAGATGGATACATTACCTGTGAATACATTATTCTTAGCAAATCTGAAACCACATGTTTGTTTAAATTATTACTGAATAATAAGCTTGGGGTTGACTTTGGCTTTTTTCTTCCTTTGAAGAAAACCACTGATCTGTAGAATCTATGTTTGAAAATGGCAGTTTACATATTTTGTTATTCTTTCCAAAAGCCCAGAAACTTGCTTATAAGAAAGTCAGGGTTTTAACAATAAGTTCAAATTACTGATTCAGGGTAACATTTTGATAGTGTTTCTTCTAACAGAGTATAAATACGCACATCATCGCAGAAACAAGCAGACGTTTTTCTCTTATTTCATTGTTAATGCTTGGTGTTATTCAATGCTTTTGATCTATCATTCTTCTCCTAAAAAAACTGTTATTATAATACCAGTGGGTTCCGTGTAAAAAGAATATTTTAATTAATGAAATTTAATTTCAAAACTACCTATTAAACATATTATTTGACAGAATGGCTGTATGGAAGTCAAATTAATTACAAATTACAGTCCATATAATTAATTTACATTTATATATATGATAAATTCTAAAATTATGCCTTAAATTATATGTACCTTTAAAAACAAGGTCTTTTTATATAAGTAGCAATTCAAAATTGAAATAATGCATATGCAGAATAAGCAAGTTAGCTTTCATCAAAATATAAATCATATTTTGTCATTTGTTTATTGGTACTCAATAACTAAAAATTATTGGGAGAAAAGAAAAGCCTTAAAATGCAAATCTTCCAGGTGAATAGTTTAGAAATACTGAGGAGCTATAAATGTATTATTTTCTGCTGATTCAGATAGCACTCTTGATATGAAAATATGTAGAACAAATATTGGCTGAACACCAGCTGACTCTATTAACAGAAAACTTTTCACTCTTGGGTACCACTTAAAATCTTTCTTGCACATTTTTTTACTACAAAAAATATTCTATTACATTTTTCTCTGATCACCACCTTTCTCATTACAATTTTAAGCTACCTCATTAAAATCTTCAAATCTACAGTTTTTCAAATCATGGCATTAATCCCTCCACATCAGTTAAATTGATTGAACAAATGATTTAAGGCCTATTTAAGATTATTAAAGCATGTGTTTTCCACATTGGCTTTTATTTCAATATTTTGTTTCCTATTTCCTGTGTGAACTCTGGAAGCAGGAAGCTGGAAGGGATACACTACGTTTGCATTAGTGCCACCCACCTTGGAGAATCATGAACACTGCTCCAGCGAGTCACCATTTTGAAGATGGGCCAGATGTGTGGCTGTATTATGGCGGGCAGGGAAGTCTCAAAATAACATGCTACAATATGCCTATGACTCATCAGCATATGTGTATGTGTGTGTGTGTGTCCCCAAGCAATGTTTTTGGCCAAATGGTGCTTAAAAATACTGACAATATTTTACTTCAGCTTGAATCTTGTGATTATCAACTGTGGATTTTCAAGAAAGATGCAAAAAGGCAAATGACTAAAAGCATATGTAACTAATTGAGGGCTGCAGTCCTCAAGGACTAGGAGTAGTTAACTAGGAGCACAAATTGGGAATATTGCTGCATTAACTTAAATAGAACCCTGGGAAATAACCATTTAAAAAATACAGATTTGTTGAACTAGTTGGTGTAGTTAGATAATAGAAAGACAAGCACTTGACTTTTTGTTCTTCCTGCCAGTGTTATGATCTTCCTTACAATGATGAGCTATTATGCTTTTCTGGGATTACCCCAAAAAAGACATTATCCTCATTCCCTAGTCTGAAATGCTAAAAGGACATTGGGGTCACAGACACATAAATAGTAAAGCATTTCAAAGAGAATTATGGATTCACTTTCACGGTTTCCTAAGCTCTTATTTTAATGCTGTGATTTTACCATATTAGGAGAGATCTTTATTTTTCATGTATTTGATTGACATTTTTACTTTGTGTCTTCACATTTTTGGAGAAGTTTTTGGCAGAGGCTTGGAGTGGGGTTCTGGCTTTTACAAAATAATTCTGAGGTCATCCTTCCTCTATGGGGAAGTAGAAAGAAAGAGTCTTGAGGAAGCAGCTTAAATTTGGGACTCAAATGCTTATTTTAGAAAATAGGGAAAATGACAAGAGTAGACGTTGGAGCATCTTTTCTGAGAGAAGCCTATGGTGCTGCAACAGGAGACACACTCTTCTTTCCCCCTTCTAAGGATGGTGGCATGGACTTTCAGTGTGAACAAGGATAAAATATATTTTGCTTAGAAAATCCAGTGCATTTTATTTAAAAAATTTTAATAGTCAAATAGAGCATGTAATCATATACTTCCAATATTCAAAAAGTACAAAGTTATGTAGTGAAAACTTTGTCTTCTCTAGACCTCCCATTACTTAGTTCTTCTAAGGAGCAAATGTGAATTTCTTCTGCAGCCTTCCAAGCATATTTATATGTATACTTTTTCTTCTCTTTTACATAAATGGTAATATTACATACCCATTGTTCTGTATCTTACTTACAACATATGTTAGAACTCTTATGCATACAAAAAAAGTCCCCATTCTGTTTTTATGGTTGCATAGTATTCCATTGTGAAGGAGTGTTGTTTAATCAGTTGACTTGACAAATGTTTAGGTTGCTTAAAATCTTTTTTTTTCCCCTTAAAAGAATGCAAGAGGCTTTTGCATTGCTGCTGGGGATGTAGGGTGATGCAACCACTGTGGAAAACAGTTTGGTGGCTCCTCAAAAAGTTAAACGTAGAATTACCATATGGTCCAGCAATCCACTTCTAGGTATATAACCAAAAGAATTGAAAGCAGGGACCCAAACAGATACCTGTATGCTGATGTTTGTAGTAGCATTATTCACAATAGTCAAAGGGTGGAAATAACCCAAATATCCATAAATATAAATGGATAAAGTGTGGTACATACATACAATGGAGTAATTATTCAGCCTTAAAATAGAAAGGAAATTCTGATACATGCTGCAAGATGAATGAAACTTGAAAACATTATTCCAAGTGAAATAAGCCAGACATAAAAGGATGAATATTATATGACTCCACTTAAGTGAGCTAACTAGGATAAACAAATTCATAGAGACAGAAAGTAGATTAGTGACTACCAGGGGCTGGTGGGGGTGGGGGAGAAATGGGAAGTGATTGTTTAATGGGTACAGGGTTTCTGTTTGAGAAGGTGAGTAACTTTTGGAAATAGTGGTGATGGTGATAAAATAGTGTTAAATGTACTTAACAGCACTTTGTTGTATACTTAAAAAATGGCTTAAATGGTAAACTCTATGTTATGCATATTTTAACATAATAAAACAAATAGCCAAAAAATCACCCATTTTGCACGCATGAAGTGTATCCTCTTGATAAATTTGTAGGGTGTGAAATATATGTGCATTCTGATAGTTTTTTACCTTTCTATTGTGTATTAGGTTGCTTGTTTCCTAATAATGTGTTTAATTAAACTTCTCTGTTTGGCAACCTCATAGGTGAAAAACAACTTTTTTTTGTAATGAATGAAATAGAATGTGTGTGTAAACTTCCTTGAGGGGCTGGAATTGGAATCCCATTGGTCTTCAGTGTATGAATGGGGAACATGAGGCATGTTAGAATGAATGGTAACATTATTATTTATTTATTTATTTTTCTATTATTAATATACAATTACATGAGCAACATTATGGTTACTAGACTCCCCCTATTATCAAGTCCCCACCACATACTCCATTGTAGTCACTGTCCATCAGCATAGTAGGATGTTACAGAATCACTACTTGTCTTCTCTGTGTTATACTGCCTTCTCCATATCCTCCAACACCACCCCCATCCCCTCTACAATATGTGTGCTAATTGTAATAGCCCTTTTTCCCCCTTATCCCTCCCTTCCCACCCCTCTTCCCAGTCCCTTTCCCTTTGGTAACTGTTAGTCTCTTGGGTTCTGTGAGTCTGCTGCTGTTTTGTTCCTTCAGTTTTTTCTTTGTTCTTATACTCCACAGATGAGTAAAATCATTTGATACTTGTCTTTCTCCACTTGGCTTATTTCACTGAGCATAATACCCTCTAGCTCCATCCATGTTGTTGCAAATGGTAGGATTTGTTTTCTTCGTATGGCTGAATAATATTCCATCGTGTATATGTACCACATCTTCTTTATCCATTCATTTTTGATGGACACTTAAGTTGCTTCCATTTCTTGGCTATTGTAAATAGTGCTGCGATAAACATAGGGGTGCATATGTCTTTTTCAAACTGGGCTGCTGCATTTTTAGGGAAAATTCCTAGGAGTGGAATTCCTGGGTCAAATGGTATTTCTATTTTGAGTTTTTTGAGGAACCTCCATACTGCTTTCCACAACAGCTGTACTAATTTACATTCCCACCAGCAGTGTAGGAGGGTTCCCCTTTCCCACATCCTCGCCGACATTTGCTGTTGTTTGTCTTTTGGATGGCGGCCATCCTAACTTGTGTGAGGTGATCTCTCATTGTGGTTTTAATCTGCATTTCTCTGATGACTAGTGATGTGGAGCATCTTTTCATGTGCCTGTTGGCCATCTGAATTTCTTCTTTGCAGAAGTGTCTGTTCAGCTCCTCTGCCCGTTTCTTAATTGGATTATTTGCTTTTTGTTTGTTGAGGTGCGTGAGCTCCTTATATAATTTGGATGTCAACCCCTTATCGGATATGTCATTTATGAATATGTTCTCCCATATAGTACGATGTCTTCTTGTTTTAATGATGGTGTTCTTTGCTGTACAGAAGCTTTTTAGTTTGATATCGTCCCACTTGTTCATTCTTGCTTTTGTTTCCCTTGCCCAGGAAGATATGTTTATGAAGAAGTTGCTCATGTTTATGTCCAAGAGATTTTTACCTATATTTTTTTCTAAGAGTTTTATGATTTCATGCCTTACATTCAGGTCTTTGATCCATTTTGAGTTCACTTTTGTGTATGGGGTTAGACACTAATCCAGTTTCATTCTCTTACATGTAGCTGTCCAGTTTTGCCAACACCAGCTGTTGAAGAGGCTGTTATTTCCCCATTGTATATCCATGGCTCCTTTATCGTATATTAATTGACTATATATGCTTGGGTTCATCTCTCTGTTCTGTTCCACTGGTCTATGAGTCTGTTCTTGTGCCAGTACCAAATTGTCTTGATTACTGTGACTTTGTAGTAGAGCTTGAAGTCAGGGAGTGTAATCCCCCCTGCTTTATTCCTCCTACTAAGGATTGCTTTGGCTATTCTGGGTCTTTTGTGGTTCCATATGAATTTTCAAACTATTTGCTCTAGTTCATTGAAGAATGTAGTAGGGATTTTGATAAGGATTGGATTGTATCTGTAGATTGCTTTAGGCAGAATGGCCATTTTGACAATGGGATGAATTTCCATTTATTAGTGTTCTCTTTAATTTCTCTTAAGAGTGTCTTGTAGTTTTCAAGGTATCGGTCTTTCACTTCCTTGGTTAGGTTTATTCCTAGGTATTTTATTCTTTTGGATACGATTGTGAATGGAATTGTTTTCCTGATTTCTCTTGCTGTTAGTTCATCGTTAGTGTATAGGAATGCAACCGATTTCTGTGTATTAATTTTGTGTCCCACAACTTTGCTGAATTCAGACATTAGATCTAGAGGTTTTGAGTGGATTCTTTAGGGTTTTTTATGTACAATATCATGTCATCTGCAAACAGGAACAGTTTGACTTCTTCCTTGCCAATCTGGATGCCTTTATTTCTTTGTGTTGTCTGATTGCCATGGCTAGAAGCTCCTAACTATGTTGAATAAAAGTAGGGAGAGTGGGTATCCTTGTCTTGCTCCCAATCTTAAAGGAAAAGCTTTCAGTTTCTCGCTGTTAAGTATAATGTTGGCTAAGGGTTTGTCATAAATGGCCTTTATTATGTTGAGGCACTTGCCCTCTATACCCATTTTGTTGAGAGTTTTTATCATGAATGAATGTTGAATTTTGTCGAATGCTTTTCAGCATCTATGGAGATGATTATGTGGTTTATGTCCTTCTTTTTGTTGATGTAGTGGATGATGTTGATAGATTTTCGAACGTTGTACCATCCTTGCATCCCTGGGATGAATTCCACTTGATCATGATGGATGATCTTTTGTATGTATTTTTGAATTCAGTTTGCTAATATTTTGTTGAGTATTTTTGCATCTATGTTCATCAGGGATATTGGTCTGTAATTTTCTTTTTTTGTGGTGTCTTTGCCTGGTTTTGGTATTAGAGTGAGGTTGGCCTCATAGAATGAGTTTGGGAGTATTCCCTCCTCTTCTACTTTTTGGAAAACTTTAAGGAGGTTGGGCATTAGGACTTCACTAAATGTTTGATAAAATTCAGCAGTGAAAGCACCTATCCCAGGTGTTTAGTTCTTAGGTAGTTTTTTGATTAACAATTCAATTTCTTTGCTGGTAATTGGTCTATTGAGATTTTGTGTTTCTTCCTGAGTCAGCCTTGGAAGGTTCTATTTTTCTAGAAAGTTGTCCATTTCTTCTAGGTTATCCAGTTTGTTACCAAAAAATTTTTCATAGTTTTCTCTCATAATTCTTTGTATTTATGTGGTGTTCATAGTGATTTTTCCTTTCTCATTTCTGATTCTGTTTATGTGTGTAGACTCTCTTTTTTTCATGATAAGTCTGGCTAAGGGTTTATCTATTTTGTTTATTTTCTCAAAGAACCAGCTCCTGCTTTCATTGATTCTTTCTATTGTTTTATTCTTCTCAATTTTATTTATTTCTACTTTAATCTTTATTATATCCCTCCTTCTACTGACTTTGGGCCTCATTTGTTCTTCCTTTTCTAGTTTCATTAATTGTGAGTTTAGATTGTTCATTTGGGATTGTTCTTCTTTCCTGAGGTAGGCCTGTATTGCAATATATTTCCCTCTTAGCATGGCCATTGCTGCATTCCACAGATTTTGTGGTGTTCAGTTATTGTTGTCATTTGTCTCCATATATTGCTTGATCTCTGTTTTTATTTGGTCATTGATCCATTGATTTTTTAGGAGCATGTTATTAAGCCTCCATGTGTTTGTGGGCTGTTTCATTTTCTTTGTGTAATTTATCTCTAGTTTCATACCTCTGTGATCTGAGAAGCTGGTTGGTACAATTTCAATATTTTTTAATTTACCGAGGTTCTTTTTGTGGCCTAGTATATGATCTATTCTTGAAAATGTTCCATGTGCACTTGAGAAGAATGTGTATCCTGTTGCTTTTGGATGGAGTGTTCTGTAGATGTCCGTTAGGTGCATCTGTTCTAATATGTTGTTTAATGTCTCTGTCTCTTTACTTATTTTCTGTCTGGTTGATCTGTTGTTTGGAGTGAGTGGTATATTGAAGTCTCCTAAAATGAATGCATTGCATTCTGTTTCCCCCTTCAATTCTCTTAGTATTTGTTTCACATATGTAGGTGATCCTGTGTTGGGTGCATAGATATTTATAATAGTTATATAGTCTTGTTGGATTGACCCTTTTATCATTATGTAATGTCCTTCTTTGTCTGTTGTGATTTTCTTTGTTTTGAAGTCTATTTTGTCTGATGCAAGTGCTGCAACTCTTGCTTTTTTCTCCATGTTAGTTGCATGAAATATCTTTTTCCATCCCTTTACTTTGAGTCTGTGTATGTCTTTGGGTTTGTAGTGAGTCTCTTATAGGCAGCATATAGATGGGTCTTGTTTTTTATCCATTCAGTAACTTTACGTCTTTTGATTGGTGCATTCAGACCATTTACATTTTGGGTGATTACCGATAGGTACATACTTATTGCCATTGCAGGCTTTAGATTCATGGTTACCAAAGGTTCAAGGGCCATTCCCTTACTATCTAACAGTCTAATTTAACTTACTTCATATACTATTATGAACACAACCTAAAGGTTATTTTTTTCCCTCCTTTTTCTTCCTCCTCCATTCTTTGTATGTTATGAATCATATTCTGTACTCTTTGTTTTCCCTTGGGTGACATCTTTTTAGCCTTAGGAATAAATCCATCTATAGGAGTCCCTCCAAAATGCACTGTAGAGGTGGTTTGTGGGAGGTAAATTCTCTCAGCTTTTGCTTATCTGAAAGTTGTTTAATCCCTCCTTCAAATTTAAATGATAACCTTGCTGGGTAAAGTATTCTTGGTTCAAGGCCCTTCTGCTTCATTGTATTAAATATATCATGCCACTCCCTTCTGACTTGTAAGAGAAATCTGATGATAGCCTGATGGGTTTTCCTTTGTATGTGATGTTTTTTCTCTCTCTAGCTGCTTTTAAAATCTGTCTTTGTCCTTGATCTTTGCCATTTTAATTACTATATGTCTTGATGTTGTCTTCCTTGGGTCCCTTGTGTTGGGAGATCTGTGCATCTCCATGGCTTGTGAGACCATCTCTTTCCCCAGATTGGGGAAGTTTTCAGCAATACCTCCTCAATGACACTTTCTATCCCTTTTTCTCTCTCATCTTCTTCTGGTACCCCTATAATGTGAATATTGTTGTATTTGGATTGGTTCACACAGTTCTTTCAATATTCTTTCATTCTTAGAGATCGTTTTTTCTTTCTGTGCCTCATCTTTTTGTACTTTTCTTCTCTAATTTCTATTCCAATTTTTGTCTCTTCTACTACATCTAATCTGCTTTTAAATCCCTCCATTGTATGTTTAATTTCAGATATGGAGTTTCTTAATGATTGAATCTCCAACTTAAATTAATTCCTGAGTTCCTGAATATTTTTCTGTACCACCATAAGCATGTTTATAATTTTTATTTTCAACTCTCTTTCAGGGAGATTAGTGAGTTTGGTTTCATCTGGCCCTTTTTCTGGGGTTTGTGAGGTTTTAGTCTTAACCATGTTCTTTTTTCGTTTCATATTTCTGTGTGATGTCCACTACTGCACAGAAACTTCAGTCTCTCGAGCTGCACAGCCCCTAGAGTGAGGTTGGGGGTCATAGGGGAGCAGAGCTAGTGCCTGGGGGGAGGAGAGATCTGTTTCCTGATTCCCGTCTGCGGTACCTGTCTCCAGTGTCAGAGCCAGTGGGCCAAGCACACACGTGTAAACCTCTGTGCTTTGTGTCTCTAGCTTTTGTAGGCAGGGCCTTACTCTGGCTTGCCTGATGCCTGCGAAGTGACTGCCAGTTTGAAAACTGGTTCCTGCAGGCCAGTAGGAAGGTTTGGCAGGCTGTGTGTCACAGTAGGGTCCTCAGAGCTGAGTAGGCAGCCAGGGGACTGAAGCACCTAAAGCTCCCCAAAGTTCCCAACCAGCTGGGCAGAGCACCCCTGGACAACCTTGTCCAGCTCTCCCTTCTCCAACACAGCAAGCTCTGTGCAAACCCCGCCCCTTCAGCAGCCCTCTCACTGCTAGGAAGCCTCTCAGACTGCCGGCCTTTCCTCTGACAGAGTGGCCGGTGTGGATCCCCTCCTCCACCAATGGCTGGAATGTCAATTTCTCAAGCACTCTGCCTGTCTGAGCTCCCCAATGTCCAGCGCACCACCCACTATAGGATTCTGCTCACAAAGCAGATCTCTAGGGCTAGGTGCTCAGTAGTCCCAGGCTTCCACCCCCTCTCTCACTCCGTTTCTCTTCCTCCCACTGGTGAGCTGGGGTGGGGGAAGGGCCTGGGTCTTGCCAGATTAAGGCTTTCATACATTACCCTGTTTCGTGAGGTCTGCTCTGTTGATGAGGTCTGTATGCAGTCTGGTTCAGCCTTCTTTCTTGTTGCTGTTTTAAGGTTAGTTGTATTCATTAACTATATTTTTGTACAATTTGTGGTTTTGGGAGGAGCTCTCTGTCTCACCTCTCACACCACCATCTTGCAAGTCCTGAATGTTAACATTATTAATTAATTTTTAAATGGCCTTGCCAGAGTTGCCTTAAAAAGTTTGCCCAAATAACATATATGGTGTTGCTTTAATCTGTATATTTTGTAATTTGGGGAAATTTGAACTTTATTTCCAGTTGTTAATTTATCAAGCATTATACAATAACAAACAAAATGCCTGCATTAAGGAGTTTACTGAGTGATGGGTAAGCTACCCAAATAAACAGGCAGTTACAGTTGCAATGTGGGGATAAGTGTCGATTGCTGTAGAAATATGAGTGGGTGGGTCCTTACTCTAGATTTGGGTGGTGAGGGGAGAGCAAGGTTTTCCAGAGAAGCTTGCTTGTGAACTGAGACTTTTATGATAGATAGAAGTTAGGCAGGTGGAGTTGGGGAGGGAAGGTATGGAAGATTTGAGGAAAATGGAAAAGGGAAAGACACACACAACGCAAGGTCCCAAGGTAAGAGCAAGTTGAATCTTAAGGGTATTCCATGTAGTTCAGATGGGCTGCAGCCTCGAATGAGATAGTTCCTCTGATTAACATTTTTCTATTCTCTCAAATAAATCCAGACCTTGGACAAGTCTGAGGCTCTTTCTCTCGCCTTTGGAATTTCTCTTGAACCTGGAGGTTGGCAAGGGGTTTTCACTTTCACCTTTAGTCGACAACAAAGTCAGTGATAATTTTTTTTCATATTATGAGACCTTTGACATCAGAGTCGTAATGTTTGGCGACCCTACCTTTCCTTTCCCTGCTTTCTCCCCATTTCCCTGATTCCTCTTTTTTCCCTCTTTGACTTATGTCCTTTTTTCCTTTTTCAAACCTCCAATGAAGTTCTACCTGCATTACCAAGCCTTTCTCTGAAGCCTTTCCTAGTTCTGCCCACCTCTTGCCTGTAAATCATTTGTTTTATTCTCCAATCAGTTATCAAGCATTGCTTTTGTGCTGGACCATGGGTAATATTCTGAGGGTTCAAGGATGATTGAGACCAGTCCCTGCCCCCAGGTTTATGTTCTCTCAGTAATTTGTTACCTTTATTATAGTGCTTGTCACAGCCTGCCTTGTATTACAGGCTCTAATTAGTCTCAGAGCATTTTGGTTTGTTCAGGAGCCTTCAGCCACAACACAGTGACTAGGACACCCAAATGTGTACTGTCCAACCATTTCAATTAGGGGTGGTGAGGTTAGGTGGGGAGAGAGAATATTCACTGAGCCTTTACTCTGTGCTAGGCACTTAGATAAGTGTTTTACAGATATTATTCATTTAACTTTTCTCAAAACACCATGGAGCAGGAATGGTTAGTTTCTCCATTTTACATGGTAGGAAACCGAGAAACAGAGCGCTTAAATAATTTGCCCTCAGTCATTGCTAAGAAGCGTCAGAGCCTGATTTCACCCCATAGAGTCTGGTTGCCAAGCTCTTGCTTTTGGCTACTGTGCTAGACTGAGTTTCTTCTCGGTCACCATTCCAGTCAACAGGTCACGCAATCAACAGCACAACTGCAGTCTATGTGTGATTTCGCTTTACTCATTTTGATATCTCTGAAGTTCAGTGGCTTGTGTTTGTATGTTCTACTAAATGTGAGTCCACAGCTAGATTGTAGCACCCAGACAGCAGGTAGCATCTATATTTATCTAGTTTACATGATGCTTACAGACAGATGTCTGCATTCGTGTGAGCGTTTAAATATCATGTGTTGATGATAATGAAGCTGATTTATGCTGCTTACCAGATGGGTCCCAGGGCTGCTTGGAAACTGGCATAAAATCCAAAGCAACTTGCAGATAGCTGTGATATGACAATTGATCTTCAGGGCTCCGCTTGAGCCTTTGGTATGGTTTAGACCAGGCCTTCACAGACTTGTCCACTGACAACTCCCTACAGCTGTGGACAGTGAGGCATATATGCCTGCAATCTGGTGATGGAGCATGGAATGATCAAGGTATGCCATGCCTTGAATTTTCCAGTTTTTATCTTAAAATTAGATGCTTGTTTAATAATCTAATAATAAAGAAAAATCTAATAATAATTAAATAATCTATCCATGCTTATTTAAAAACTGCAAGGTTTTTGATTATTTACCATCAAATTCTGGCACATCATCTTGTCAGACTTCACTTGGAGGGCACTGGTTAAATAAAACTGATGTGATTTAGAACATTTGAGGTGTGGCCAACTAAAACAGTTATTTTCATACCAAGTCAGGGATAAAAAGGTCTACAAGGTGGTCTTTGCCAATCTGCAGCCTAGGGATGACTACCGTTTCTAATGGCTGTTTTTAATCAAGGTCGTCTGCTGTCCCTTTGTGGGAGACAGGTGTGAGTGAGCTCTCCTATAAGCAGTGTGGACTAATGTAATGTTACTAAGGTTATCAGTGGTGCCCCCAGCCCCTGGAATTCTAAGTTAATTGACTGCAACCCCAGTCACGGTGGTCCCTATCACTTCTTTACATTCCTGAGGGCTTCTTTTCTTGAGACTTCCTCTGGTGTAGTGTTTTGCATTAGCAGGTGTTTTCTGTTTTTGTTTTTGTCCACCTGGATGCAAAATTCAGTGCCTTTACTTATCCAAATCCACTCACACTAAGCATTTCCTGAGTTTGTAACTTGATTGACTATCTGAAGACTTTAGTCTCCCAAAAGTTTCACTAGCTCCCCCCTCTTCTCTTCCTACCTCAACTTTCTTTTCGTCCACTCTTTTATTTCCCTCCTAAGAGCAAACAAATTGCTCTGTTTCATGCCATTTAGTCTCACCTTGGCCCCTGAATCCTTGGCCTCAGGTGACATTGCTGCCCTGCAGGACTCACCTACCCCAAGCAGGGCTACTAAACATTTTCTCAACAAAGGCAATTCTCTCACTAAGAGGAATTCTCATATCAGCTGCCAAGAGCATTAAATATTCTTCATCTAACGCCTCCCGATAATAAGTAACAAAGGTTGAGAGTGATTTATTTTCTTTTAAAAAATAAATTAGAATAGACTCAAGGTTATGTTAATAATAGCAGCACTCTCTCTCTCTTGCATTCCAGTATGTTGTCTTGAATGGTAAAGTCCTGAAGTTACAGCTTGCCCAAAGGGGACTGGGCATAGGGGTGTATCTGTGATTGCAGAGGACAAAAGAGCTTCTCTGCTTTGCCTGATTCCTCAACAGTCATTATTAGCATCTGCTTCTACATCCCTAAAGTCAGATTTAGAACCTCCTAGACCAGCACATAGTTCTTTGGGCAATGCTGACAATTTAGAAAATTATTCTTTGTATTAAGCTGTTATCAGCCGTCTGGAGCTCCCATCCTTGTATTCTAACCTTACTTGCATGAATTCAGGCCTGACTAATTTGATTTACAGTTCAGTATTGCGTACTTCTCCCTCCTAAATCTAGTATTTGAGAAACTGCTTTCCAGCTTGAAATGCCTTGGTGGTTTCCCATTACCCAGGGAATAAAATCTTACCTCCTTAAAATAGTCAGTGTCCTTGATAAGCTCATTCAAACATCCCTTTCCGTCTTAACCCTGTGCTTTCTCCTTGTCTTCTGCTGCCTGAGTGCCACCAATTCTCCAAGTAGATATGTCTCTTTATTTTTTTAAATTGAAGTATAGTTGATATACAATATCATATTGGTTTCAGGTGTATAATGTAGTGATTTGATGATTATTACATTATTAAATGCTCCCCTCAATAAGTGTAGTTACTATCTGTCAACATACAAAGACATTAAAATATTGTTGATTATATTCCCTATGCTTTACTTTCATACATGTGACTAATTTAAAGTATAATTGGGATTTTTGCGTCTATTCCCTTCACCTATTTCACGTACTACCCACTCCCCTCTCCCATGGCAACAACCTGTTTCTTCTCTCTATCTATGAGTCTTTCTGTTTTGTATATTTGTTGTGTTTTTTCCATTCCACATATAAGTGAATCATACAGTATTTGTCTTTCTCTGCCTGGCTTATTTCCCTTAGCAAAACACCCTCTGTGTCTACCATGTGTTGCAAATGGTAATATTTCTTTCTTTTTATGGCTGAGTAATATTCCATTGCATATATATATACCAGTCTTCTTTATCCATTCATATACTGATGGACATGTAGTTTTCTTCCATATCTTGGCTTTTGTAAGTAATGCTGCAATAAACATAGGACTGCATATGTCTTTTTAAATCAGTGATTTTGTTTTTTATTTGGTAAATTCCCAGAAGTAGAACTGCTGGATCGTATGGTGTTTCTATTTTTAGTTTTTGAGGAACCTCCATACTGCTTTCCACAGTGGCTACACCATTTTACATTCCCACCACAGTGCAGGAGGGTTCCCCTTTCTCCACATCCTCACTAACAATTGTTATTTCTTGTTTTGTGAATAGTAGCCATTCTAACTGATGTGAAGAGATATGTCATTGTGGTTTTGATGGGCATTTCCCTGATGATTAGTGATGTGGAGCATCTTTTCATGTGCCTATTGGCCATCCAAATGTCTTCTTTAGAAAAATGTATATTCAGGTCCTCTGCTCTTTTTTTTATCGGGTTATTTGTTTTTTTGGTGTTGAGTTATAGGAGTTCCTTGTATGTTTTGGATATTAGGCCCTTATCAGATATATCATTTGCAAATATATTCTCCCATACAGGAGTTTGCCTTTTCATTTTGTTGATGGTTTCCTTTGCTGTGCGGAAGGTTTTTAGTTCATTGTAGTCCCACTTGTTTATTTTTGCTTTTGTTTCCCTAGCCCAGGGAGACATATCCAGAAAAATATTACTAATTGCTGATGTTAAAAAATTTACTGCCTATGTCTCCTTTTAAGAGTTTCATGGTTTTAGGTATTATATTTAGGTCTATAATCATTTCAAGTTTGTTTTTGTGTATGGTGTGAGACAGTGATCCAGTTTTATTCCTTTGCATGTAGCCGTCCAGTTTATCCAACAGTGTTTATTGAAGAAGCTTCCTTTTCCCCATTGTATATTCTTGCCTCCTTTGTTGAAGATTAATTGACCATATAGTCATGAGTCTATTTCTGGGCTTTCTATTCTCTTTTATTGGTCTATGTATCTGTTCTTGCGCTAGTACCATACTGTTTTGATTACTGTAGCTTTGTAAGTATAGTTTGAACTCAGGGAATGTGGTGCCCCCAGCTTTGTTCTTCTTTCTCAAGATTGCTTGGGCTGTTTGGGATATTCTCTGTTTCCATACAAATTTTAGGATTGTTTGCTCTAGTTTGGTGAAAAATGCCTATGGTATTTTGATACAGATTGCTTGAATCTATAGATTGTTTTGAGCAGTATGGCCATTTTAATAATATTAATCTTATCCATGACAATGGAATAGCTTTTCATTTATTTGTATCTCTTCAATTTTTTTCATTAAAAGTTACAGTTTTTAGAGTATAGTTCTTGCACTCCTTGGATCAACTTATTCAAAATATTTTATTCTTATGCAGTTGTAAATGGGATTTATTTTCAACTTCTCTATTCATTATTTGTATATAGAAATGCAACAGATTTCTGTATATTGATTTTGTATCCTGCTACTTTACTGAATTAATTTGTTCTAGTAGTTTTTTGGTGGAATCTTTAAGGTTTTCCATGTACAGTATCATGTCTTCTGCAAATAGTGACAATTTTACTTCTTTACCATTTTGGATGGCTTTTATTTCTTTTTCTTTCCTGATAGTACTAGGTCTTCTAGTACTATGTTAAATAACAGTGGTGACAGAGGAAAAATTTTCAGCCTTTCACCATTGAGGATCATGTTAGCTGTGGGTTTGTTATATATGGCCTTCATTATGATTGAGGTATGTTCCCTCTATGTCCACTTTGTTGAGAGTTTTTATGGTGAAAGGATGTTGAATTTTGTCAAATGCTTTTTCAGCATTTACTAGGATGAACATATGCTTTTATCTTTTCTTTCATTAGTGTGGTATATCACATTAATTTGTGCATGTTGAACCATCCTTGTATTCCTGGAATAAATTCTGCTTGTTTGTGATGAAAGATCCTTTTGATATATTGTTTAATATATGGTTTGCTGATATTTTGTTGAGGATTTAAGCATCTGTGTTCATCAGGAATATTGGTCTGTAGTTTTCTTTTTTTATAGTGTCTCTGTCATTTTTGGCATTAGAGTAATGCTCGCCTTATAGAATGAGTTTGGAAATATTCCTTCCTCTTTTATTTTGTGGAATTCTTAAAGAAGGATAGGTATTTGTTCTTCTTTAAATATTTGGTAGATAGAATTCACCCATGGTGTTGATTGTAACTTCTTTTTCGTTTCTGATTTTGTTTATTTGTGTCCTCTTTTTCTTGAGAAATCTGACTAAGGGCTTATATATTTTATGTTTTTGAAGAACCAGTACTTGGTTTCGTTGCCTTTTATCAATTGTTTTCTTAGTTCTATTTCATTTATTTCTGCTCTGAGATTTATTTTGTCCCTCCTTTTAGTACTTTGGCCTTTGTTTGTTCTAGTTCCTTTAGTTGTAAAGTTTGATTATTTATTTGCGATTGTTCTTATTTCTTGTGGTAGGCCTGTATTGCTCTGAACTTCCTCTTAGAGCCACTTTTGTGGAATCCCACATATTTTGGATATGTTTCTGTTTTTATTTGTCTTCATGTGTTGTTTGATTTCCTCTTTGATCTGTTTCTTGATCCATCGATTATTTAGAAGTATGTTGTTTAGCTTTCACGTGTTTGTGTTTTTTTCCAGTTTTTTTTCTTGTAATTGATTTCTAGTTTCAAAGTATTGTGGTCTGAAAAGAAGCCTGATATTATTTCAGTCTTCTTAAATTTATTGAGACTTGTTTTGTGATGTAATGTCTGATCTATCCTGGGGAACAGTTAATGTGCATGGAGAAGAATGTATATTCTGCTGACTTGGAGTGGAATGTTCTGTATATATCTGTTAACTCCATCTGGTCTAATGTGTTGCTCAGTGCCACTGTTTCCTGATTGATTTTCTGTCTGGATGATCTAGCCATTGATGTAAGTGAGGTGTTAAAGTCCTCTACTACTCTTGTATTACTTTCAACTTCTTCCTTTAGTGCTGTTAGTGTTTGCATATATATATATATTTGGTGCATAGATATTACACTTGTTATATCTGGCTGTTGGTTTGATTGCTTTATCATTATGTAATGCTCTTCTTTGTCCCTTGTTATTTTCTTTGTTTTGCAGTCTATTTTGTCTGATTTAAATAATGCTACTCCTGTTTTTTCTCATTTCTACATACGTGAAATATCTTTTTCCATCCCTTCACTTTCAGTGTATATGTGTCTTTAAGGACTGAAGTGAGTCTCTTGTAGGAAGCATATAAATGGGTCTTGTTTCTTTATCCATTCAGTCACCCTGTTTGTTTTGATTGGAGTATTTAGTCCATTTATGTTTAAGGTAATTATTGATAGGTATGTAATTATTGCCATTTTGTTAATTGTTTTCTTTTTGTATTTGTAGTTCTTCTCTATTCCTTCTCTTGCTCACTTCACTTGTGATGTGATGATTTTTCTTTAGTGCTATGTTTGGAGTCCTTTCTCTTTATTTTTATGTGTATATTATAGGCTTTAGTTTTGTGGTTACCATAAGATTCATATGTAGCTTCCTATATATATAAAACAGTGTATATTAGATAGATTGTCTCTCAATTTTAAACACATTCTAAAAGTACTATTTAGTTGTTATTCTCGCCTCCATATTTTATGTATATGATGTATAATTTACATATTTTTATTTTGTGTATACCTTGATTAACTGTGTATAATTTATTTTATTCCTTTTGTCATTTGAAGTTCATATGCACATTGTAAGTGATCAGTCTACTGTAGGTTTTTTTTCACTGATGAAAAGCATTTAAGTTAAAAACATTTCCATCTAAAGAAGTCCCTTTAAAATATCCTGTAAGGCCGGTTTAGTGGTGATGAATTCTTTTAACATTTAATTATTTTAAAACGTTTAATGGTTCCTTCAATTCTGAATGATAACCTTGCTGGGTAGAGTATCTTTGGTTGCAGATTTGCCCCTTTCAGCACTTTGAATATTTCATGCTGTTCCCTTTTGGCCTGTAAAGTTTCTGTTGAAAAACCTGCTGATAGCCTTATGGGGTTTCTCTTTTAGGTAACTGTCTGCCTGTCTCTTATTTTTTATAAGATTCTCTCTTTACCTTTAATCTTTGCCTTTTTAATTACTATATGTTTTGGTGTGGACCTCCTTAGACTTTTCTTTTTAGAGGCTCTCTTTGTTTCTAGGGCTTGTATGTCTGTTTCTTTCCCTGAGTTGGAGAAGTTTTCAGCTATTATTTCTTTAAATAGACTTTATATCCCTTTGTCTCTCTCTTCTCCTCTGGAACCCCTATTACATGAATATTGTTTCATTTGGAGTTGTTGCAGAGCTCTCTTAGCATCTTCTCATTTTCAGAAATTCTTTTTTCTCTGTGTTCCTCAGCTTGGTTACTTTCCACTACCCTGTCTTCCAGCTTGCTGATCCATTCTCCTGCATCCACTAGTCTACTATTAATGCCCTCTATTGTATTTTTCATTTCAGTTATTGTATTCTTCAGCTTGACTGGTTCTTTTTATTTTTCCTATCTCTTTGTTAAAATCCTCCCTGAGATTGTCTATTCTTTTCCCCAGTTCAGTGAGCATCTTTGACTATTACTTCAAATTCTTTATCAAATAGATTGCTTTTCTCTGTTTCATTTAGCACTTTTTCTGGTGTTGTCTTGTTCTTTTGTTTGGACATATTCCTCTGCCTCATTTTTTTTCTGGTTCTCTGTGTTTGTTTCTATATATTAAATAGATCAGTTATGCCTTGTCTTGAAAGTGTGTCTTTATGTAGTAGGAATGCTGTGGTGCCCAGAAATGCAAAACCCCCTGTTCAGCACAGCCAGATGCTCCAGGGGTGTTCCCTATTGTAACTGAACTGTGATTGCTGTTGGTGGGCTATGGGCAGGGGGCAGGGGGCAGGGGGCAGGGGGCAGGGGGCAGGGCCCACCCTCAGCCTGGTAGCCATCAATGCCAAACCCCACTGTTGTGCCTCAGTGTATGATGCCTGGTTCTGATGTGCTGTGGGTGGGCTCTGTCTGGCTGCCAGCAATGGATGACTACTTCTAGGCTGGACATATTGGGTGGGGCAGGTCTACAGGGGCGTGCCAGGGCTAAGCAAGTAGGGTAGGAGGAGAGCTTCAGAGCTGGCTCCTGCAAGTGTCTGGCCAGTTGGGCTGAAGAAGGACTTGAAAAGTGGCATCTGCCAGCCCTTTCTTCTCTGGAGAGAGCTCCTCAGACACCTGTCCCTCTGGCACACAGATCTCCTTTCAAACTGCTGCCTCTGTGTTGGGTCTCAGAGGGATTGACAGAGCATGCTGGTCCTCCACAATCAGAGGCTTGAACCCACACAACAATCCAACTCTCCCTGGTGTCCAACCCTATTAATCTTGAAAGCCAAATAGTAAGGGGACTTGTCTTCCCAGAACGGATCCTCAGGGCCATGTGTGCTAGATTCCCAGGCTTTTATCTTCTCCCTGCTCTGTTCTTCTCTCCTCCCCCTTGTGGGGGAAGGGGTTGGATTGTGGCTCAGCCCCTTTATCCTTCTCAGTATGCTTTTCTCTCCTATTTCTTGATAGGTGTATGTCTTTTCTTTGGTTTTTAGGTTATTGTCAGAGTTAGTTGTATTAGATGTAGCTGTTTCCTTGGTGTGTATATGGGAGGAGGTTATCACAGTGACCTATTCCACCATTTTCCTCTGCTTCCTCTCACTCTGTTTTTATTCTGTTTTCTGACCATTATAAAGAGCTTCCCAACCTTCCCCATCTCTACTGATTAATGTCTTATTTAATTTGCAATGGTACTTTCACCATGAAGTCTTCCTTGATTTCTCCAAGTCAAATGTGTTGCTTCTATCTCTGGACTCGTTGTTGTTACTTTAAATCTGTGCTGCCCAGTACAGTAGCCACTAGCCCACATACAACTCTTGAGCACTTGAAATGTGGCTCATCCATATTGGGATGTGCTGTTAAATATAAATTACATACTGGATTGAAAGACTAAGTGTAAAAATAGAAAGTGAATATCTCAGTGTTTTTTTTTACATTCTATGTTGAGATGATAAGATTTTGGTTATATTGATTTATAGAAAACATATTATTAAGTTAATTTCACCTTTTAAAAAACCTTTCAATGTGACTATTAGAAAATTTTAAATTACATACATGGCTCTCATAATTCTTTTGGACAACCCTACTTTAGGCCATTATATGGGATTCAGTACTAATAAGCACATTGCATTATCATTCTGTATGCATTTCAGTCCCTGCTACTAGAGTAAGTTGCCTGAGGTTAGGGACTTGTAACCTACTGTTCCTCAGTACTCCCCCAAAGAGCTTTTCATTCAGTGGCTGTGTAATACATGCTAATGAAATAAAACAGAAGAGGCATTTTATCAGAAGAGCTCAGAAATTCAAATGCCTATGGAAACCAAGCAGGTAGTATAATTATATGAAATGAGCTGGGTTTAAGAGGGATCTTGATGTAAGGGACACAATAGGATTTAGGAGTCAGTTAGAAGAGAATGTGGTCAAGTAGGGATTCACCATTGTGTGAAGGAGGCAGCCATTTCTCTCCATTAGCTGAATTATTACTACATAAGAATACAGGCCTAGGGTTGTCAAAGTTTCCAATCTTTTGAGAGACACTGGATATCTGGACTTTTAATGTGAATTTGACTGGTTCATATATGTTGAGCTTAATTCTTATAAACTTTGTGTGGGCCAACCAAAACAGGTTAGTGGCCAGGATACAGCCTTAAAGTTATCAGTTTGTGCTTCTCATCTAAAGGGTAAAATGAAATTTACCATGCTATAAGTATCATATAAAATAAAACAAGATTTATTATTGAGGCTTTGATGAAGAAGGGACTGAAATCTGGGCCCTTGAATTTGCAGATTGCTCAGAAAACTATTGGTAGATGGTATTTCCAAACATTCCCAAATACTTTTATTTAAAAAACATAACCTCTGCAGAATTTCTCGTCTTAGGCCCTTAAGAATAAAAAAGGGGTTCTGGGATCTATGAAATAAGTTTATTGACAAGAGTGTGCAAGTTAATGTGAAGGGGATAAAAATGTTTCTCATTCTTAAGTCTGTAACTGTTAGAGTTTGGGAAATGGCCAAAGAAATGTTCACTCTCTGAATTTTCAGAGCCCTTATGACATGTGTGTATGTACAGGGAATTTTGTGGTTGAGTACTCTAGCATACATGAAGTGACAAGGTTAGAATGGGATGAATGCTAGCCAGAATAATGTTGTTTTTAAATGTCATTGTTCTACTTATAAGGTAGATTGATAGTAGCACCTTTGCTTTAGGTTTTCATTTTTTCGAAATCCAAAATCAGTGTGCCAAGTAATGCAAAAGAGCTCTGGCTTAGAATTGGGTTGCACGTTGAACAGAGTCTAATTTACTTTTTTTTTGGTCATTTTATAAATCTGTAGTCATAACAATATCAGAATTAGCTTACCAAAGGGGTAATTATTCTATTGAGAAGGAATATAGGTACAGATATATGTACTTCAATTTCAATTTTATTACTTTGCATGTAAATTGAGCACCTGAAATTAAAGATTCTATTTACAATGTTGTCTTTGAAAGTCATCTATCATGTATAAGTGATTATCTAAGAACTTAAAAGAAATCTCTTAAGCAAAAAAGAAAGAAGGAGCATGTTATAAGATAGGAAATCAGTGAATCAAGATGATATAGTGTTCTCTTAGGTAAACTTTACTGCGTATTAAAGGCTAAGAACAAGTGGCATAACAATTTGAAATATATTCAGATTGTTAGTCAAATAAGTATCAATGACTTGTAAATTCATTCTGATTGTGGTTAGCCTTTGAGTAAGTCCCAAAGGCTTTCTGTTTCTCACTTTCCCCATTTCCAAAGTCATTGTAATAATCACTTTTATTTCCCAAGCATAATCATATACTGGTATAAAGATGGTACTTCTGCGGGCAAACTGTTCTGAGATCTGTGCAGATAGATGTGTTTAGTATTTCCACAATATATTGATATAGCAAACATATTTTGTAAGTGCAGCCTTGGTTGTTTTATAGTATCTTACTGTTTATAAAATCATTGGACAAGAATTATGTCATTATTTAGCTCTACAAACTTGTTAAGAGGAGTAGAATAACCATGTAAATTATGATGATTATATGCCCACTATTTGCATAAATAATATAATAATAACTAACATTAATGGAAATCTCTTAATGGGAAAAATACACAGAATTTGAAATAACAAAAAACTGTCATTTTCCATATTCCCTTCCAGTCCTAGTCGAAATGCATTTGACCTTTTACAAAATTGTAATCATAATAGAGGTAAAATTTGGTACTATCTTTTGTGACAACATACTCTATTTCCCCATATTTCTGCATTATAATTTTCGAAACTACCACCTTGTAAGGCTGTGTAATGCTCTGTTAAATACAGGCATCATAATGTAACCATTTTTATATTGTTGGTAATATTCCTTTATCAACTCTTTTAAAGGTAGATATTTCAGGCAGGAATAGTGAAAAGTTAAAAGTGTTCCACCTTAATCGGTGGGAAACGAGTTGATGATAAGGCCGTAAGCTGTCTGTCACCTCCCCAAGTCTAAGATCACTTTCATAGGCAAGTGGTCTTGTACAGCAGAGTGCAGCTGAAGACAGTGGTGAAGATGCAGATTTGGGAGACTTTGGTTTGTAGATGGTCATTTAAGATATGGAACTGTGATGAGATGAGCCAGGTTTAGTGTGTATAGTTCAAAAAGCAACTGAGCACGAGACTCTAAAGGACAGTTACATTTAAAAGACAAACAGAGGGAACAAAGTGCAAAGGAGACTTAGAAGAAATGGTCAGAAAGAAGCAGTAATTTCATAGAAATGAAGAAAAACGGAGGCTGGCAGTAATACTGTGAGTTGTAGAGGGCAGTAGCTGACTCTGGAACCTAGGATATTGATTTCTACTCCAGGCATAGTTCTGCCATCCCACAGGTAGGTACATGTGTCCCCTGTAACACTTTGAATTTTATGCATGGTTCCAGTCAAGGACAGATGTCTCCACCTAAATCTGTGTTGACTTTCTTAAATTGTGTTAGTTTCTCAATCTCAGCACATCAAAACCAAGAACAGAATAGGTTACTTTTTTTTTAATGTTTTTTATATTTCCACTGCTGTCTTATAGCAATGGTTCCCCAAGCTGGTTGAAGGACACCAGAGGTTCTGTTTCAGTAGATTTGTGGGTTCCCAAGGGTTTGAACTTTTAATAAACTCCCAGGTGATTCTGATGCACATCACTGAAGTTTGGGATCCCTTGATTTATTCACCAGAAGAATATAAAAGCTTTAGAGATTTTAGAATGGGACCTCCAGAGGTTTACCATACCAAGGGTAAATAGATGAGACGTAGGCATGTTTCTTGACAACTTACTTATTCTCATGAAGAATTGGTCAGGAGCACATATATCTTTTGAGTTTTTCCTCTGTTCAGAATATTAGGCAGGATTCTGAGGAATTAAAAAGAAGATAGCATATCCAAAATAAACTACTGAAATAAAAAAAATAGAAAAAGAAGATAGCATAGATGAATAATTATAATCTACAGAGGGAATGAGATCCGTAGATAGGTATTTAGGAAAAGGTACATGCTTTAAAGATAATTACAGCCAGTGGGAAAGGGAGAATCCTATCAGAAGACACGTTTTTCCAGGGCCCTTACCTACACACTGCCTCATTTCCTGGCCCTCTCCGTGGGAACCATGTGCGGCAGAGATTGCCTTGGACTTGGCATGAAATATCTTGATTTGGAAGCTTGCTCTCCACTTGTCGGCTGAGTGACCTTCAGCTTTAATAGAACAGTTCCTTAACCTTTCTGAACCTGGGATTTTTATCTGTTAAGCATCATAGCACCAGAATGAGAAATGTTTTAACAATGTAAACATGAAATAATAGTATTTGTAATTAGCTATGAAAGGAGCAATGTCTGGTGTGGTTGCTTTCTAATGAATATTTATGAAAAATGTGAAATAGTAACACTTAAAATGTTTAAAAGTGATTGATTTTAAATATTCTTATATTGTTTGAGTGTGGTATGTATTTAACTTGGTATCTTAACAGCAGTGGTTCCTAAAAACTATTCAAGGACACCAGAGGTTCTAGGTAGGTAGCCTGGACTGGAACCTTTTAACTTACGCTTTTTCTTAACGAATACAAAAATTTCACACTCTTCTTTAATGTTATATGAAATTTACAGATAAATTCATAACTAAATATTAATGACTGGTTTGGGAAAAGGAATTGCAAATTGCACTCCTATTTTTCGTCCCACTGAAAATTGCTGGCCTTAGAAGTTTGATTTTTTTTTTCTTGCAAGAATACTTGCCTTTTAAAGTCTTTAAGGAATTATTTCCTTTCATTATATTTATTCTTTTTGGCTAGGCTAAAAATGTGACCTTTTAGTGACAAATTTAAATACCTATATTTAGTTCTTTTGTTTTAAAAGAGATGATTTTGTTTATTGTAAAAGCTCATGTGCTTTTTAAATATTTCCTTCAGTCTTATTATCCCCTTCATTTTTTGTGGCTGCTTAGAAACAACAGGTGTTTCTTTATGGTGAGATTTGACTTAACTAAAATGCAGTGAAAGGAAAGGAAGGAATCCCGTCTGGTAGGTTTGATGCACTCAGGAGGTCTTTTAGACAGCATAGCTCTGTCATTCGCTTGAGATCCCTTGTCAACTTGTCTGTTATATAGTTAATGACTTAACAATTTTAAGCTTACATTTAAGCGCATGTCTTGAAATATGAATAATCTAATTTTCTTTTGGAAAGCTCAATTGCCAAGCCTTTAGTGGACCTCACCTCCCTTAGGCTTCAGTGCAGAGGTCTTCTATTTTATCCTGCCTAAAACTCCACTCGCTCCGTCCCTCCTGACCCCCTCTGTGTGCTTGGTTGTTCCTGATACATTTGGAAGTTGTTTGCTCACTTGTTTCTTGTCCCTCTCCCTCCACTAGGTGTTGAACACCATGAGATCAGAGGCTTTTGTGTACTGATGTATCCCCATGCAAAAAACAATGGCTGGTACTTGAAAATAATTTGTTGAATAAATATTTATTTTTTAATAACTGGGCACACCTGTATCCTTGATGGTCTGTCTTATTTTTTGCTAGATTTTTTTTCTCTTTGTAATCTGGAAATCTTCCTCCATTTTTAAGAAACTTACCATCTGCTAGGGGTTGCTGCCATTCTGCTTTTCATCTGTGTAGGAAGGCCGTCAGGAAGCCCTAATGGTGGAATTAATTACCAAGGGCACTTCCCTGTGTTGTAGGTGTTGACCATGGAGTATGGAGCCCCAGAAGCATGAGTTGGTTAGGGCACTGGCAGGAGACCCATTATTCAGGAGCAAACATTACCCAAGTTGTGACACTGAAGTTTAAAAGTAGAATGACAATTTGTGAGGTAAAATGAGAAATAGGGAACTAGAATCCTATAAGCCTATCCTTTCTATAGGCTCCCTATGCAAACCATTTTCCCCTCTATCACATATTTGTCACATACTGTATTCTAATCACATGGTTTTTATTTCAGACAACAGTGCAAAGTCTTTGAGGGTACATGCTAGGTCTATCTCATTTGCCTTTAAATATACAGGGCCTAGGACAGTGCCTGACACTTAGTAAAATGTTGGATAAATAAGTGAAGGGGTTAAGAGATTAGAAATGGAACTGGACTCCCAGGACAATGTTCAGTATTTGTTGTTCTTCTGTATGGCATGCATTCTATTAAAAAGAGCACATATGTATGTGTATGCATGTGTATGTATGTACACACATTTTAAAGTAATACATGCTAATTATGAAAAAAATTTTTGAGTCAGAGTATAAATGTATTTAAAATCAAAATTAAAATCACCACATAGCACTACTCTTTCTCTTAGGTCCAATCTCAATACCCAGAAATAGTCACTCTTAATAGTAAGGCATATTCGTTTATTTTTTTTATTTTGCTATTATTAATATACAATTACATAAGCAACATTATGGTTACTAGACTCCCTCTATTATCAACTCCCCACGACATACCCCATTGCAGTCACTGTCCATCAGCATAGTAAGATGTTATAGAATCACTACTTGTCTTCTCTGTATTATACTGCCTTTCCCGTATCCCCCACCCCACCCAACTCCACCACATTATGTGTGCTAATTGTAATAGCCCTTTATCCCTCCCTTCCCACCCGTCTTCCCCAGTCCCTTTCCCTTTGGTAACTGTTAGCCCATTCTTGAGTCCTGTGAGTCTGCTGCTGTGTTGTTCCTTCAGTTTTTCTTTGTTCTTATACTCCACAGAAGAGTGAAATCACTTGATACTTGTCTTTCTCCACCTGGCTTATTTCACTGAGCATAATACCCTCTAGATCCATCCATGTTGTTGCAAATGGTAGGATTTGTTTTCTTCTTACGGCTGAATAATATTCCACTGTGTATAAATACCACATCTTCTTTATCCATTCATCTACTGATGGAC
>JAQQAC010008350.1:17443301-17476839 GCA_029783875.1 Phataginus tricuspis
GCTTCCATTTCTTGGCTATTGTAAATAGTGCTGCGATAAACATAGGGGTGCATATATCTTTTTCAAACTGGGCTGTTGCATTCTTAGGGTAAATTCCTAGGAGTGGAATTCCTGGGTCAAATGGTATTTCTATTTTGAGTTTTTTGAGGAACCTCCATACTGCTTTCCACAATGGTTGTACTAATTTACATTCCCCCAGCAGTGTAGGAGGGTTCCCCTTTCTCCACATCCTTGCTAACATTTGTTGTTGTTTGTCTTTTGGATGGCGGCCATCCTAACTGATATCTCATTGTGGTTTTAATTTGCATTTCTCTGATGACTAGTGATGTGGAGCATCTTTTCATTTGCCTGTTGGCTACCTGAATTTCTTCTTTGCAGAAGTGTATGTTTTGCTCCTCTGCCCATTTTTCTATTGGCTTATTTGCTTTTTGTTTGTTGAGGTACATGAGCTCTTTATATAATTTGGATGTCAACCCCTTATGAGATATGTCATTTATGAATATATCCTCCCATACTGTAGGAAGTCTTTTTGTTCTATTGATGGTATCCCTTGCTGTACAGAAGCTTTTTAGTTTGATATAGTCCCATTCGTTCATTTTTGCTTTTGTTTCCCTGGCCCAGGGAGACATGTTCATGAAGAAGTTGCTTGTGTTTATGTCCAAGAGATTTTTGCCTATATTTTTTCTAAGAGTTTTATGGTTTCATGACTTACATTCAGGTCTTGGATCCATTTTGAGTTCACTTTTGTGTATGGGGTTAGACAGTAATCCAGTTTCATTCTCTTACATGTAGCTGTCCAGTTTTGCCAACACAAGCTGTTGAAGAGGCTGTCGTTTCCCCATTGTATATCCAAGGCTCCTTTATCATATATTAATTGACCATATATGTGTGGTTCCATATCTGGGCTCTCTATTCTGTTCCATCGGTTTATGGGTCTGTTCTTGTGCCATTACCAAATTGTCTTGATTACTGTGGCTTTATAATAGAGCTTTAAGTCAGGGAGCATAATTCCCCCTGCTTTATTTATTCTTCCTTCTCAGGATTGCTTTGGCTATTTGGGGTCTTTTGTGGTTCCATATGAACTTTAGAACTATTTGCTCTAGTTCATTGAAGAATGTCACAGGGATTTTGATAGGGATTGCACTGAATATGTACATTGCTTTAGGCCGGATGGCCATTTTGACAATATTAATTATTCCTATCCATGAGCACAGGATGTGTTTCCATTTATTTGTATCTTCTTTAATTTCTCTCATGAGTGTCTTGTTGTTTTCAGAGTATGTCTTTCACTTCCTTGGTTAGGTTTATTCCTAGGTATTTTATTCTTTTTGATGCGATTGTGAATGGAATTGTTTTCCTGATTTCTCTTTCTGCTATTTCATTGTTAGTGTATAGGAATGCAACAGATTTCTGTGTATTAATTTTGTATCCCAGAATTTTGCTGAATTCTGATATTAGATCTAGTAGTTTGGGAGTGGATTCTTTAGGGTTTTTTATGTACAGTATCATGTCATCTGCAAACAGGGACAGTTTGACTTCTTCTTTGCCAGTCTGTATTCCTTTTATTTCTTTGTGTTGTCTGATTGCCATGGCTATGACCTCCAGAACTATGTTGAATAATAATTGCATGAGTGGACATCCTTCTCTTGTTCCCGATCTTAAAGGAAAAGCTTTCAGCTTCTCCCTGTTAGGTATAATGTTGACTGTGGGTTTGTCATATATGGCCTTTATTATGTTGAGGTACTTGTCCTCTATACCCATTTTGTTTAGAGTTTTCATTATGAATGGATGTTGAATTTTGTCAAATGCCTTTTCAGCATCTGTGGAGATGTTCATGTAGTTTTTGTCCTTCTTTTTGTTGATGTGGTTGATGATGTTGATGGATTTTCGAATGTTGTACCATCCTTGCATCCCTGGGATGAATCCCACTTGATCATGATGGATGATCTTTTTAAAGTAATTTTGAAATTGGTTTCCTAATATTTTATTGAGAATTTTTGCATCTATGTTCATCAGGATATTGGTCTGTAATTTTTTTTGTGTGTGGTGCCTTTGCCTGGTTTTGATATTAGAGTGATGTTGGTCTCATAGAATGAGTTTGGGAGTATTCCCTCCTCTTCTACATTTTGGAAAACTTTGATGAGGATGGGTATTAGGTCTTCACTAAATGTTTGATAAAATTCAGCTGTGAAACCATCTGGTACAGAGGTTTTGTTCTTAGGTAGTGTTTTGATTACCAATTCAATTTCTTTGCTGGTAATTGGTATATTGAGATTTTTCTGTTTCTTCCTGGGTCAGCCTTGGAAGGTATTTTTCTAGAAAGTTGTCCATTTCTTCTAGGTTATCCAGTTTGTTAGCATATCATTTATTAGTTTTCTCTCATAATTGTTTGTATTTGTGTGGTATCCTTTCTCATTTCTGATTCTGTTTATGTGTATAGACTGTTTTCTTCTTGATAAGTCTGGCTAGGGCTTTATCTATTTTGTTTATTTCATGAACCAGCTTGTGCTTTCATTGATTCTATTGTTTTATTCTTCTTAATTTTATTTATTTCTGCTTTAGTCTTTATTATTTCCCTCCTCCTACTGATTTTGGGTCTCATTTGTTCTTCCTTTTCTGGTTTCATTAAATGTGAGTTTACATTTTTCATTTGGGATTGTTCTTCTTTCCTGAGGTAGGCCTGCATTACAATATATTTCCCTTTTTGCACATCCCACAGGTTTTGTGGTGTTGAATTATTGTTGTCATTTTTCTCCATATATTGCTTGATCTCTGTTTTTATTTGGTCATTGATCCTTTAATTATTTAAGAGCATGTAATTAAACCTCCATATTTTGTGGGCTTTTTGTTTTCTTTATTTAATTTATTTCTTGTTTCATACCTTTGTGATTTGAGTAGCTGGTTCATACAATTTCAATCTTTTTGAATTTGCTGAGGTTGTTTTTGTGGCCTAGTATATGATCAATTTTTGGAAATGTTCCATGTGCACTTGAGAAGAACGAGTATGCTGCTGCTTTTGGATGGAGTGTTCTGTAGATGTTCATTATGTCCTTCTGTTCTAATATGGTGTTCAGTGCCTCTGTCTCTTTATTTATTTTCTGTCCGATTGTTCTGTCTTTTGTAGTGAGTGGTGTGTTGAAGTCTCCTAAAATGAATGCATTGTATTCTATTTCTCCCTTTAATTCTGTTAGTATTTGTTTCACATATGTAGGTGATACTGTGTTGGGTTCATAGATATTTGTAATAGTTATATCCTCTTGTTGGACTGACCCTTTTATCACTATGTAATGTCCTTCTTTGTCTCTTGTGACTTTCTTTGTTTTGAAGTCTATTTTGTCTGATACAAGTACTGCAACTCCTTTTTTCCTTTTTAGTTGCATGAGACATCTTTTTCCATCCCTTTACTTTCAGTCTATGTATGTCTTTGGGTTTGAAGTGAGTCTCTTGTAGGCAGCATATAGATGGATCTTGTTTTTTTATCCATTCAGTAACTCTATGTCTTTTGATTGGTGCATTCAGACCATTTACCTTTAGGGTGATTATTGATAAGTATGTACTTATTGCCATTGCACGTTTTAGATTCATGGTTACCAAAGGTTGAAGGGTAATTCCCTTACTATCTAACAGTCTAATTTAACTCGCTTTGTATGCTCTTACAAACACAACGTGAACGTTCTTTTTTTGCCCTCTTTTTTCTTCCTTCTTCACTTTTTTTATGGTGTGAATCATGTTCTGTTCTCTTTGTCTATCCCTTGGGTGACATCTATTTAGCCTTTGGTATACTTCCATCTGTAGGAGTCCCTCCAAAATGCAGTGTAGAGGTGGCTTGTGGAAAGTTAATTCTCTCAGTTTTTGCTTATCTGAAAATTGTTTAATCCCTCCTTCAAATTTAAATGATAACCTTGCCGTGTAAAGTATTCTTGGTTCAAGGCCCTTCTGCTTCATTGTTTCAAATATATCATGTCACTCACTTCTGACCTGTAAAATTTCTGTTGAGAAGTCTGATGATAGCCTGATGGGTTTTCCTTTGTATGTGATCTTTTTTCTCTCTCTTGTTGCTTTTAAGTGTTTCTTTATGCTTGATCTTTGCCATTTTATTATTATATGTCTTAATGTTATCTTCCTTGGGTCCCTTGTGTTGGGAGATGTGTGCATCTCCATGGCTTGAGAGACTATCTCCTTCCCCAGACTGGGGAAGTTTTCAACAAGTACCTCCTGAATGACACCTGTGTCCCTTTTTCTCTCTCTTCTTCTTCTGGTACCCCTATAATGTGAATATTGTTCCATTTGGATTGATCACAGAGTTCTCTCAATATTCTTTCATTCTTAGAGATTCTCTTTTCTCCCTGTGCCTCAGCTTCTTTGTATTCCTCTTCTCTAATTTCTGTTCCATTTACCGTCTCTTCTGCTACATCTAATCTTCTTTTAAATCCCTCCATTGTATGTTTCATTTCAGATATGGAATTCATTAATAATTGAATCTCCATCTTAAATTCTTTCCTGAGTTCTTGAATATTTTTCTGTACCTCCATAAGCATGTTTATAATTTTTATTTTCCACTCTCTTTCAGGAAGATTGGTGAGTTTGGTTTCATTTGGCCCTTTTTCTGGGGTTTGTGAGAATTTGGTCTGAACCATGTTCTTTTGACATTTCATATTTCTGTGTGGTACCCACTAGTGGGCAGAAACTCCACTCTCTGGAGCTGCTAAGTCCCTAGAGTGAGGTTGGGGGTGGTAGGGGATCAGAGCTGGTGCCTGGTGGGAGGAAAGATCTGTTTCCTGATTTCCGTCTGTGGTGCTCTCCAGTGTCTGAGCCAGTGGGCCAAGATCTCGCGTGTAAACCTGTGTGCCTTGCGTCTCTAGCTGTCATAGTTGGGGCCTCCCTGTGGTTGGCCTGATGCTAGCACAGTGACTGCCAGGTGCGAACTGGTGCCAGCAGGCTAGGAGGAAGGTGCAGCAGGTTGAGTGTCACAGTGGGGGGGCCTCACAGCTGAGTAGGCAGCCAGGGGGATGGTGTGCCTGAAGCCCCTCAAAGTTCCCAACCAGCTGGGCAGAGTGCACCCAGACAACCTTGTCCAGCTCTCCCTTCTCCCGTGCAGCAAGCTCTGTGCAAACCCCGCCTCTTCAGCAGCCCTCTCACTGCTAGGAAGCCTCTCAGACTGCCTGTCTTTCCTCTGACACAGAGCAGCCGGATGTGGATCCCGTCCTCCACAAATGGCCGCAATGTCAGTCTCCCAAGCACTCTGCCCGTCTGAGCTCCCCAACATCCAGGGCACCACACAACATAGGCTTCCGCTCACAAAGCAGATCTCCAGCGCTAGGCGCTCAGCAGTCCCAAGCTTCTACCCCCTCCCCATCTGTTTCTCCTCCTCCCACCAGTGAGCTTGGGTCAGGGAAGGGCCTGAGTCCCACCGGTTTTAGGCTTTCCTGCATTACCCTGTTTCATGAGGTCTGCTCTGTTCATGAGGTCCGTATGCAGTCTGGTTCAGCCGTCTTTCTGTTTTAGGGTTAGTTGTATTAACTGACTATATTTTTGTTCTATTTGTGGTTGTGTGAGTTCTCCGTGTCACTTCTTACACTGCCATCTTGAATCTCCTAATTTAAATTCTTTTTAAAACAAGAAATAAATATTCAAAGTAAAAAATAATAGTAATTCTATTTTTCTCTCATAGTTCCCCTCTTGCAGGCAACCACAGGTGTTCATTAATTGGTCCAGAAGTATTTATGCATAATACCTTTTGTTTTTTTTTCACAAATGATTAATACTAAAGATGCTTCTGGAGAAATACTTTGGATGGCCTTATAGATATTTTTGATATCTCAGTATCAACTTCACTACATGGTATCTGGCTGTTGGGAAAAATCCCTTTTATTAGGCATCCAATTGTAAATTGATGACTTAAAATCTGTTAGAGAGAAAAGAATCCAAGTATAAGGGTTATGGAAAGGGCCATCATACATTGTACAGATGTGTTTGAAAGTATATTACACATTGTACCAATGTGTTTCAAGATATGTATTTCAGATTTGTTTTTCCTGCGGTGTCTCTGTGATATATGCTCCATGTTTACTAGATAATAGACATAATGGGAATAAAAGTATAGAGACCTGAAAGGGAATTATTATTGCAGATTTCTTCTGTAGAGGACTTTCATTATCACCTCTGTTTCCTTAAGAAACTTAGAGGTACCATATATAAAAGGTAGATATATGATTATTACGTAGCTGGTACTTTTCCCTAAATCTTTGATTACTTAGGAATTACATTTACTGTCTTCTAAAAACTGAATTTGGAAGGTAAGCAGTGGAGTTAATTTCTAAGTAATAACACTTGTTGCATCTGCAAAAGTATGAATTCTGGCAAAGGGCTGTGAGAATGAGGTACAAAGGCAGTCACATGAAAAAAAATTAAACCCTGTTCTAAAGACCAAGTCAATTAAAAGTTGCACAATGTTCTACTTTCAATATTCTTAGGTTAAAAAAATACTTCTCAACCATTAGAATCACAAGCAAGCAGGGAGAGGAAGCAGCCTGGAGAAATGGAAAATGCTGTGCACTAGGAATGCAGCTGGATGTGAGTTGCCTCCACATGTAAGACCTTGGTCTTGATCAGTTTTTCAGCCTCTCCTGGTGTCAGGTTTTTATCTGTCAAACTAAGTAATCCCTCATGTTGCTTCCAAATCCAATATTCTATCATGTTATGAAAGGACTTCAAATAATTAATTCTCTCCACATCTCATTAAAAACTGTGACTTGTATGTTGAGATTCTTGTCCAATAATTTATTTAACTGCATCTCTCTCAAAATACTTAATAGCTGAGTAGTCCTACTTGTAGTAGGTTTTATTTAGTTATTTCTCAGCAGCACAATTAGATAATCAAAACTAATAGCAACTGAAAGCTTATGGTTGGCCACTGAAATCATGGCAATTATATGAATTTCTCATGTATTATATATATATTTTAAATCTTTTTAACTTATTGATTCCCTCATAAGCTACAGACTAACTGAAATTAAACATTTAAGGAATTAGTTTAGGAATAGTTTATTATTATTCCTTAGTGCCTTTTAAAAATGATTTAACTACATTTTAAAAAATACTTAGTGAGATGTAATACAATGCAGAAATGAGCACAAATCAAGAGTTTAGAGAGGTCAGTGAATTATCATTAAGTAATTGTGTCCTAGTAATCACTACCCAAGTCAAGGGGTAGAGCATTGCCAATGTCCCAGAAGTTTTCCTCATGCCCTTCTATACCCTTTGCTTGTTTTAACAAGACTGAACTCTTTTAGGAGGACTAAACCCCATAGTCTTGCCTATTTTTGAACTTTTTTGTGAGTGAAGGCATATAGTATGTCTAACTTCTTTCACTCATTGTGAGATTCATTCATGTTGTTTCATACTTGCAGTTCTTCCCTTTTAATGCTCTCTCATATTCTATTGTATGTCACAACAATTAATGTGTTGATTCTACTATGAATATACATTAGGATTGTATTAGTTTGGGGCTATTAAGTATAGTGCAACTATGGACATTTTTTTACATGCATCTGGGGCACATGTGTACACTTTTTACTGAGCATTTACCTAAGTGTGGGGTTGCTGGATCATAGGATACATGTATCTTAAAATTTAGTAGAATGTCAGTCAGTTTCCCAAAGTGGTTGTCTTAGTCAGTTTGGGCTGCTATAAGAAAATACCATAGACTGTGTGGCTTAAAGCAACAGAAATTTATTTTTTATAGTTCTGGAGGCTGAACGTCTGAGATTACAGTGTGTCAGTGTGGTCAGGTTCTAGTGTGGTCCCTCTTCCAAATTATAGACTACTGACTTTTTCTATGCCTTGATGTATCAGAAATAGAAGAGAGGAAGCTCTTTGGGTCCCTTTTATAGGGCAATAATCCCATTCATGAGGGCTCCAACATCCTGATCTAATTACTTCCCAACCTCCTAATACTGTCACATTGGGGTTTAGAATTCAACATATGAATTTTGGAGGGATATTAATGTTCAGTCCGTTTGCAGTGGTTGTGCTAATTTACTTATCATAGGTGGTATATGAGAAACTTTACTGCTTCAAATTCTTGCCAACATCTGAGATTGACAGTTTTAAGTTTTAGATACTCCTGTGACTGTGTAGAGATCTTAGGGTTTTAATTTACACTTCCCTAATTACTGGCAAGTTTAATGTAATAGTCAGGGCCCTCCAGAGAAATAGAACCAGTAAGGCATATATAATGAGATTTATAAACACTTATTTATTATGAGGAATTGGCTCATGTGATTCTGGGGGCAAAATCCCATGATCTGCCACCTGTAAGCTGGAGATCCAGGGAAACTGATGGTGTCATTGAATCTGAACCTGAAGGGCCTGAGGACCAGAGTTGCTGGAAATCCCAGTCTGAGAGCCAAATATGAGACGAGGCATCTCAGCTGAAGAGGTGAGGCAGGAAAAGGAGGAAAAAATTCCTCTTTCCTCCACCTTTTTTAGTAAAGCTCTCAAAGGATTGGATAATGCCCACTCGCATTGGGGAGGGCAGTCTACTAAACCCACCTATTCAAAAGCCAATCTCATCCAAGAACACCCTCACAGTTTATGCCCAGAAATAACATTTAGTCTGGGCACCCCATAGCTGGTCAAATTGATGTATAAAATTAACCATCACAATTAATTGGGGTGATTTTTTAAAAGTTTATGGACCATTTATTTTGAATTAAACTCCTTTATAAGCTGATGCCATAAACATCAGTTCTCTGATTGATACTTTCATTAATATACCAATATTGGATCTGAAAAACGGTTTTCTGGAATGCTTAAATTGGCATTAGCTATGATCACTATAACATTTGTGATAAAGAAATACCAAGTAAATAAGGTCATACATTAAACGAAGTTTATTGGCTACTTAGATTTTCATCTTTGTGAAGAACCTGATCAAATTTCTTCCTATTTTTTGATTCCTTTTATCAGTTTTATGTTTTACAGGTATCTTATCCCATAACTTGACCTTCTGCTCTTGCATGTGCACGTGCTATAATGAGTAGAAAGTCTCAATTCTAATGTAGTCCAATTTTCAATTTCCTTTTATTGTTAGTGCTATTGTAACATTAAGAAATCTTTCTGTACCCAAAGGTCAGCAATATACTACAAATCCATTATTTTTAGTAGTTTGTTTATTTTTCACATTCGGATCTTTAATTTTTTTATGTACAGTGTGAGAAAGGGGTTAAATTTCATTTGTTCCTATAGCCAGTAGACCCTGCATAAATTTTCAAAAGTTGCTCATTTCTACTACTGCTCTTAGTATTGCATTTGATATCATTCAAGTGTCCATATATATATGGATATGTTTTTCTGTTTTATTACTTTAGTATATATGTCTATGCTTATACCAATTAGCATAGCTTTACAGTAAGTTATGTTTGCTATCTGGTAGAATAAGTTCTCCCACATCAAGAGTTTTTTGGTTATTTAGGCCATTTTTATTTCCATATGATTTTAAAATTAGCTCATCAGTTTCCATAAAATAAACTATTAGGAATTTGAACAGGATTTTACTGAATCTATGGATAAATTTTGAGAGAAATGACATTCTAATGATAATGAGTGTTCCAATTTTGAATACAGTATATTAGCCAATTTATTTAAAGTTTCTTTAATTTCTCCCAATAAAATTTATTTTTTTGTTTACAGGTTTCATATATTTTTTGTTAAATTGATTCCTAGGCATTTGTTTCTCTTTTTTTTGATGGTATTGCAAATAGTGTCTTTAAAAATTTTTACATACTGCTTGTAGCTACTAATATAAAAAATTGATTTTTGAGGAGTATTACGATTAGCATACATAATGTAGCGGGGGTGGGGGGCATACGGGAAAGACAGTATAACACAGAGAAGACAAGTAGTGATTCTATAGCATCTTACTATGCTGATGGTCAGTGACTATAATGGGGTATGTGGTGGGGACTTGATAATAGGGGGAGTCTAGTAACCATAATATTGCTGATGTATACATTAATAATAGCAAAATAAAAAATTTGATTTTTGTATATTTCTATCTGGCAATCTTATTTATTCTAATTATTCTAATTCTAAATTGTAATTCTAATCATTGACCTGTACATTCGTTTATATGTTCTATGTATACAACTGTATTGTTTGTGAATAATGATCTTTTATTCCTTCCTTTTGAATATATCTCTTATTTCTTTTGCTTGATTTTCTGTTTATATGTACTTGAAAATTGTGTATTCTTTCACGTTTACATGTATGATTAAAAAATACCAATTAGGTTAAGTTCATTGATTGTATTCTTCAAATCTCCTATATCCTTTCTAATTTAATGTCTGCTTGTTCTATCATCGACTGCTAGAGGTGTGTTAAAATCTCCCACTATGATTGTGGATTTATCAATTTGTCTTTTTAATTCTGTCAATTTTGATACATCAAATATATTTTTTATATTGTTACATATGATTTACATGATATATATCAAAATATATATACTTATAAAAAGTATATATCATATATGCTACCTTTATACATATTTCATTATATATTATCTATATTATATATTATGTATTCTATATTTGCATTAAGGTCTACTTTATTGACTTATTTACTGATATAACCTTTATAATTTTTCTTTTGTCTAGTGTTTGCATGATACATATATTTCCACTCTTCTACTTTCATTGTTTCCATATTCTTATGTATAAGGTGTATCTTTTATAAGTAGCAAATATGTGTTCTTTCTGAAAGTCTAGTATGAATATTTTGTCTTTGAATGACTCAGTCCACTTACATTTATTGCAATCTATCAATATAAATGGGTTTAATTATTTCTTACTGTGCATTTTCTATTTGTACCACTTTGCTAAGTTCCTTTTAATTCTTTATTTCTGCACCCATTCATATTGAGTATTTTTTATTACTTAATTTTTCCTCATTATCTTACTGGTTATATACTCTTTTACTCTTACTGGTAAATATAGGTATTATAACATGAATCTTTGTTTTAAAGTCTAAATTTGTGCTTTTACCATTTCCTAGACAATGCAAGGATCTTACTATACTTCAACTCCATTAACCCTCTTCTCAATTTACCTATATATTTACCCCTTTCACTGTTATTATGTCTGAACCTCTGCACTTCCATTTGGTTTTTTTTCCTAAAGAATATCTTTTAGAATTTCTTTTTTAAAAACTTTGCTGGTGATAACTCAGTTCTTGTCTATTAATATATATTTCACTTTCATTCTTTTTTTAGTTTTTCACACTTTAAAAACTTTATTTATATAAAAAACTCATTTGTTTTTAAAAGCATTAACAAGAAAGGAAGGAAAACAGAAAAGGTATAGAACATAAGACATGCCCCTTAATAGTGTTTGGTGAGAAGGTGGGATTTTTGGTTCTCTGGAATTGAATGTTTAGTGTTTTTATAAAGAAAAAAGAAAAAAAAAACAGTTAATGGTCCCACAAAGCCCATGGCTGTCCTATTACCCACATTCCACTGACAAAAAGAGCACCAAGATTCACTTTCATTCTTAAAAGGTATTTTGCTGGCTGTAAATTTTTGGGTGGTAGTTAATATTTTAAATTTTCACAGAACTTGGGAGAAAAGGTACTTGGTTTAAGTTGTACCATGACATTAAGGAAAGATGCTTGATAAAAAACCATTGGCCATGATGCAGCGTGTCCTACAGTATATTTTTCAGACTGCTAATTCCATGGGCTCTCCTACCACAAAAGACTTTGTGACCTCAAAATTTTGTGAAAATATGCATCCTTTATTGCTTTTATTGAAATTCACAGTGTATTTAGACTCTGAAGAGTCTTTAGTGATAAAATCCATTTAACTTTGTTAACTCAACATTCCCCAAAAAATTTGATCAGGAAACTATTGTTCTGGGTAATCTCTAATAAACATCTCAAGCACTTGTTGATATGAAGCATTGATTTTGGGAGAGCCCTTTTAAGGGCTACATGATCTTGGGAAGCAAATAAAAATTTCTGCATGAGGTTTTGTTTTTGTTTTTTAATATTAAGCTATTCTCTGTTGTCTGAAATACTTTTAAAATCTTTTGTTTTAATTTCTGGCTGTAGACAAAGTCTTCATGGGACTCAGTTTCATAATTGTAGTCACAATATGGTGTTATTAGTAAATACAAAGAGTTCTGGTGCAAGTGGTAAAGCCCCTGTAAACTGAGATTTGCACCGCTTAGAGATATCCATAATCTCAGCAGAGAGGAGCATCCTCGTGACACTTGTGTAACACTTTTTGTAAAAATATAAGGAAACAGACAATTATTCATTGCATTCTGAGAACGTCAGTAGTTCAAGGAGGGCATGGAGGACGTAGTAAGTCAATGTTATCTAGATACCTGCTGGGATTTATTTACAGAACAGTATACTGTGTCTCCGATTTTTTTTTTTTTTAGGCACTCACCTGTGACCTTTTCATTTAAGTCTCTGTTCAGAACAGGACATTTTTTCTTATCATCTTCAAGACCAGCGGGCATTAATATCCGATTCTAGAGGTTGCGTCTAAGATACCCCAAAGTTGATGTATCCCTCAGATTCCACAGAGGAAGCAGAGGCTCCCACAGTGGGTGTACATGGACAATGTTGCTGATGACCTTGAGTGGTTAGAGAGGACCAAGGGAATGGCTTCCAGCAACTTAGCCAACAAAAGAGCTGTTTCGTGTGTAATCATGTGCTGTGTGGCAGCCACCAGCTTTCATCCTCTGCTTTTCTTGTGAATTTTCAAGGAACTCAAAGAGAAAACCCTTGTTGCAATCCTTTTCTTATCTTTGATGCTGCACACATGCAGCTCTGACACGCATTATATTATTAGTTCCTACTTTCTCAATTTTAATTAAAAACAGAAATGAATTATTTTAATCTACCATTTTTGGGAGTCAGCATTATTGCATGTGATTATCCACTGAAATGACACAGAAAATTAATGATATTTAAAATATAATCTCAACTATTTTAGTTTGCTCTCCCAGCAAATCTTAATTTAGTCAAAACGCTTCTCTTTACACATGATCCTAAATAAATAGGAATTCATCCAGTGGATTGAGAATCTAAATGTTAACTTTCAAGTGTTATTTGAACTATCTTCTGTCATTAAAAACCTCAAAATCTCCTGGCATATATAACACTATGTAAAACGCCATAAAAAACACTATGTACAACACTATGTAAAAAGTCCCAAGTATAAATTAATAGTTAAAAAAAACCAGTAATTTCCATAACTAGAATGATCATTTGTTCTCTGTTTTATCCAGGATAGTTCCAGTTGATCCCTATTGTCCTGGGCCAATCACAACTAGTAATCCATTCACTTTCAAAAATATCTTGGTGGAGAATAAATTATATGGTCACTCTATCCATAAACCAATTTAATCTGATTATAGAAATTATTAGGAAATTATTCATTTTGACATTTAAGGAAAATAGAAGATTTTGATTGATCAATATATATCTTATGGTAATTTTCTCAACTAGATCATTGGTTCTGATTGTACATCAGAGTCATACTTAAATTATCTACAAACCAAGTAAAAATCTCTGGAGGTGCAGCACAGACATCAGTATATTCTAAAGATTCACAGATAATTTCAACATGTAGTCAAGGTTTAGAACCACTGCATTGTATAGTTTATGCATTTAAACTGGTTTTCTTTTCAGGATTATTCCAAGATGTTTTAAATAGTTTTTTTTAGTTAGCATGTCAAACCTAGTTCATTAAGTTTGAAACTTAAGTATATACAATAGACCAAATCAAGATTGCTTTTTGAACCAACTACCATAAGCAAATAATCAAATAACTCATTGGCCAATTTAATCACAAAGATAAATCTAGTAATTGGGCCAGTTATTTGGTTTCTTGTTCTTTCTGTTAATTTAATAATAAGATAACTCTTGAGTGGTGAATGTGTAGCTTGGAACTCAGCTTGTAAATACCTGATATAGTTGATCTTTTATATATAGATAAAAGTCAATTTTTGAGATGAATATTATCTTGGGAATTATTAGAGTCATTCATAAGAAATTCAGGAGTACCTGGTGGCTTAGAAGATTCTTTAGAGCAATATACAGTGATATATTCTGGAAAAAAAACAGAATATTCATCTTAGTATAAGAATTGTTATTCCATAGGAATGAGATCTAACAAAATTACAAAGAGTTTGGGGTATCTGACTGAGGGAACAAAAAATAGCCTGGTGACTTTCATACAGATATTTCCTATAAGAAACCAAAGTTGGAACCCCTCAGGAGAGACCCTGCAATGAGCTGAGATAGGTAATTCTCTTCTGTTTGGTTTCCATACAAACGTGTTAAATAACCAGAGGTAAGTTATTTCTAAATGAGAAGAGTCTTCAGTATCAACAAAACACTCAAGTAACTTTTTAGGTTTACAAAGGCTTTTATAAAATTTATAATAATTTCACAGCCCCTGTAAATGACTATGTTTATTCCAGATGTCTTTTTGTCCACTGTTAAAAATGTGACTTTTTTTATTACTATTAAGGTATCATTCATATACAATCTTATGAAGGTTTTACATGAGCAACATTGTGGTTTCAATATTCACCCATATTATCAAGTCTCCCCCCACCCCATTGCAATCACTGTCCATCAGCATAGTAAGATGCAATAGAGTCATTACTTGTCTTCTCTGTGCTATACTATCTTCCCTGTGACCTACCTATATTATATGCGCTAATTATAATGACCCTTAGTCCCCTTCTCCCTCCCTCCCTCCCAACCAACCCTCCATGGCCCCTTCCCTTTGGTAACTGCTAGTCCCTTCTTGGAGTCTGTGAGTCTGCTGCTGTTTTGTTTCTTCAGTTTTGCTTTGTTGTTATACTCCACAAATGAGGAAAGCCATTTGGTACTTTTATTTCTCTGCCTGGCTTTTTTCACTGAGCATAATACCCTCCAGCTCCATTCATGTTGTTGCAAATGGTAGGATTTGTTTTCTTCTTATGGCTGAATAATATTCATTGTGTATAAGTACCATATCTTCTTTATCCATTCATCTACTGATGGACACTTAGGTTGCTTCCATATCTTGGTGATTGTAAATAGTGCTGTGATAAACATAGGGGTGCATATGTCTTTTTGAAACTGGGCTCCTGCATTCTTAGGGTAAATTACTAGGAATGGAATTTCTGGGTCAAATGGTATTTCTGTTTTTTAGTTTTCTGAGGAACCTCCATATTGCTTTCCACAATGGTTGAACTAATTTCCACTACCATCAGCAGTGTAGGAGGGTTCCCCTTTCTCCGCATCCTCACCAGCATTTGTTGTTTCTAGTCTTTTAGCCATCCTAACTGGTGAGTGGTGATATCTCATTGTGGTTTTAATTTGCATTTCCCTGATAATTAGTGATGTGGAGCATCTTTTCATTTGCCTGTTGGCCATCTGAATTTCTTCTTTGGAGAATTGTCTGTTCAGATCCTCTGCCCATTTTTTATTAGGGTTATTTGCTTTTTGGGTGTTCAGGTGTGTGAGCTCTCTATATATTTTGGGTGTTAACCCCTTGTCAGATATGTCATTTACAAATATATTCTCCCATACTGTAGGATGCCTTTTTGATCTGTTGATGGTGTCTTTTGCTGTACAGAAGCTTTTTAGCTTGATGTAGTTCCATTTGTTCATTTTTGTTTTTGTTTCCCTTGCCCGAGGAGAAGTGTTCAGGAAAAAGTTGCTCGTGTTTATATTTAAGAGATTTTTGCCTGTTTTCTTCTATGAGATTTATGATTTCATGACTTACATTCAGGTCTTTGATCCATTTTGAGGTTTCTTTTGTGTATGGAGTTAGAACATAATTGAGTTTCATTCTCTTGCATGTAGCTGTCCAGTTTTGCCAACACCATTCATTGAAGAGGATGTCATTTCCCCATTGTACATCCATGGCTCCTTCATTATACATTAATTGGCCATATATGTGTGGTTCTATATCTTGGATGTCTATTCTGTTCCATTGATCTATGGATCTGTTCTTGTGTCAATACCAAATTGTTTTGACTGCTGTAGCTTTGTTGTAGAGCTTGAAGTCAGGGAGAATAATCCCCCAGCTTTATTCTTCCTTCTCACGATTGCCTTGGCTATTTGGGATCTTTTGTGGTTCCATATGAATTTCAGAACTATTTGTTGTAGTTCGTTGAAGAAAGCTGTTAGTATTTTGATAGAGATTGCATTGAATCTGTAGATTGCTTTAGGCAGGATGGCCATTTTGACAATATTAATCCTTCCTATATATGAGCTTGCGATGTATTTCCATTTATTGGTGTCTTATTTAATTTCTCTCATGAGTGTCTTGTAGTTTTCAGAGTATAGGTCTTTCACCTCCTTGGTTAGGTTTATTCATAGGTATTTTACTTTTGATACAAATGTAAATAGAGTTGTTTGCTTGATTTTTCTTTCTGCTTGTTCATCATTAGTATAGAGTAAGGCAACATATTTCTGTGCATTAATTTTGTAGTCTGCAACTTTGCTGAATTCAGTTATTAGTTTTAGTAGTTGGGGTGGATTCTTTAGGGATTTTTATGTATAATACCATGTCACCTGCAAACAGTGATAGTTTAACTACTTCCTTAGCAATCTGAATGCCTTTTATTTCTTTGTGTTGTCTGATTGCCATGGCTAGGACCTCCAGAACTATGTTGAATATAAGTGGGGAGAGTAGGCATCCTTTTCTTGTTACTGATCTTAAAGGAAAAGCTTTCAGCTTCTCACTGTTAAATATGATGTTGGCTGTTGGTTTGTCGTATATGGCCTTTATTATGTTGAGTTACTTGCCCTCTATACCCATTTTGTTGAGAATTTTTATCATGAATGGATGTTGAATTTTGTCAAATGCTTTTTCAGCATCTATTGAGATGATCATGTGATTTTTTCCTTCCTTTTTGTTGATGTTGTCTATGATGCTGATGGATTTTCAAATATTGTACCATCCTTGCATCCCTGGAATAAATTCCACTTGATCATGATGGCTGATCATTTGTATGTATTTTTCCATTTGGTTGGCTAATATTTTGTTGAGCATTTTTGCATCTATTTTCATCAGGGATATTGGTCTGTAATTTTCTTTTTTTGTGATGTCTTTGCATGGTTTTGATATCAGAGTGATGCTGGTCTCATAGAATGAGTTTGGGAGTATATCCTCCTCTTCTACTTTTTGGAAAACTTTAAGGAGGATGGGTATTAGGTCTTCTCTAAATATTTGATAAAATGGATTGGTGAAGCCATCTGGTCCATGAGTTTTGTTCTTAGGTAGTTTTATGATTACCAGTTCAGTTTCATTGCTGGTAATTGTTCTGTTTAGATTGTCTGTTTCTTTCTGAGTCAGCCTTAGAAGGTTATATTTTTCTAGATTGTTGTCCATTTCTTCTCAGTTATCCAATTTTTTAACATATAATTTTTCATAGTATTCTCTAATAATTCTTTGTATTTCTGTGATGTCCGTAGTGATTTTTCCTTTCTCATTTCTGATTCTGTTTATGTGTGTAGACTCTCTTTTTTTCTTGATAAGTCTGGCTAGGGGTTTATCTGTTTTGTTTATTTTCTTGAAGAACCAGCTTCTGCTTTCATTGATTCTTTCTATTGTTTTATTCTTCTCAATTTTATTTATTTCTGCTTTAATCTTTATTATGTCCCTCCTTCTACTGACTTTGGGCCTCATTTGTTCTTTTTCTAGTTTCGTTAATTGTGAGTTAAGACTGTTCATTTGGGATTATTTTTCTTTCCTGAGGTAGGCCTGTATTGGAATATACTTTCCTCTTAGCACGGCCTTCGCTGCATCCCACAGATTTTGCGGTGTTGAATTATTGTTGTCATTTGTCTCTATATATTGCTTGATCTCTGTTTTTATCTGGTCATTAATCCATTAGTTATTTAGGAGCATGTTGTGAAGCCTCCATGTGTTTGTGGGCTTTTTCATTTTCTTTGTGTAATTTATTTCTAGTTTCATACCTTTGTGGTTTGGAAGCTGGTTGGTACAATTTGAATCTTTTTTAATTTACCAAGGCTTTTTTTCTGGCCTAGGATATGATCTATTCTTAAAAATGTTCCATGTGCACTTGAGAAGAATGTGTATCCTGCTGCTTTTGGGTGTAGAGTTCTGTAGATGTCTGTTAGGTCCATGTGTTCTAATGTGTTGTTCAATGCTTCTGTCTCCTTACTTATTTTCTGTCTGGTTGATCTGTCCTTTGTAGTGAGTGGAGTGTTGAAGTCTCCTAGAATGAATGCATTGCATTCTATTTCCCCCTTTAATTCTGTTAGTATTTGTTTTGCATATGTAGGTGCTCCTGTGTTGGATGCATAGATATTTATAATGGTTATATATTCTTGTTGGATTGACCCCTTTATCATTATGTAATGTCTTTCTTGGTATCTTGTGACTTTCTTTGTTTTGAAGTCTATTTTGTCTGATACAAGTGCTGCAACTCCTGCTTTTTTCTCACTATCAGTTGCATGAAATATCTTTTTCCATCCCTTCACTTTTATTCTGTGTATGTCTTTGGGTTTGAAGTGAGTCTCTTATAGGCAGCATATAGATGGGTCTTGTTTTTTTATCCATTCAGTGACTCTTTGTCTTTTGATTGGTGCATTTAGACCATTTACATTTAGGGTGATTATCAATAGGTATGTATTTATTGCCATTGTAAGCTTTAGATTCATGGTTACCAAAGGTTCAAGGTTAACTTCCTTAATATCTAAGAGTCTAACTTAACTCACTTAATATGCTATTACAAACACAGTTTAAAGGTTCTTTTTTTTCTCCTCCATTCTTTATATATTAGGTATTATATTCTGTACTCTCTGTCTATCCCTTGATTGACTTTGGGGATAGTTAATTTAATTTTGCAGTTGCTTAGTAATGAACTGTTCTAGTTTGTTTACTGTGGTTTTATTACCTCTGCTGACAGCTATTAAACCTTAGGAACACTTCCATCTATAACAGTACCACCAAAATACACTGTAGAGACCGTTTGTGGGAGGTAAATTCTCTCAGCTTTTGCTTATCTGGAAATTGTTTAATCCCTCCTTCAAATTTCAATGATAACCTTGCCGGATAAAGTATTCTTGGTTCTAGGCCCTTCTGCTTCATTGCATTAAATACATCATGCCACTCCCTTCTGGCCTGTAAGGTTTCTGCTGGGAAGTCTGATGATAGCCTGATGGGCTTTCCTTTTTATGTGATCTTATTTCTCTCTAGCTTCTTTCAATAGTCTGTCCTTATCCTTGATCTTTGCTATTTTAATTATTATATGTCTTGGTGTTGTCTTCCTTGGGTCCCTTGTGTTGGGAGATCTATGCACCTCCTTGGCCTGAGAGATTATCTCCTCCCCCAGATTGCAGAAGTTTTCAGCAATTACCTCCTGAATGACACTTTCTATCCCTTTCTCTCTCTCCTATTCTTCTGGTACCCCTATAATGCAAATATTGTTCTGTTTGGATTGGTCTCATAGTTTTCTCAATATTCTTTCATTCTTAGAGATCCTTTTGTCTCTCTTTGCCTCAGCTTCTTGTAATTCTCTTCTCTAATTTCTATGTCATTTATCGTCTCCTCCACCAAATCTAATCTGCTTTTAAAACTTTCCATTTTCTGTTTCATTTCTGATACTGTGTTCCGTAATGATTGATCTCTGACCGGAATTCCTCCCTGACTTCTTGTATGTTTTTCTGTACCTCCATGAGTATATTAATGATTTTTATTTTGAAATCCCTTTCAGGCAGATTCATGAGGTTGATTAATTTGAATCTTTCTCAGGGGTTGTATTCATATTCATAATTTTACTTTGAACCAGGTTCCTTTGGCATTTCATATTTGTATTTGGCGCCCTCTAGTGCCCAGAAGCTCTACTCCATGAAGCTCCTCAGCCCCTGAAGCAATGTCGGGGGGCACAGGGGAGCGGTATTGGTGCCTGGGGGGAGGAAATAGCTGTTTCCTGCTTCCAGGCCACTATGCCTGTCTCCACTGCCAGAACTAGCAGGCCGAGCACATTGGTATAAGCCTCTCTGCTTTGCGTTTGTAGTTGCTGTAGACGGGGCTTCCCTCTGGCTGGGCTAAAGCCAGGGTAGGGTTTGCTGGTTTGCAAGCCAGGTGTGGCTGGCTGGGAGAAAGTCTCAGTAGGCTGCGTATCGTGGAGGGTTCCTTGGAGCTCTGTAGCCAGCCAGGGAGCTGGAGCTCCTGAAGATTGTGAGAGTTCCCAACCTGCTGGGCCAAGTGCACCCGGACAATTTTGTCTACCTGTCCTTTCTCCTGAGCAGTAAGCTCTGTGCAGTCCTTGCCCCTTTAGCAGCCCTCTTGCTGTTAGGAAGACTCTCAGACTGTCCACCTTTCTTTTGTCCCAGAGCAGCCAGACATGGATCCCTGCTTTCCACAAGTGGCTGGAATTTCAGTCTCTCCAGGTATTCTGCCTGTCTTAACTTTCCAACTCCCTAATCACAAGAGTACCATGAAAATACAATGAAATGTAGGTTTGTGCTCCCAGATCAGATCTCCAGAGTTAGGTGTTCAGCAGTCCCAGGTCCCCACTCCCTCCCCGCTCTTTTTCTCTTCCTACTGCTTGTGAGGTGGGGTGGGGGAAGGGCTTGAGTCCCACTGGGACATGGCTTTGGTACGTTACCCTGTTCCATGAGGTTTATTCTTTTCTCCAGGTTTATGCAGTTTGGCACAGTCCTCTTTCCTGTTGCTCTTTCAGGATTAGTTGTATTAATTATATTTTTATATTATGTGTGGTTTTAGGAGGAAGCCCCTGCCTCACCTCTCATGCCGCCATCTTTAATCCCTCCATGTTTATGATTTTTATTTTGAAATCTTTATCAAGAAGATTGGTGATTTCAGTTTCAGTGAGCCCTCTTTCTGTTGTTTTTTTCTAGTAATTTTGTTTGGACTAAATTCCTTTGCTGTTTCACATTTCTAATGATTACTATGGAATAATAACTTTGTGTAAGCGGCACCCTCTAGTGCCCAGAATCTCTACTCCCTGGAGCTGTGGTGCACTGGAGCAATGGCAGGGGTTGCAGGCGAGCAGCACTGGCTCCTGCTGGGAGGAAAGAGCTCTTTCTTGTTTCCTGGCTGCAGTGCCTGCCTCCACGGCCAAGTCCAGTGGGCTGAGTGTGCAGGAAGCAGCCTCTATGCTATGGCCCTGTAGCTGCCATAGTTGGGGCCTCCCTCTGGGTGGCCTGGCATGATGGTGCAGGAAGCAGGTGTGTGGACTGGTGCCTGCTGGGAGGAAGGAGTGGCAGGCTGTGAATAGCTGTTGGAGGTCTTGGGGCTGTGTTGACAACTAGGGGGGTGGTGCACCTGAAGCTCCTGAAAGTTCCCAGCCTGTTGGGCTGGGTATGCTGGAACGATTTTGTCCACCTGTCCTTTCTCCTGAGCAGCAAGCTCTCCTCTCACTTGTTGGGAAGTCTTTCAAAGTGCCTGCCTTTCTTTTGACCTGGAGTGGCCGGTTGTGGTTACCTGTTCTCCACAAGTGACTGGAATCTCAGTCTCTCTGAGTATTCTGCCTGTCTTTGCTTTGTAACCCCTCTAATCTCCAGAGCACCACTTAATGTGGGTTCATGTTCTCAGAGTACATCTCCATGGGTGGGTTTTTAGCAGTGCTGGGCTTCTACTCCCTCCCCACTCCTTTTCTCTTTCTCCTGCCTTTAAGCTGGGGTAAGGGGAGTGCTTGGATCCTGCTGGACTGCGATTTTGCTACTTTACCCTTTTCTGTGAGTTCTTCTCTTTTCCCCAGATGTAGGAAGTCTGTTCTGCAGTCTTTGGGTTGCTCTTTCAGGATTAGTTGTATTTGCTGTACTTTCATGTTATGTGTGGTTTTGGGAGGATGTTTCTGCTTCACTTCTCACACTGCCATCTCTTTCCCCTCCCCTCAGCCTGGATATCTTTAACATATTATGGTATCATTTTATTTTGGTTTAAAGATTGAAATCTTCTAACTCTTCCCAATTATTATACTTCAAAGGAACTGACACATTACATGAGGTGCTCTGTAATGAAGCCAAGGTCAATTTGTTCTACATCTTTTTAGAGTAGGTGATGTTCTATAATAAAATTTCCTCTGAGTTACTAAGGTGAAAATGTTTAGCTATATTAAGATTATATCATTTCAAAAAGAGAGTAAGCATTTAAAGACCTCAAGATAATATACTGTATGTTAGAAGGAATTTATTTGAATTTATATGTCCTTTAAGAAAGATAGAAATGAACTTCTTTGAAGAATTTGTTTCAGCAAAAGATACTTCAAGAGGATGAGTTTTACCTACAGCATGTATGAATAAACTGATTTTGGCCTCTTTCACTTGTGATCTGCTGTTCCTACAATCAAATACATAGGCCTAAGAATGACTTCATGGACTCTGAAATTTTGAAAATGAATGTGTGTTGAAAAATGAATATTCTAAGGTGGAGGTTCTCAAAGTGTGGTCCTGGGCCAGCAGCATCAGGATTATCTGGGAACTTACTACAAAATGCACATTCTTGATACCCACCCAAGACCTGCTGAATCAGATCTCTGGAATGGTAACCAGCAATCTTTGTTTTATCAAACCCTCCATGTGATTCAGATGCATCCTGACGTTTGAGATTTCTAGGGATTGAAGTGTGATGTCACTGAGATAAGTTTGGACTTGGTTTGGTATGGAAACTTAGCTAGTTTCATTGTGTTCCTTTAAGAATTCATTAGTGGAATACCATTTTAAAGATTGTATGTGGCAGTGGGTGATCATAATAGCTTATTGTTATAGAACAATACAGTAATTTTTATGAGTAAATTTACATGTAACTTGTGTGCATCTGCTGCATCTTGCTTAATTTCTTTATTTCTCTCAATGAATAAATTCAGTTCACATTTTAGTAATAAATAAACATTTAACAACAAATACTTTGCATATCTCTTTGGCTTCTAGTTAATATGTAGGTATTTGCTTTTTTAGTATAAATATATATCAAATAATTCATGTTTCTTAGATGAGCCCTCACAAGACTGAGCAGATTTTCTGTGATTTTTTCCATCTCTAATATCAGTTTTTCTTAATAAAGATAATAAATGAAAAATATACAGTGTCTAGTGCATAGGAAGCATATCACCGAACAACATAGACAAGGTTTCCAGCCCTTGCAGACTTACTTTCCAGTAAATATCATATTATGTAAGTCCAGTTTAAAAGCAAAAGCATAAGAAAGACTTGAACTAATGGCCTTTATTCTATCATGATAGGCCCTTCTCGTATGAAAAGTTTTCCATGCATCATCCTGGAATTATTTATAGAGGAGAGAACATTGTCAGCGCTCTGTCTCTGGTCTGAGACTCTGTCTTTAGCTCAGAGTTCCTATCATTGGCTCCATGTATCCAGGAACTGTCTTCTGCTTCTTTGATTAGTGCTCTTAACCGTAAGTTCAACAGTGGTATACTAAAAGGAATCAAATGGTTTGCAATAGAAATACCACCTGAGACCAGCCATTTTTGACCAGAGCTTCTCTGGGATGCAGGTGTCACGACCTGTGAGGAAGATGTTCAGTAAATACAGAGATGTGCTCCATGCGGATGAAAGGAGGATCTGCAGCTCTTGGTAAATTCATGTCCTCAAGGATGGGCTCTTTGTCCATTCTAGAGTTGTAATTTTCATAGCCTTTAAAGTACCTGTAAATTTCATATTATGAAAAATAAATTTCATATTATGAAAGTGATGTGATTTTGTCTTCATAGAATGCTTGCTGCCCATCGTGGAGTCCCTGTGATTGTTGATCTGCATATGGAAGGTTCAGTAAGGACCTTACAGTCTTTATCTACAGCCTCAGCCCACCTCTGTCTTTTCAAGCACATTTTGAATATTCTTCCAAAGTGGCCCACCTCTAATTGAAGGGCATGGAGTAATTCTTCCATTTTTACTGGATTTGAGGTCATTGTTTCAGTTAGTTCCAGATACTTTGGTAAATGCCCTTCCTCCCATCCCCCAATCCTACCATTATGAGTATTGTGTACACTGCTTTTGATTAATATGCTTATGTTGCCTAATAGTCTTCAGAGAAGTTGAACAGAGACTTGTGTTGGTGAGCTATACAGAGAGATTATATAAATTGGGTGAAAAGTGGCACCTGAGGGAGCCCTTGTAGAGGGTAGAGGCTGGAAGGAATTTCCTTAATTGTAATGTCACAAAGTAAAGGGAATTGTCTTCTAGCAATACAGCCCATTTGGAAGGGAAAATCGGGTTAGCCCGTCCAGGTCAAGCCCTTAGACAGCTTCAAGCTCCTGACATATGCTGGAGGCTAGTGCTAGACAAAGCCTTACTCAGCTGGGCAGGATAGACTCTACCCACCGGTTTCAGTGAATTAATCCAACAAAATGGAATGCAAGAACCTTGGGAATTAATAAATAAATTCATTTTCCAACTGGGTATGCACATGGGGAGAAAGAGGCCCTCAATGGCTCAAAGGAAATTGTGAGCCCATATTTTACATTTTACATGAACCCTCCTAAGTGGCTTTTTGGGTGTTGAATTTGGATAAGCATCATCTGACTAATGAGCATTTTGAGTTTTCATAGGGTGGAACTTCCTTTCAGAAGCAAAGTCCCTATACCTACAGGTGCACTTGGCTCTTTCCCATGGCAACTGCATTCCAGGGTAGGGAGCTACTCCTGGGAAGACCCATTTTCCACTCCTGTTCTAAGTAGCTTGTATATCCTTGGATAAGAGGGATGGTGGTGAGGACAATATAAAGTTAATAATTGAGAGACTTCTTTGTCTTCCCCAGGGAGGGACAGGTGAAGGGATGCCCCCCTTAGCTCCCTCTTTCTTCTGGCAGAACAGGGTATGTGTGGGCTGTTGGGTCTCTTTCTGACCATATCTGCTTTCTACTGCATCCCTCTTGCAAGATGTTCACCTGCACCTGCAAGAAACATGATTTGGGATTTTATAATATTTTGTAGTTTAAGAGGTTTGAATCTTTTACAACATGTTTGGTTTTTGATTTTTGGAGATTCAACTTTTAAACATTCTCTAGAAACATATGTACAAACCTATAGGGCTACCTATGTAATAGCTAATATATAGATATTCAGACATCATACAAGACTGCTTCCAGAGGGACCAAGACTCATTTTATCTTAATAAAAATAATGAGGAATATTTTCCAATTACTTACCTAATAGGAAAAAAATTTGTAAATAGAGAGTGGTGCATTGGGGAAAATAGTTTTATTTTGTGCCCTGCAACCTTTGACAATATTGGATTATGAAGTGCTTTCTGTGAGTTGTGTGCAGTTGTGACAGATTCTGAGCATTGCAGAATTGTAGGATATTTTAGAGCTAGACATAAATTCAGAAACCACCTAAATCAATCATCTCATTTTTCATATTTGGAATTTTGGCTGTGATTTATATGTTCTAAATACTGGTGAGAAGATGACCCCAAAATGAATATGTAGCTTATCAGTCCAATTATATATCTACTCTCAAAATATTCACCTGTTAGAGTCAATCAAACACTTAGTATTTATCAGATACTGTGTTAGCTACTTTAAAATATTTTCTCTATTTCTTCCTGAATAAACCAAGTTTACAGATGAATCTTGGAGCCATACTTGTTTAGATATTTTTGGAAACAACTTGCTCTATTTTATGATGTACCAAACTGGAATTATAGGAAGTCCCTCAATAAAAAGTGTCATAATTCAAAACAATTTGAATTCAGAATGCAGTTCCTTAAAGGAACGATGTTAGAAGTGGCAGTTAAATTCTAAGATTAGCTTGCAAAATTCCAGATTGTCCCATCTGTGACCTAGCTGCAGTCATGCTCATTTATAAGAGAAAGCAGCTTTAGTATTTATGAGAGATTTTGTTTTGTTTTGTTTAACATTTTGGTACTTGAGTAAGTTGAGTAAATTAGGGGATGTAGAAGCAGTAGAGAGATCTGTCTGGTGAAATTTCTGTTCTAATTTCTTCATGTCTTCCATATCATGAATTTTCTTCTTTTTGATACAAATACATGAATGGTATTCTTCTTACGCTTATTGGTCATGATTAACCTGGTATGTTTGTTTATTTACTTATCTCAAAAATTGAACGAGAATAGGGAAGTTAGGAAGAGGAAGCTGAATTTATGTGAAAAAACAAGTCAGGAATTGGAAAAGAATAGGAAGGGAAATGTAAAAATGTTGCTGCCTGAGACCCGGCCTTTAACAGATTTTCAAGATAGCCACCAGGTGGCACCATCATCTAAGGACAGCTTAGTTGCTTTTCAGGATGTGCTGAAAGATCGCTTTGGGCCCAAGAGTTGTTATGATGGAGTGGAAAGAATAAGGTGGGAACCCTACAGCTTTCTGTTCATATGTAAGATGTGAAAAATTTACAAAGAGAAATTTAGTGAATATTTATTAAATTAGCAAGTGATGGTTTATCAGCAAGTATCTTTGTTCCACCTTCAATTGGTCTTTATTTTTCTTCCCTTTGGAAGGGGCTTCACTTTTAAACATCAATGTATGAGTAAAATTAAAAATTTGTAGTTTCTCTGTAACTCTTTTCATTGGATTGTTATTTTTGTTATTTTATGTGCAGCCTTTAAAAAGTGCAGTAGCTTCATATCTAGAGGATACTTTTGTGGAAGTCTGGGACGCCATGCAAAAAGGCATGGGCAGAAAGAGCAGAAAAGAAAACTAGATAACGATTAGAGATCACCAGAAGGAGATACCATTCTTGAAACTCAGTCAGATGGAAGACCAGTAGAGAGCATTAGAGATGAGAGAAATGTAGTTAAAATGTAATTGTTGACACCATTTGCAATGAAAGCTGCTGAGATTTGGGAAAGACGTGAGAAGAAAGCTATGAAGAGGCAAACAGGGATTTTTCTAAAGTGACAAAGGAGACTAGATGGATGTTGCTTTGGAAAGAACATATAAGAACCTCCTTCTTAGTCTGTAACTTCTTTTTGCTTGTAAGAATATTTAAAATACAAATGTTTATTTTCACTGTAATTGATGTGAGACATGAAAATACAATGTAAATATAAAATAAGTTATTTTTACTTATAATTTTGTGATGCAAAGTTTAAATTTGGAGAATGTTCACCTTCTAGCATTAATCTAACACTGAATCCTGTATTTCAGGTCAGTAGGTAAATAGCAGTAATAGGAAATGATGACAAAGAATTTTCAACAAGGAAATAAAAGCCTTTGTTAGCATAAACAACTAAGGTTGTAGCTACTTGCCCAAAGTATGAGCCCTTACTTGGGTTTCAATTGCTTTCAGAGTAGACCATCAATAAAATAAGGCCTTCAGAGGAAAGATAATACAACAGCAGGAAAAATATAATTTTGTGCCTTTAACCTCAAACTTCCTTCACATTAATGGCAATTCTTTAAAAACAACCAAGTGTTCTCATTGCCTCATAACTAATGTATTTCTTAAAAGTATTGTGAGGAAGAAAAATGCCACTAGAGAGATGAGAAAGCTGTGTGTCTAAACCTGATCTTCTCTGGGGGTCTCAGGGCCATATATTCCGTTGTCTACTGGATGCCTCCACTTAGGTGTTGCACACACATCTCAAACTTATGTCTGAGATATCTCTCACCACCAAGGATTTTGCCACTGGATGTTCTGGTTATACTGATTGATTTTTCAGTTCTTTGTTTGGACTGTATTTTCTTTCCCCTTTGTGACTTTGTAAAACCCCTCCCTCTTCTCTGAACTATCATCAGCCCACCCTGAGGCTTCCATTTGCTAGGTTTACATGCTCCTTGTGGATAAAGTGAAGGTTCCTATGGCCAGGATTCTCACCAGGCCCTGGTCAGCTAGCTCATTACACATATGTGAGCAATACATTGTTACTGACTCTATATAAAGAGCTCCGCCCAGTGCTCCAGGCTGCTGCACGGCTGCAGGAGAGCAGAGACTGAGACAGCTGTGGGGGTCAGAGAGGCCCAGAGGCAGGGACCACCTTGCTGCATGCAGACTCGCCCCGAGTGGATGGGATCCGAGTGAATGACCTGCGATCGTCGGAATAGAGTTGGGTACATCCCAAGAACGTTCCGTTTTCATTTTTCGGTCTCACTGATTCCATAGTAAACTTGCCCAGAGCTGAAACCCATTGGCAAGACACTCCTGTAGTATCCTGAATTTCTGCCTTTACATCTCTTACCGCACCATTCACTTGTCAATGTCACACATTGTATTTTAAGCTCTGTAATGGGAAACCAAGTTTATTTTATCCACTACTATGTCTTCAGCAACTACTGGTTCCTGGCATATGTTAAATCAATAATATTTGTTGAATGAAAGAGAACTCAAGTTTCATATTTATGGCAAAGTATCAGTGTAAACAGCATAGCAGATACAAAAGGCTGGTTGGATTGCTTTCTGCACCATCAGTCCCTCATTGCTGATGGAGAAGCCGGATGGGGTGGGTGGAGACAGATGACGAGTGAGAGGTGGGAGGTCACGGTGGGGTGAAGACAAATGAACTAGAAAATCAGCTTCCTCCTGGTGGGTAGCGGAGCTCTCCCCAACAGCCCCCTCCCCAGCCCCCAGCTTTCTCTCCCCATTCTCTCCAGTGCTAATTATCACCAGCTGGAGCCACTTAATCCTAACAGTTTACAGATTACTACAGCATCTGTGAGAGGCAGAGTGTGAGCTTCAGATAGCACCAAACCAAGTAATTGTTTTTTTCCCTTGATATACCTTTACCTTTTAGAATTGATTATTCTGAAGTCTGGGAAGAATGACACAGATGAGATTATTTATTAGGGAAATAAGAATCTTTCTCCTTGTGTCACATACTACATCTGGACTCATAGTGAACTGCATTTGATACAGCACCATTACTTAATTTATGGATGTAGATTCCAACAAGTTAATGACAAGAATATATGTATACAAGCATCAAGATGTCTATCTGTCTTCCTGGGGAAACCAAAAGGGAGCCTGAAAATCTAATTCATACTAAAAACAGTTTTGTGAATTAACTAGTGTCTAGCCTGCAGATTTGGACATTGAAGATTTAAGACTTTAGAAGTGTGGGGAAAGTTGGGGTTCCTATGGCCAGGATCTTAAACCGCTTAATGATGTAACTGGCCTGCTGCTAGGCTACTGCTTCCACACCTGTAGGCAATAAGCTCTTATTGACTGAGTCACTATATAAAGAGCTCAGCCCAGTGCTCTGGGCGGAGGCAGAGACGGCAGAGGATTACGGATCTGCAGACTGTTGGATGCAGACATAACTCTAGTGCTTGACCTACTGCCGGGAGAACAAGCCAGGTAATAAACCCCTTCGCCCCAAGAATGTTCTACTGCCATTTCTGTGGTCACAGTGAATCCACAGTGAACTTGCCCGGGGCTGAAACCCATTGGCAAGACATAGGGGTAGGGCCTCCACAATGGGATTAGTCTTTATAGGAAGAGGAAGATTCTGGAACTCACTTTCTCACCGCCATGTGAGGATACAGTGAGAAGGTGACTACCCGTAAGCTAGGAAAGGGTGTTTACCAGACACCAGATCTGCTGGCACCTTGTTCTTGGACTTTCCAGTCCCCAGAACTGTGAGAAATAAATGTTTAAGTCACCCAGTGCGTGGTATGTTATTATAGCAGCCTGAGCTGAGATACAAGCCAAGGTTCACTTGTATAGTGTAAATAGAGTGCTGCCTCCAGGGCCAGAAGGGCCTAGATCGGAATGCCAGCTCTTCTGTTTACGAGCTGTGAGGCCTTGGGCTAGTTTCCCGACTCATATGTGTCTCAGGTTTTCCTCATCTGTAAAATGAGCTTGATAATAGTACCTCCTCATAGCGTTGTTAAGGATAAATGAATTAATGTATGTAAAGCGCTCAAAACAGTTCCTAGCACATAAAGCTCAACACGTGTTAGCTGTCATTACACATGCCCTGCAGTGGAACAGGGAACACTAATTCTGATGACTGTGACCAGTGCTTTACTCCAGGCCTTCCGTGGTTCTTGTGTCTCTGCCCGGCACAAACTTGCCAGTCCTTCCCCCTGGAAGATGGCTCAGCTCCCCTGCACAGCTGGCATTCCTGCATCCTGGCGCACAGAACATAGACTCAGCATAAACCTTATAAGCCTGTGGCGTTGTGGAGGAGCAGCTGAGCAGTACAGCTCATGAGATAGTCAGATCCCTCTCCCGCCCACATCTCTCTGCACGCTTTTATCCTTAGCATTTTCCCACAGTCCCACAGTGTAAAAATTCTTATTTCTGCCAATATAATAAAACAATGGTTGATAGTACATGTATCCCGGTTACTCTAAGATACACATCTGAGGATGCTACTCACCTTGTTTGAAATATCGAATAGTTCCTTATCTCCCATGGGATAAAATACAAATGTCCTAGAAAAGATTTTCATAGTTCTTACGATGGGTTCCTGTCATCTTGTGTCTTTGCTTCCTATTGTCCTTTGTTCTTAAAACTGCAATTCTCAAACCTTCTTTCATTGTTCTCTGCCATCTGCACCCTGTTCACCCCATCCCACTCAGATCAGTAGTCCCCTTTAATGCTTTTTTGACTCTTGTAGGCAAAGCTAGTGATTCTCCAATAAAGTCTTTATGCCTGCTCATACCTGTGTAGAAGGAGCTTCAGTGAGAGTTCATTTAAAAGTTGCCCAGAACCTTTCTGTATGAGAGGAGGCAGCAGGTGATTTTGCAAAGATCATTTTTGTTCTGTGAAGAACCACTCAGGAGACCCTTCTTAATTACATTTTTGGAGCTAACTTGTTTGCTAACCCTTGGGATGAATGGTTCTGAATTTTTTTTCTGGAGAGAAATATGTAGATTTTTCTTTTGTATATGTTAAGTGTGGTTATATAATTGAATGAGTTGTATATTTTTCATTGGTAAACAAATTTTAGGAGGAGTAAGTGAAATGACTTTTCTGTGTGTTTAGCTGGGAAAACACCATTGAAAGGTTGTGTGAAGGCTTTTCCCAAGTGAAGGAAGAGTCATCCAGTTGTATAGTTCCCTCCTATAATGGTGGGTGTGCAGTTTGCATTTAACTGTTGCATTTTATTTACTCTACTGTGGTTATACCCATGGCCAAACAGTTCTAAATTTCTTAGGATTCATACTTACATATTTTTGTAAATCAATTTGGAGTTTATAATCTATGTTACATGATTTATAACGAGGTTGAGTATGTATTGCTTTTATCTTTGGTTTGACTTATAGTTATCCAGAGTCATAAAAATGTACATTGATAGAGTAGTACACACAGATTTTTTTTTAGAGAGAATAATATAACAAATACCTGCATGCTTACAGCACTATCAAGTCTTTATATTGTCTATTTGTTTCAGTTATTTTTAAGTAAAAAATAATCAGTTATGCAATTCTGCAGCCAGCACACCAATCCCCAATATGTGCACCTCCGCTCATTTTTTTTACAATTTATTTTGGTATCATTAACCTACAATTACATGTGCAATATTATGGTGATTAAACTACCCCCTTCATCAGGCCCCCCCCACCAACCCCATTACAGTCACTGTCCATCAGCATACTGAGATGCTATATAATCACTACTTTTCTTCTCTGAGTTGCACAGCCCTCCCCGCGCGTCTGTTACTCGTAATGCCCCTTTTACCCTCTTATCACTCCTTCCCACCCATCTTCTCCAGTCCCTTTCCCTTCGGTAACTATTAGTCCGTTCTTGGGTTCTGTGAGTCTGCTGCTGTTTTGTTCCTTCAGTTTTTTTCTTTGTTCTTATACTCCACATGTGAGTGAAATCATTTGATACTTGTCTTTTTCGGCTTGGCTTATTTCACTGAGCATAATACCCTCTAACTCCATCCATGTTGTTGCAAATGGTAGGATTTGTTTTATTCTTATGGCTGAATAATATTCCATTGTGTATATGTACCACAACTTACTAATCCATTCATCTACTGATGGACACTTAGGTTGCTTCCATTTCTTGGCTATTGTAAATAGTGCTGCAATAAACATAGGGGTGCATCTGTCTTTTTGAAACTGGCCTGCTGCATTCTTAGGGTAAATTCCTAGGAGTGGGATTCCTGGGTCAAATGGTATTTCTATTTTGAGTTTTTTGAGGAACCTCCATATTGCTTTCCACAATGGTTGAACTAATTTGCATTCCCACCAACAGTGTAGGAGGGTTCCCTTTTCTCCACATCCTCACCAACATTTGTTGTTGTTTGTGTTTTGGATGTTGGCCATCCTCACTGGTGTGAGGTGATATCTCATTGTGGTTTTAATCTGCATTTCTCTGATGATTAGCGATGTGGAGCATCTTTTCATGTGCCTGTTGGCCATCTGAATTTCTTCTTTAGAGAAATGTCTATTCATGCCCTCTGCCCATTTCTTAATTGGATTATTTGATTTTTGTTTGTAAAGGTGTGTGAGTTCTTTGTATATTTTGGATGTCAACCCCTTATCAGATACATCATTTATGAATATATTTTCCCATACTGTAGGATGTCTTTTTGTTCTACTGATGGTGTCCTTTGCTGTATAGAAGCTTTTCAGCTTGATATAGTACCACTTGTTCATTTTTGCTTTTGTTTCCCTTGCCCAGGGGGATATGTTCATGAAGAAGTCGCTCATGTTTATGTCCAAGAGATTTTTACCTATGTTTTTTTCTAAGAGTTTTATGGTTTCATGACTTACATTCAGGTCTTTGATCCATCTTGAGTTTACCTTTGTGTATGGGGCTAGAGAGTAGTCCAGTTTCATTCTCTTACATGTAGCTGTCCAGTTTTTCCAACACCAGCTGCTGAAGAGGCTGTCATCCCCCCATTGTATATCCAAGGCTCCTTTATCAAATATTAATTGACTGTGAATGTTTGGGTCAATGTTTGGATTTTCTATTCTGTCACTGGTCTGTGGGTCTGTTTTTGTGCCAGTACCAAATTGTCTTAATTGTTGTGGCTTTGTAGTAGAGCTTGAAGTCAGAGAGCATAATTCCCCCTGTTTGATTCCTCCTTCTCAGGATTGCTTTGGCTATTCGGGGTCTTTTCTGGTTCCATATGAATTTTAGAACTATTTGTTCCAGTTCATTGAAGAAAGCTGTTGGTAGTTTGATAGGGATTGCATTGAATCTGTAGATTGCTTTAGGTAGTATAGCCATTTTGACAATATTTATTCTTCCTAGCCAAGGGCATGGGATGCATTTCCATTTGTTAGTGTCCTCTTTAATTTCTCTTAGGAGTGTCTTGTAGTTTTCAGAGTACAGGTCTTTCACTTCCTTCGTTAGGTTTATTCCTAGGTATTTTATTCTTTTAGGTGCAATTGTGAATGGAATTGTTTTTCTGATTTCTCTTTCTGTTAGCTCATCATTAGTGTATAGGAAAGCAACAGATTTCTGTGTGTTAATTTTGTATCCTGCAACTTTGCTGAATTCAGATATTAGTTCTAGTAGTTTTGGAATGGAGTCTTTAGGGTATTTTATGTACAATATCATGTCATCTGCAAATAGTGACAATTTGACTTCTTCTTTACTAATCTGGATGCCTTGTATGTCTTTGTTTTGTCTGATTGCCGTGTCTAGGACCT
>JAQQAC010008350.1:17482402-17661324 GCA_029783875.1 Phataginus tricuspis
GGACTGGGCTTTGGCTTCGGACTGGGCTTTGGCTTCGGACTGGGCTTCGGCTTTGGAATGGGCTTTGGCTTTGACTTCGGCCCCAGGTTTGGCTTCGGTTGCAGTTCCAGCTTCGGCTTCGGCTCCGGCTCCTACTATCTAACAGGCCTCGAAGTCTTGGGCTTCGGCTATGGTGGTCCTTCTGGCTGGAAGGGCTTCTCCAGTGGCCGCGGCTATCTTGGTGAGCTGGGGACCGACCGTAGAACGCCATCTGCACCCTCAATTCACGGCCGTCCAGCATGATCCCGTTTAGGGCTTCCATGGCGATCTCAGCATGGCACTTGCTGTGGAATCGGACAAAGGCAAAGCCACGAGACTTTTTAGTAACGTGGTCCCGTGGGATGTACACATCGTCGATATGCCCATATTTCTTAAAGACTCTCCACAAGGCGGTGGGTGAGGTCTGGAAATTCATATTTTCCACCTTCAGGGAGATCATGCTCTCTACCTTGGGAGGAGGGCGGTTGTAACTCATGGCTTTTGAAAGCTCAGCTGGGGCCCAGCGAACTGAGTGCTGAGAGAAAGCGGCAATGTGGGAAGGCTGCCAGTTCCTTCACACCACTGCGATGGCTTCCTTGGGTTTGCTCTATTTGAGGCTCCTCTCCTTTGTGTCAGTTGCCTGGCGCGTGAGATTGCTTAGCGACAGTAGAATGATGCTCGTGGCCCCGCCCATCTCCTGAGCTGAGACCGCTTGAGAACTCAATACCTTTTTTTGTTTGGATTTTCATGACTATAACATTATCATATGTGACTTTTCAGCATATATCTGAACACCCAACTGTAATTACAGATAAAACTATATACATATAGATATAATTATATTTGATTATGTTGCGATGCTGATTCACATAGGCTAGAAATATTTGTTTACTTAGAGACAAAAATAAAAAATGAAAACAAATCGAGAACAGATGATTTTATAAAAAATCTGTAACCTCAAATAGGAGTTATGAGATTTTGTGCTATAAATGGCGGCACCATTTTTTGTATGGTAAAATAAAAGCAAGCTCTTTTACCTTATATTAAAAATTTATTTGCTTACTTGCCTTACCTTTCATTTTATTTATTTTATTATATTTTTTATTAAAGTTTCACAAGAAAAACAATGTGGCCACTACATTCACCCATATCACTAAGTCCCCCCAACACCCCATTGCAGTCACTGTCCATCAGCATATCAAGATGCCACAGAGTCACTACTTGTCTTCTCTGTGCTACACTATCTTCCCTATCTTCCCCATGACCTCCCCCACACCATGTGTACTAATCATAATACCCCTCAATCCCCCTCTCCGTCCCTCCCCATCCACCTTACCCACCCCTCCCATTTGGTAACCGCTAGTCCCTTCTTGGAGTCTGTGAGTCTGCTGCTGTTTTGTTCCTTCAATTTTGCTTTGTTCTTATGCTCTACAGATGAGGGATATCATTTGATACTTGTCTTTCTCCACCTGGTTTATTTCACTGAGCATAATACCCTCTAGCTCCATTCATGTTGTTGCAAATGGTAGGATTTGTTTTCTTCTTATGACTGAATAATATTCCATTGTGTATATGTACCACATCTTCTTTATCCATTCATCTACTGATGGACACTTAGGTTGCTTCATTTCTTGGCTACTGTAAATAGTGCTGCAATAAACATAGGGGTGCATATGTATTTTCGAATCCGAGATCTTGTTTTTGGAGGTAAATTCCTAGGAGTGGAAACCTGGGTCAAATGGTTCTTCTGTTTTTAGTTTTTTGAGGAACTTCCATATTGCTTTACACAATGGTTGAACTAATTTACATTTCCACCAGCAGTGTAGGAGGGTTCCCTTTCCTCCACCTCCTCGCCAATATTTGTTGTTGTTTGTCTTTTGGATGATGGACATCCTAACTGGTGTGAGGTGATATCTCATTGTGGTTTTAATTTGCATTTCTCTGATGATTAGTGATGTGGAGCATCTTTTCATGTGCCTGTTGGCCATCTGAATTTCTTCCTTGGAGAAGTGCCTGTTCAGGTCCCCTGCCCATTTTTTAATTGGCTTATTAGCTTTTAGTTTGTTGAGGTGTGTGAGCTCTTTATATAATTTGGATGTAAACCCCTTATGAGATATGTCATTTATGAATATATTCTCCCATACTGTAGGATGTCTTTTTGTTCTACTGATGGTGTCCTTTGCTGTATAGAAGCTTTTTAGTTTGATATAATCCCACTTGTTCATTTTGCTTTTGTTTCCCTTGCCCAGGGAGATATGTTCATTAAGAAGTTGCTCATGTCTATGTCCAAGAGATTTTTGCCTATATTTTTTTCTAAGAGTTTTATGGTTTCATGACTTACATTCAGGTCTTTATTCCATTTTGAGTTTACTTTTGTGTATGGGGTTAGACAGTAATCCAGTTTCATTCTCTTACATGCAGCTGTCCAGTTTTGCCAAACACCAGCTGTTGAAGAGGCTGTCATTTCTCCATTGTATATCCATGACTCCTTTATCATATATCAATTGACCATATATGCTTGGGTTTATATCTGGGCTCTCTATTCTGTTCCATTGGTCTATGGGTCTGTTCTTGTGTCAGTACCAAATTGTCTTGACTACTTTGTCTTTGTAGTAGAGCTTGAAGACAGGGAGTGTAATTCCCCCCACTTTACTCTTCCTTCTCAGGATTGCTTTGACTATGCAGGGTCTTTTGTTGTCTCATATGAATTGTAGAACTATTTGCTCTAGTTCATTGAAGAATGCTGTTGGGATTTTGATAGGGATTGCATTGAATCTGTAGATTACTTTAGGCAGGATGGCCATTTTGACAATATTAATTCTTCCTAACTGTGAGAATGGGATGTGTTTCCATTTACTGGTATCTTCTTTAATTTCTCTCATGAGTGTCCTGTGGTTTTCAGAGTATAAGTCTTTCACTTCCTTTGTTAGGTTTATTCCTAGGTATTTTTTTCTTTTTGATGTGATTGTGAATGGAATTGTTTTCCTGATTTCTCTTTCTGTTAGTTCATCATTAGTGTATAGGAATTCAACAGATTTCTGTGTATTAATTTTGTATTCTGCAACGTTGCTGAATTCAGATATCAGATCTAGTAGTTTTGGAGTGGATTCTTTAGGTTTTTTTATATACAATATCATGTTATCTGCAAACAGGGACAGTTTGACTTCTTTATTACCAATTTGGAAGCCTTTTGTTTCTTTGTGTTTTCTGATTGCCATGGCTAGGACCTCCAGAACTATGTAGAATAAAAGTGGGGAAAGTGGGCATCCTTGTCTTCATCCCGATCTTAAAGGAAAAGCTTTCAGCTTCTCACTGTTAAGAATAATGTTGGCTGTGGGTTTGTCATATATGGCCTTTATTATGTTGAGGTACTTACCCTCTATACCCATTTTGTTGAGAGTTTATATCATGAATTGATGTTGAATTTTGTCAAATGCTTTTTCAGCATCTATGGAGATAATCATGTGGTTTCTGTCCTTTTTGTTGATGTGGTGGATGATGTTGATAGATTTTCGAATGCTGTACCATCCTTGCATTCCTCAGATGAATCCCACTTGATCACAATGGATGATCTTTTTGATGTATGTTTGAATTTGGTTTGCTAAAATTTTGTTGAGTATTTTTGCATCTGTGTTCATCAAGGATATTGGTCTGTAATTTTCTTTTTTTGTGGTGTCTTTGCCTGGTTTTGGTATTAGAGTGATGTTGGCCTCGTAGAATGAGTTTGGGAGTATTCCCTCCTCTTCTACTCTTTGGAAAACTTTAAGGAGGATGGGTATTAGGTCTTCACTAAATGTTTGATAAAATTCAGCAGTGAAACCATCTGGTCCAGGGGTTTTATTCTTAGGTAGATTTTGATTACCAATTCAATTTTCTTGCTGGTAATTGGTCTATTCAGATTTTGTGTTTCTTCCTGGGTCAGCCTTGGAAGGTTGTGTTTTTCTAGAAAGTTGTCCCTTTCTTCTAGGATATCCAGTTTGTTACCATATAATTTTTCATAGTATTCTCTCATAATTCTTTGTATTTCTGTGGTGTCCATAGTGACTTTTCCTTTCTCATTTCTGATTCTGTTTATGTGTGTAGACTCTCTTTTTTTCTTGATAAGTCTGGATAGGCATTTATCTATTTTGTTTATTTTCTCAAAGAACCAGTTCTTGCTTTCATTAATTTTTTCTATGGTTTTATTCTCAATGTTATTTATTTCTACTCTAATCTTTATTATGTCCCTCCTTCTATTGACTTTGGGCCTCATTTGTTCTTCCTTTTCTAGTTTCATTAATTGTGAGTTCAGACTGTTCATTTGGGATTGTTCTTCTTTCCTGAGGTAGACCTGTATTGCAATATATTTCCCTCTTAGCACGGCCTTCGCTGCGTCCCACAGAATTTGTGATATTGAATTATTGTTGTCATTTGTCTCCATATATTGATTTATCTTTGTTTTTATTTGGTTATTGATCCATTGATTATTTAGGAGCATGTTATTAAGCCTCTATGTGTTTGGAAATTTTTCATTTCTTTGTGTAATTTATTTCTAGTTTCATACCTTTGTTGTCTGAGATGCTGGTTGGTATAATTTCAGTCCTTTTGAATTTACTCAGGCTCATTTTGTGGCCTAGTGTATGATCAATTCTTGAAAATGTTCCATGTGCTCTTGAGAATAATGTGTATCCTGTTGATGAAGCATACACATATATAGATGAAGCATTCTATAGATGTCTGTTAGGTCCATCTGTTCTAATATGTTATTCAGTGCCTCTGTCTCTTTACATATTTTCTGTCTGGTTGATTTGTCATTTGGAGTGAGTGGTGTGTTAAAGTCTCCTAAAATGAATGCATTGCATTCTATTTCCCCCTTTAATTCTGTTAGTATTTGTTTCACATATGTAGGTGATCCTGTGTTGGGTGCATCGATATTCATAATAGTTACATTCTCTTGTTGGACTGACCCCTTTATCATTATGTTATGTCTTTCTTTATCTCTTGTGACTTTCTTTGTTTTGAAGTCTATTTTGTCTGATACAACTACTGCAACTCCCTCTTTTTTCTCCCTATTAGGTGCATGAAATATCTTTTTCCTTCCCTTCACTCCCTTCACTTTCAGTCTTTGTATGTCTTTGGGTTTGATGTGAGTCTCTTGTAGGCAGCATATTGCTGGGTCTTGGTTTTTTATCCATTCATTGACTCTACATCTTTTAATTGATGCATTCGGGCCATTTAAATTTAGGGTGATTATCAATAGGTATGTACTTATTGCCATTGCAGGCTTTAGATTCGTGGTTACCAAAGGTTCAAGGGTAATTCCCTTACTTTCTAAGAGTCTAATTTAACTCAATTTGTGTTCTATTATAAACACAACCTATAGTTTCCTTTTTTTCCATCCTTTTTCTTCCTCCTCCATTCTTTATATGTTAGGTATCATATTGTGTACTCTTTGTCTATCCCTTGAATGATGTTGGGGGTAGTTGATTTGATTTTGCTTCTGCTTTGTAATAAATTTTTTCTAAGTTGCTGTGCTTTTATTTGCTCTTGTGCCATCTATTTAGCCTTAGGAATACTATCATCTATTGCAGTCCCTCCAAAATGTACTGTAGAGGTGGTTTGTGAAAGGTAAATTTTGCTTATCTGAAAGTTATTTAATCCCTCCTTCAAATTTAAATGATAACCTTTCTGGTTTGAATATTCTTGGTTCAAGGCCCTTCTACTTCAATGTATTAAATACATCATTCGACTCCCTTCTGGCCTCTAAGTCTTCTGTTGAGAAATCTGATGATAGCCTGCTGGGTTTTCCTTTGTATTTGACCTTTTTTCTCTCTAAGCTGCTTTTAAAAGTCTGTCTTTATCCTTCATCTTTGCCATTTTAATTATTATATGTCTTGATGTTGTCTCCCTTGGGTCCCTTGTGTTGGGAGATCTGTTCACCTCCATGTTTTGAGAGACTATCTCCTTCCCCAGATTGGTGAAGTTCTCAGAAATTACCTCCTCAATGACACTTTCTATCCCTTTTCCTCTCTCTTCTTCTTCTGGTAACAGTATTATGTGAATATTGCTCCATTTGGATTGGTCACACAGTTCTCTCAATATTCTCTCATTCTTAGAGATCCTTTTTTCTCTCTGTGCCTGAGCTTCTTTGTATTCCTCTTCTCTAATTTCATTCCATTTACCATCTCTTCTACTACATCTAATCAGCTTTTAAATCCGTCCATAGTATGTGGCATTTCAGATATGGAGTTTCTTAATGATCGAATCTCCCTCTTAAGTTCATCCCTTAGTTCTTGAATATTTTTCTGTACTCTTATGATCATGTTTATGACTTTTTAATTTTTTTAATTTTTAATTTTGGTATCACTAATCTACAGTTACATGTGCAATATATGGTTACAACTCCCCATTTCATCAGGTCCCCCCCCAATTACCCCATTACTGTCACTGTCCATCAGCATAGTGAGATGCTATAGAATCACTACTTGTCTTCTCTGAATTGTACAGACCTCCCCGTGGCCCCCAACATTATGTCTGCTAACTGTAATGCTCCCTTTTCCTCCTTATCCCTCCCTTCCCACCCATCCTTCCCAGTCCCTTTGCCTTTGGTAACTGTTAGTCCATTCTTGGGTTCTGTGAGTCTGCTGCTGTTTTTTCTTTCAGTTTTTTTCTTTGCCCTTGTGCTCCTCATATGATTGGAATCATTTGATACTTGTCTTTCTGCTTGGCTTATTTCACTGAGCATAACACCTTCTAGCTCCATCCATATTGTTGCAAATGGTAGGATATTTTTTCTTCTTATGGTTGAATAATATTCCATTGTGTATATGTACCACATCTTCTTTATCCATTCATCTATTGATGGACACTTAGGTTGCTTCCACTTTTTGGCTATTGTAAATAGTGCTGCGATAAACATAGGGGTGCATCTCTCTTTTGAAACTGGGCTGCTGCATTCTTAGGGTAAATTCCTAGGAGTGGGATTCCTGGGTCATATGGTATTTCTATTTTGAGTTTTTTGAGGAACCTCCGTACTGCTTTCCACAATGGTTGAACTAATTTGCATTCCCACCAGCAGTGTAGAAGAGTTCCCTTTTCTCCACATCCTCGCCAACATTTGTTGTTGTTTGTGTTTTGGATGTTGGCTATCCTTACTGGTGTGAGGTGATACCTCATTGTGGTTTTAATTTGCATTTCTCTGATGATTAGCAATGTGGAGCATCTTTTAACGTGCCTGTTGGCCATCTGACTTTCTTCTTTAGAGAAGTGTCTATTCATGTCCTCTGCCCATTTCTTAATTGGATTATTTGTTTTTTGTTTGTTGAGGTGCATGAGTTCTTTATATATTTTGGATGTCAACCCTTATCAGATATGTCATATATATATATATTCTCCCATACTGTAGGATGTCTTTTTTTCTGCTGGTGGTGTCCTTTGCTGTACAGAGCTTTTCAGCTTGATGTAGTCACACTTGTTCATTTTTACTTTTGTTTCCCTTGCCCAGGGGGATATGTTCATGAAGAAGTCGCTCATGTTTATGTCCAAGAGATTTTTGCCTATGTTTTTTTCTAAGAGTTTTATGGTTTCATAACTTACGTTCAGGTCTTTGATTCATTTTGAGTTTACTTTTGTGTATGGGGTCAGACAGTAGTCAAGATTCATTCTCTTACATGTAGCTATCCACTTTTGCCAACACCAGCTACTAAAGAGGCTGTCATCTCCCCATTGTATATTCAAGGCTCTTTTATCATATATTAATTGACAGTATATGTTTGGGTTAATGTTTGGATTTTCTATTCTGTTCCATTGCTCTGTGGGTCTGTTTTTGTGCCAGTATCAAATTGTCTTGATTACTGTAGCTTTGTGGTAGAGCTTGAAGTTAGGGAGCGTAGTTGCCCCTGTTTTATTCCTCCTTCTCAGGATTGCTTTGGCTATTCAGGGTCTTTTCTGGTTCCATATGAATTTTAGAACTATTTGTTCAAGTTCATTGAAGAAAGCTGTTGGTAGTTTGATAGGGATTGCATTGAATCTGTAGATTGCTTTAGGTAGTATAGCCATTTTGACAATATTTATTCTTCCTAGCCAAGGGCATGGGATGCATTTCCATTTGTTAATGTCCTCTTTAATATCTCTTAGGAGTGTCTTGTAGTTTTTACCGTATAGGTCTTTCACTTCCTTCATTAGGTGTATTCCTAGGTATTTCATTCTTTTTCATGCAATTGTGAATGGAATTGTTTTTCTGATTTCTCTTTCTGTTAGCTCATCGTTAGTGTATAGGAAAACAACAGATTTCTGTGTGTTAATTTTGTATCCTGCAACTTTGCTGAATTCAAATATTAGTTCTAGTAGTTTTGGAGTGAAATCTTTAGGGTTTTTTATGTACAGTATCATGTCATCTGCAAATAGTGACAATTTGACTTCTTCTTTACCAATCTGGATGCCTTGTATTTCTTTGTTTTGTCTGATTGCTGTGGCTAGGACCTCTAGTACTATGTTGAATAACAGTGGAGAGAGTGGGCATCCCTGTCTTGTTCCAATCTTAGATGAAAACCCTTCAGCTTCTCGCAGTTAAGTATGATGATAGCTGTGGGTTTGTCATATATGGCCTTTATGATATTGAGGTGCCTGCCCTCTATACCCATTTTGTTGAGAGTTTTTATCATGAATGGATGTTGAATTTTGTCAAATATTTTTTCAGCATCTATGGAGATGATCATGTGGTTTTTGTTCTTTTTTTTTGTTGATGTGGTGGATGGTGTTGATGGATTTTCGAATGTTGTACCATCCTTGCATCCCTGGGATGAATCCCACTTGATCATGGTGTATGATCCTCTTGATGTATTTTTTAATTCGGTTTGCTAATATTTTGTTGAGTATTTTTGCATCTATGTTCATCAGGGATATTGGTCTGTAATTTTCTTTCTTGGTGAGGTCTTTGCCAGGTTTTGGTATTAGAGTGATGCTGGCTTCATAGAATGAGTTTGGAAGTATTCCCTCCTCTTCTATTTGTTGGAAAACTTTATGGAGAATGGGTGTTATTTCTTCTCTATATGTCTGGTAAAATTTAGAGTTGAATCCATCTGGGCCGGGGGTTTTGTTCTTGGGTAGTTTTGTTATTACCAATTCAGTTTTATTGCTGGTGATTGGTCTGTTTAGGTTTTCTGTTTCTTGCTTGGTCAGTCTTGGAAGGTTGTATTTTTCTAAGAAATTATCCAGGTCTTCTAGGTTTTCCAGCTTGGTAGCATATAGAATTTCATAGTATTCTCTTATAGTTCTTTGTATTTCTGTGGGGTCCATCATGATTTTTCCTTTCTCATTTCTGATTCTGTTTATGTGTGTAGATTCTCTTTTCTCTTAATAAGTCTGGCTAGGGGGTTATCAATTTTATTTCTTCAAAGAACCAGCTCTTGGTTTCATTGATTTTTTTCTATTGTTTTATTCTTCTCAATTTTATTTATTTGTTCTCTAATCTTTATTAGTTCCCTCCTTCTGGTGACTTTGGGCCTCATTTGTTCTTCTTTTTCCAATTCCAATAATTGCATCTTCAGACTATTCATTTGGGATTGTTCTTCCTTCTTTAAATAGGCCTGGATTACAATATACTTTCCTCTTAGAAATGCCTTTGCTGCATCCCACAGAAGTTGCGGCTTTGTGTTATTGTTGTCATTAATCTCCATATATTCTTTGATCGCTGTTTTAATTTGGTCATTTATACATTGATTATTTAGGTGCATGTTGTTAAGTCTCCATGTATTTGTGAGCTTTTTTTTTTCTTTGTACAATTTATTTCTAGTTTCATACCTTTGTGATTTGAGAAGTTAGTTGTTAGAATTTCAATATTTTCTTTGCTAAGATTTTATTTTCTCTGGTGACATCTTTTTAGTCTTAGGTATGTTTCCGTCAAGAGCAGCCCCTTTAAGATATCCTGTGGAGGTTGTTTGTGGGAGGTAAATTCCCTAAGCTTTCGCTCGTCTGGGAATCTTTTAATCCCTCCCTCAAATTTAAATGATAATTGTGCTGGATACAGTATTCTTGGTTCAAGCCCCTTCTGTTTCATTACATTAAATATATCATGCCATTCTTTTCTGACCTGTTAGGTTTCTGTTGAGAAGTCTGATGATAGTCTGATGTGTTTTCTTTTGTAGGTGATCTTTTTTCTCTCTCTAGCTGCCTTTAATACTCTATCCTTATCTTTGATCTTTGCCATTTTAATTATTATGTGTCTTGGTGTTGTCTTCCTTGGGTCCCTTGTGTTGGGAGATCTGTGGGCTTCTGTCGACTGAGAAACTATTTCCTTCCCCAGCTTGGGGAAGTTTTCAGCAATTATTTCTTCAAAGACACTTTCTATCCCTTTTTCTCTCTTCTTCTTCTTCTGGTACTCCAATAATGCGAATATTGTTCCATTTGGATTGGTCCCACAGTTCTCTTAATATTCTTTAATTCTTAGAGATCCTTTTATCTCTCTATGCCTCAGCTTCTCTGTATTCCTGTTCTCTAATTTCATTAACAGTCTCTTGCACCTCGTCCATTCTGCTCTTAAGCCTGTTTATCGCTTGTGTCATCTCTGCATTATCTTTCCTCACTTCCTCCCTTAGCTCTTGCATGTTTCTCTGTAGATCCATCAGCATGGTTATCACTTTTGTTCTGAATTCTTTTTCAGGGAGATTGTATAAATCTATCCCACTAGGCCCTCTCTCTGGAGTTGTCTGGGTAATGTTTGTCTGTACCATATTCCTCTGTCTTTTCATGGTGATAGAAGTGGTTGGTGGTAGGTGCCACGTGTGTCAGCTTGGAGAACAAAGTCCCTTCCTGCTTGTTGTTCTCTTTGCCCTTCTCTGGGGCCTGAACTGGTTTCTCACCCACTGGGAGGCAGTCTCTGGGATAATCCCCAGAGCTGCCTGTGTGTGGGATCGCCCTCAGCCTAGCCTATAGCACTGTGGGGGTTTGAAGTCTCGTTGGGTACCTTCTGGTCCCCTTGGTGCTTTACAGCCTTTGATGTGGGTTCTGGGGTCCTTCCCGTTTAGCTGCACGCCTGCCAGAAGTAGATTCTGTGAGGATGGTATGGGTAGGGCCGCTCCTCCGCTGTTCCGCAGCAGTGGAGGCTCCCTGACCCATTCCTGTGCTGGCCGGGGTTGGGGGGAATGAATGGGAGGCTGCTGATCACTGTGGGAAGCCTTAGTGACACTGCTTTACCTGGCCGCTGGCCCTGGGGTCCGAAATTCCCCAAGACTCCCAGCCTGCTGGGCTGAGTGCACTGGGATGATTTATTCCGCTGTTGGGCCCTTGTCTCTTTAAGACTTTAACCAAAAAAAAAAAAAAGAAGGAAAAAAAAAAGAAAGCAAAAGAAACAAAAAAAACCAAAACAACAACAAAAAAATGGCACCCATTTTTCTTTTGTCCTGGGGAGCCGGCTGAGGGGACCAGCTTGTCTCCATCTCAGATCCTGCACTTCTGTTTCTCTACTCTCCGATACACCACGTGATGTGTGTCAGTGCTCCCAGCACAGATCACTAGGGCTGGTTATTTGGCGGGCCTGTGCTTCCACTACCTCCCCACTCTGAATCTCTTCCTCCCGCCGGTTCGCTGGGGTGGGGGAGTGCTTGGTTCCCACTATGTCATGGTTTTGTATCTTACCCGCTCCGTGAGGCACTGAGTTCTCACAGGTGTAGCTGTAACCTGGTTGTTGTTCTGTATCTTCTGCTCTCTTTTTTCAGAATAGTTTCATTTGTTGTATTTTCTCAAATGTATATGCTTTTGGAGGAGATTTCCGCTGCCCTGCTCGTGCTGCCATCTTCCCAGAAGTCTCACATGTTTATGATTTTTATTTTAAACTCACTTTCAGGAAGATTGGTGAGTTCAGTTTCATTTGGTCCTTTTTATGGGGTTTGTGATATTTTGGTCTGAACAAGGTTCCTTTGTCATTTCATAATTCTATGTGGTGCCCTCTAGTGCCCAGAAGCTCTAGTCTCTCGAGCTGCTCAGCCCCTAGAGTGAGGTTGGGTGTCATAGGGGAGCAGTGTTTTGTGCTTTGGGGCAGGAAAGGGCTGTTTCCTGATTCCCGACTGCAGTGCCTGTCTCCAGTATTAGCGCCAGTGGGCTGAGCACACAGGTGTAAGCCTCTGTGCTTGGTATCTCTTAGCTGTTGTAGGCAGGGCCTCTGGCTGGTCTGATGCCAGTGCAATGACTACCGGTTTGAGAGCACATGCTGGCAGGCCAGGAGAAAGTTGCAGCAGGCTGTGTGTCACAGTCAAGGGGCCTCGGAGCTGAGTAGGCAGCCAGGGGGATGGGGCACATGAAGCTCCTCAAAGTTCCCAACCTGCTGGTCAGAGTGCACCCAGACAACCTCATCCACCTATACCTTCTCCCCCATAGCAAGCTCCGTGCAAACCCCACCCTTCAGCAGCCCTCTTGTTGCTGGGAAGCCTCTCAGGCTGCCTGCCTTTCCTTTGTCCCAGAATGGCTGAATGTGGATCCCCATCCTCCTTAAATGACTGGAATCTCAGTTTTTCAAACACTCAGCCTGTCCCAGCTCCCCAACCCCAGTAATCTCCAGAGCACCACACAATGTAGGTCTGTGGTCCAAAACAGACCTCCAGGGCTGGTGTTCAGTAGTTCTAGGCTTCCACCCGCTCCCCACTCCATTTTTCTTCCTCCCCCCAGTGAGCTGGGGTGGGGGAAGGGCTTGGTTTCCACCGGATCAAGGCTTTCGTACATTACCCTGTTTCGTGAGGTCTGCTCTGTTCACGGGGTCTGTATGCAGTCTGGTGCAGCCTTCTTTCCTGTTGGTGTTTTAGGGCTAGTTGTATTAACTATATTTTCACCCTATATGTGCTTTTGGGAGGAATTCTCTGTCTCCCCTCTCATGTTGCCATCTTGAATCTGTCCCTTCTAAGTTATTTGTAAAATTTGAATAAAGTTTATGTTTTGCTTTGTAAAGTTTTACTGGTTAGGACGAAGGATAAAGTCATGCATCGATCGTTACAGTCTCATACAGAATACTTTCATTGCCCTCAAAATCCCCTATGCTAAAAATCAACTATTCAACTTTCCCACTTTCCCTAAGCCTCTGGCAACCACTGATGTTTTTACTATCTGTATAATTTTGCCTTTTCAAGATTGTCATGTAATTGGAATGACACAGTATGTAGCCTTTCAGACTGAATTCTTTCATATAGCAATAAGCATTTGAGGTTTGATTTCTAGCATTTCCTTTGATTCTTTCTTAGTTTCCATATCTCTGCTTATATTACACACATAGTCTTACATTTTGTCTACTTTTTCTATTACAGCTCTTTATATGTTAATCATAGTTATTGAAAATTTTCTATGTGATAATTATAAAATCTGTGTCATATCAAGTCTGGTTTTGATACTTGTTTTGTCTCTTCAGACTGTTTTTTTTTTGTTGTTGTTGTTTTTTTACTTTGTAGCATGCCTTGTCATTTTTTGTTGAAACTGGACATGATGTATTGGCTAAGAGGAACTGGAAAAACCTTCAGTGTATAAATCTGGTAGGACTTAGGCTGTGTTGAATGTTGTCTATAGTTGTAGGTACCAGAGGCTTCAATTTCCTTTAATATCCATGTTTTTGTCTTTCCTATTGTGTTTGGGTTTCCCTAAGAATTCCTTAAATATAACCCATATCTTGTAGATCCTTCTACTGTAATCTACTATTATTATATTGTAGCCCTATTGATGTGGTGGTAAAGTATGGGTAAGGAAGCATTTTTTATCTTTAGATGAAATCTCAGTCTTTTAGTGATCTGTGTCCTTCACAAATGTTTCTTAGCTTTTTTTTCCTCCCCTTAGGTGAGACAAGAAAGCTAGAGGGGGCTGGAGTTGGGTAATTGTTCTTCCCCTAGGTCAGATAAAGCTCTAGCAACGTCTTTTCCCTTGGAGACTAGGCCTTTTTTTATGGAGAATGTCCTTGTTCAGTCGTGTTTATTTTTCCTCTCCACCTGCAAGAAATAGAGGGGAATTTTTCTTGGATCCTCACCTTGAGATCTTGGTTGGGTGTCTGGGAGTAAAACGTATGGGGCCTGCCTAACTCTGGGCCCCAGCAATTTCTTACTATCAAGCTAGTCCACATTCAGCCTCCAACAATTCATAAAATTACCATTTAAATGGTTCTCCAGTTTATGGCTCTAGTGCTTTCTGTTCTAAGTAATTGATCTCTGCTGTGATTGAATATCATGTTGATATAAACTGTTGTGAGCTGTGACTGGCTGTGATTTCAGGGTGGTGCTTTGCTCTGTGACCTCAATTTTCTGACAGGTCCAAGAAATGTCATTGACTTTTAGTTTGCTCAGCTTTCTTTTTGTGGTAATAATGGGAGTAACTACTGCCAAGCTATTTACATGTTGTAGCTGAAACTAGAGGTCATGTTATTTATTTATAATTTAGCATTTTACTCCCTTTCCATTTTAAGAAATATAGCAAAAACTTATATAACATTTACTGTATACCAAATATTTACGTATAACCCATTTAATTTCCACAATGACCCTGTGATGTAGATATTATATCATCCCTTTACAGATGAAGGAACTGAGGCACAAAGAGGTTAATCACTTGCACAAGGTCACGCAGCTAGTAAATGGGGACCCAGGATTCAAAATTCAGGCAATCCGGCTTCAGAATCTACACTCTGAATCATGACATAATACTGAATCCTTTCTGAATAATTTCATTCTTTTGCTGCTTCATCCAAGAAAGTTTTGTGTGGGAAGAATGTATCAATAGTATTGAAAATTTTACATAAATAATATTTATTTTTCTCTCCTACCCAAATAATATATAGATGAGTATGGGATTCCAGGTGCAAAATCCCTTTCCCTTAGAACTTTGCGGACAATGCTTCCTTATCTCATAGTTTTCTAAATTTGGTTTTGAAGATAAAAAATCTGATGCAAATCTGATTTTAATTCTTTTGCAAATTACCTATTTTTTTCCTTCCTTGGCAGCCTGGGGATTTTTCTCATCATCCTTCAAGTTCAGAAATTGCCTGGTCTGTCTCCCACTCCCCCCATTTTTGCTACCATGTGTTTTGTGGATATTTTTTTATCTGGAGATTCAAATTTTTCATCAGTTCAGATTTTCTTCTTTTATTTCCTTGATTATCCACCATCTTCTGTGATTCCAATTAAATGGATATTGTATCTCTTAGATCTACCTTCAATCTCTACCAACTTTTCTCATACAATTTTTAAAAATATTTGTCTTTTAATCTGTTCTCTGGAAACTTGGACACATGTGTCACCTCTCTTTTTTCTGTCATTCTGATCTCAGATCCTCTGTGCCTTTAAGCAGTTTCTCAGAATTTCTTGTCCCTTCCTCATTTCCGTTGTTTAATTGCTTTGGTTTTATTTTCTTATTTTCTCATTTTTATGGAATTCTGGGAAGAAAAGTTATTCCATCATCTTGGACTGGAGATTTCAAAAAGGGGTTAGAAATGTAAGCACGTTGGAAGGTACTCTTGACATGTTAGTAATGTAAACTATTGCAGTCATTGTGTTGACATGATGGTGACATTCTGGTTATATTGTTTGATTGTGGGTTGGCGAATTTTCATTGCCAATTCAGGCATAAAATTTGGGCTAGAGATGAATTCTTAGGCTGAGAATTATCTCACCAAACCATCTTCTGACACCCCTCAGTAACAGTGGCCACTAGTCCACTGCATCTTTGCTGCCCTTCCCCACCCCCATCCTGGAGTTGTGGTCCCTTATATGCTTGAAGTTGTCTGAGGGGGCGACTTGTAGTAAATTCCCAATGCATGTCAGTTACTGAAGATTTCTCATTTACTAACAGACTGTCTTATGCGTCCTGAGTGGATATTTTGGAGGGATTATGGATGATCTCTCAGAGAGGACAAGATATCTCCACTGACAGACATTAAGATTATTCAACCCCATAGAACTGGATGACAACAGATCAGGATATTAAACACACTGAATTAGCAGGAGGAAGAGCAATTTAGTGGTGGAATTTAGTGGAGCAATTTAGTGGAGAGGTCAGAGTCTTTAACAATAAAGAATCTCCTTAGTGAATTCAGTAAACATAAAGGACATAAAATGGAAGAAGATTGTAAGTGTGTATTAGGTGTCACCACACAAAACAGATGAAAGCATAAATCAAAAAGGTTATGAGAAGAAATGACCTAAGTATAGGGGCATTTGATGGCAGAAGTTAAATGATCCTAGAATTATGACAATGGCAAGCCATGGAGTGATTCTGTTCTTCTTTGAGGTTTCAGGGGAGTGAGGTGGCAAGGTGTTTTGAATGATTCTTGGGTGTGCTCAAGCCTCTGAAGTATTTTCAGCTTCAAAGAATCAAAGAGACAGGATAAGGCTCAGAAGAGAATTTGTAGGCAACTCTATACTCAGGTTTGTTGATGAGAAAGATGGAATGATGACCTGCTTTCCTTCCTTGTGTGCCTAGATCACTAAGATAGAAAAAGAGGCAGGAATGTCTTGATCAGACAGTCTAGAAACAAAGGCAAACATTTGGCAGAAGATTCTATGGATAGCAGAGGGCCAGTAAAGATTTTCTGATCAGAAAATACCATGATCATAGATGTCATTAGGAAGACTGGCACATAGGTGTGGGGTGGATCAAAGTGAAGAGATATACAATGTAGAGAAGACCAGTTAAATGATTATTACATATGTTCAGGTGATTAAGTGATGAGGGTCTGAATTAATAGAAATAGAAAGGAGGGGATAGATCCAAGAGATAATGTTAAGGTGACTCTAAAGGACTTGAAAAATGTTGGGATAGACAGTGTGAAAGAGGAGCATAAAATACCACCATAACAATAACAATAATAGCCATTTCTGGGGTACTTTGTGTCAGGAACTGTTATGGGTTCATTAAATGTTTTAATTAATTTAATCCTCTCCACAACATTATGACATAGGTATCATTATTAGCTCTATTGCTCATACGATCAGAAGACACAAAGAGCTTATATAATTTACTTTAGGTGACACAAGTATATGTAAGTATTCAAAAAATGAATCTTGGCTTCATCTCTCAAGGATGTATCTTGGTTAACTCCCCATCCGTTTACTTGGGCAAACCAGAATACACACAGTCATTCTAGACTTCTCCCTTACCCATATCTACTACATTACTTAAGCCCAACTGATACTTTTTGTTAAATGTCTCCCACATCCATTCCCTACTTCTCCATCCTTACCACCCTCTCTGAATATCAAGTAGCCATCTTTTATACTTGGTCTGCTGTGAGAGCTTTCTGGCTGTTTTACCTGATCCTAGTCTAAGCACAGCTCCTAACCATTTTATTCCCTGCTTCTAGGTCAATGCTGTCCAGGAGAATTAGAGTGCACCCACATATGTAATTTTATATTTTCTAGTAGAGCATTAAAAAAAAGAAATAAGAAATTTAAAGCTAAGTAAAATTAATTTTAATACATATTTTATTTAATCAAAGATATCCAAAATGTTATTATATTTTTTAATATGTAATCAGTATAGTATTAATGAGATATTTTATATTCTTTTCTTTTATCCTTTTTCTTTCTTATTGAAATCTGGTACATATTTTATACTTATAAGACGTTTCAATTTGAACTAGCCATATTTCAATAGCCTTATGTGACTAGTGACATCTGTATTGGGCAGCACAGCTCTAGAGAGATCCTTCTAAAATGAAAACTTGGTTATGTCACTTCACTAGACAAAAGACCTTCATTACCTTCCCATCACCTACTAGATAATATCCCAACTCCACAGAAGGACATAAAAGGATCTTTATGATCTGTCCCTTGGCTAGCAGTGTGGTCTTCTCTCCCTGCTCATTTATACTCCAGCCATCCTCGAATACCTCACAGTGCCAGAACATTCCACTCAATGTCTCTAATGCCTTTATGTGAGCTCCTCTCCCTCCTGGAATGGTCTCCCTTGATAGTCTGCCTGGCAAGAGGTTACTGCTCCTCCTGATACCAATTCAACATTACCCCCTCAGTGAAGTCTTCCCTGACTTCTTCAGTGGAAATAAAACCTTGTGAACTTTGTACCTGCCTTCGTGTTCATATCTGTACTGAAATAGTTTCATGTCTGCCTTTATGGAACCAAAAGCTCCCCAATGGCAGGAGTGTCTTTCCATGTTTGTATATTAACATCTACCCTGGGTGTTTGGCATGTAGGAGGTGTTAAGTAAATAAATGCTGGTTGGATAATGAATGAATAAATAAATAAATGAAAATCTTCAGGGTTTTGTGTTTGGGTAGCTAGGGAAAGCAGCTGTACAATTAAAAGAAACAGTAATGTGACTATTAGGAATATAAGCTGGTGTGAGCAGGAAACTGCTTTGGTAGCAAATTGCAGAACAATGAATGGAGGAACAACATGAAGACCTCACCAAAATACATTTAGCCTTAGCAATGTACTTACCATTTTTAGTCTTCAGTTAAGAACAGAACTGTTTCAGAAATTGAGATGTAACCTAAGAGATCCCAAGAGACCATACGACAGTTTGAAAATTGAACCAGAATTCACAGTGCTGTTTGACTGATTACTTACCAACAATGCAGAGAGGCAGGCTTGCAGAACAAATTGATTGACTAAGAAATATACATGTGGCTGTTTAAAAAATCATAACAAACCCAGAAAAGAATAAAAGTCAGACTCAATCCCATTACCAGAGACAACCACTGTTAATAAGAAATATTTTGTTGCATTTGCCTCTTGAGTGCAAGAATGAAGTTTGTTTTTTCTTAACTGGTTGAAATTATATTATATTGAATGTCACAGCTTTTTTCACTTAAAATGTTATTGTAATTATTTTCTCATGTCATCAAACATTTTTGTGAACATGTTAGTGGCTGTATAATATTCAATTGTATGGATATACCACAACAGATTATTTTCCATGTAAATTCTACAATCTCAGTAAAAAATGCAGACAAAAAGATGGAAGAGAGATTGTGAGAACACTTTCCAGAGAGGAGATTACACATCAAGTTTATGTGCACAGACGCAGCAGTGCCTCAGTTTCAAGTCTGATGGGCCTATTGAAGTCATACTGTGTGGGCATGATGTATGCAGCATATATCTTAATGCCATAGAGTGAAAGAGGTAAATGTTAGTTTGTGCAAAGGGAATCCAGAGATGCCATGAGCAACTCTGAGGCCTAGTCATTCCAGGCAGATTTAGAAGAGTGCCAGAGGCTGAATGTCTGAGTCTCCCCTCACAAATTCTTAGGTGAACCTGATCTCCAATATAATGGCATTTGGAGGTGGGGCCTTTGGAGGGCGATTAGGTCATGATGGAGAGCCCTCATAAAAGCAGCCCCACAGAGCCCACTAGCCCTTCCTCTATTTCAAGATATAGCGAAGAAAAGTCGCTCTTTATAAACCAGGAAGTAGGCTCTCACCAGACACCAAATCTGCTGCCCCAGATCTTGGACTTCCAGTCTCCAGGACTGTGAGAAATACATTTCTTTTCTTTAGAAGACTCTTAGTCCATGGTATTTTGTCATAGGAACCGTAATGGACTAATACAGGCAGTCTGTGATTGTTGGGAATAAAGTCATCTAATCCATTAAGTAATTCACTAAAGGCTCTTTCTTGATCAGGCATGTGGTGACCCCCACGCACGAAACTGAGGCACTGTGGACATGGACTGCAGTCTGGCGTCAGGAAGCATCTGTGGATTTAGATATGTGGCACTTAATTTTGGTTATTTCTTTCCATGTAAAATATTGTTAAAGCACTGTTTGTGTCTCATTCCACTCATTAAACACACACACAGACACGCACTGAGGTTCAGTAATATGCCAAGGACTGTGTGAATTAAATGAAACCTAAAATAGTGTTCCAGCCTCTAAGAGGCCAAAGATTTGGGGAAAAAGATAAGCAAACAGACAAATTACAATGAAATGTTATAAGTGATGCATAAATATAGGTGTGAAAAAATATAAAGAGAAGAGAGCAACTGCCTGGAAAGGAAACTTCGAGCTGGATCTTATAGACTTATTGGGTATCTGGAAGATGAAGAAAGGGTGGGGATGTAGAGGTTATTCTGTATATGTCCCCCTAAAGCCATTCTTTGCTAGCTCTACCATGTTATGTACCCTCAGGGGCTGTCTCTTAGTGTCTGCATCACCAGGGATCTCTTCTGGCTTCCATTTGGATTTAGCCAGTAGGAGAAAATAGCAGGATGTCAGAAAGTGAAAGGACAGAGAAGTTAGGGTGTTTCATCTCCTGCTCCCTCCCAGCTCTGCTGCGTCATTCTGCCAGTGGAATTGTGTTCTACATCAGGAATCAGAAATTGGACACTGCCATGAGCATCACTAGGTTTTGGGAAGATAGCAGATGGCAGTGCCAAGCACAGAATGAACTGAGAAGAAACATGATCAGGGAGACTAGAGAGTAGCAACTACTTATGGCAGTTCCCACAGGTAATAAGGAAGGTTTGTATTAAGGCAGTAGAGGTGGGCTAGAGACAAGAGGACATATTTAAGAGACATTCTGAGGTAGATACTATGAGATTTAGTGGTCAAGTAATACAAGGAGTGAGAGAGGAAGTGAACATGACAAGTTGAATCATTTGGTGGTCCTGAGGTGGTTGATGACAGGAATATGATGAGAGGGGGCTGTGGGGAACAAGGGGGCAGGACAATGAATTTGGGATGCAGCTTTCACTGGATATAGGCCTTTTTTGCCAGAAGGACGCTGGGTCATGTCTATATACATCCTTGCATTTACCAAGGGATTTCAAATTATTATGATGAGTATTTTAAAAACCTTCTTTGTAATGCACACTTTCTTACATGCAGAACTTGTGAGAGGGGAATCGTTAACCATGGAAGAGTTCATCTGAGACTCTCAAATCACTTATTGATAATAAGATGAAGGAAACTTGGAGCCAATGCTTTAAAAATATTAAATTATAAGTGAAAATATTTTTTGGCAAATGCAGAAGAATAGAGAAGATTGGAGACCTTGAAAATGAGTGCAAAAATAAGGAGGTTCTGTTGTCCATACAAGTTTTCTTTTTAAATTTGGAACTATTCCTGACAAAATTTATTTTTAAAAGAATAATTTTATCAACTGTTATTGAAGTCAACTTCCAAGACTGAAGTGTGATGGATGATTGTTCTTTCAGTTGTCACCCAGGAGCCCACACTCCCAGTGCTGTGATTATTTCAAGGTGAAAGGTGAGAGGAAAGGCTCCTTACCATTTATTCAGCTGGGATGTCAGTGTTGGTAATCTCAGTCGCTATGGTATTTGAGCCTGTTGGCTCTGAAAGGATTTACTCTTTTGTACAAAAAGAGAGCAGAATGGCGGTGTCAAAGATGAAAAGAAACGAGATTTAGAAAAAGTGGATCCTTGTGTCTGCAAAATAGCTTTTTATTCAGGGAAGCTTTAATAGAAATTAGTAGTATTGTTTCACATAAAGGGCTAGATTAATGTAGTGGAATGAAAGGTAGATTTATTTATACTTTAAAAATTTATATTTCTCTGTGACATCATTTGGTGAATTAAAACAGATGAGTTTAAAGTTATTTCTTGTGTTATTAAAATGCTTCCACTTTACATTTATAGACACATATATAGATTTAGTTTAAATATTATACCTAGATGGAGCCCTTTATGTATCTGAGATGGACGAAAGCAGGTCAGTCCAGGCGCTGAGAGACTACATGTATCTATCTTTCTGTAATTTCAGTCAAGGGCCAAATCCCCTTGTTTGAATACAACTTCTGAAAATGACAGCATTAGACAAACTTTTGGTGTATCAGTTCATTTATGCTGGAAAAGTTACAGTGAATAAGAAGATACAATACCACCTCTTGAGGAGTTTACAGACTTAGAGAAAAGCAATGGACTTAGAAATAAATAGGTCTTATTTTTATTTCAATTGCTTAAGATCTCAGAGCTGAGATTTTAGAGATCCTATCTAAACCATCCATTTAACAGATGAGAAAACGGAGATCTAGAGATGTTAACAAGCTGTCCCAGGTCTCATGGCTAGTCCATGGCACAACTAAGGCAACTTACTTTAAGCCCAGTGCTTTTTCTGGGGCACCACACACCTCAACTTTGAGCACAACAGAGGAAAAGTGAAGGCTATGGGAACGGAATTGTGCTGGTAGAATCGCTCTTTTGCCATGAACACCTTGGGGCTTTTAAAAGTTAATGCTCATATTTTCTATTTTCTCAATGCAGAATTCACTATTTCAGCACGGAGGTTAAAATCAGAATATCAGATGAGGGGAAAAGGGAAAAACAATGACGTGCCAGTCAGAGCCTTGGGTTTGCTTCGTGGGCCATTGGGCGGTTACAGCTTCTCTGGGCTTCAGGTCCCTAAGCCAGCATTTGCTTTTTGGTATCATTGGTATCATTGCAGTGGACATTTCTTGGCCACCCAACATCCATTCCCCCCCCCCTTTTTTTTTGAGATAGGAGTTTGATGTCCCTTTTGGGATTTATTCTTCTCCCTTCATGAGACTATTGCTCAAGGTATCCTGCCTTTCTCTAGCCAGTGGGTGAACATTTCATTCAAGCCAGTCTATCAGAGTCTCTCTCTGGGACTATTCCCTGAGAAGATTACAAAAAGGTGAAAGAACACATTTTATTTCAGGCTCATTTTGGTGGTGATCCCCTGAGGAGACATCCATCGGTTCCTGCTGTTTGGATCCCTGGGGTTGCCCTTGTTCTCAGATAAACAGATGTTTCTTCTCCAGCCTCCTTTGCAAGTCATTGAATTACTCACTATCTTTCTATTTCAGTTTTCTGCCTAAATTAGTTAGATTTAGTTTCTCTTGTTTACAACCTAGATTGATGTATCCATAGACGTATCATGAGGACAAAATAAAAAGTAAGCCTTCAGTCAGATGGGTAGTAATATTACATACACATATCCTGTCATTTTTCAGTGTTTTCTAAATTACACAGAGGTCCTACTGTGCAGTCTATTTGGTCTTACCTGTCTCAGTCTGGTTATAGCCCATGCAGTTGGAGTCTGAGAATTCTGGGCCAGAAAGTTAAGTACCCTCCATCTGAATATTTAAAGCTTACAAGCAGGTGGAATTTTAATTCTTTAGGGAGGGAGGAGGCGTAAGAAAGAATATGGGCATGAGGTGTCACAGACTGCCAAGAGTAATCTGACAGAACATTGGGAGGGGTGAAGGCCAGACATGCGTGTAAGTAGGGGCTCTTTTTTTTCTCATTTCAAATGATGTCAAGCCAGGGACCTGAAGTTCAGATGGAGATTCTGCTAAAAGCTTTAGGATTTGTTGTGCTGCCAGGGACTTCTCATTTGTGCTGCTCATGTCCATAGAAAACCATCCTTTGTATTCCTCCCCATTCCCACATCATTACCCCTCTGAGAGTATGAAGCATTAAATAGGAAATACTACATTGGCCCTGACGCGGTATAGAGTGACCCTCTTGACCCTCCTAAAATGACCTCTTTGAGTTTAGTGATGCCTGTGAGAAATGCATTATATACATCTGGATCATTCTGAAGGAGAATATTTCATACAAATGCACATAAGACAGAGGTTCTTAAAACTTTAGCATGAATCAGAATCCCCAAGGAGCGTATTAAAATGTAGATTTTGGGGCCCCATGTCTGGGATTTCTGATTCAGTTAACCTATAGTAAAGTCTAAAAATCTGCATTTCCAGCAATGCTGCTAATCTGAGGATCATGCTTTGAGAAGCACTGATCTAGAGTAATAATTTAAAAAATAAATGAATATGTTTATTGCTTACATTTTGGCATACATGACCATGAGGCAAGGAAAGGAATTAAATTAGGGCACCAACTGTAGGGATGCAACAAGAAAGGATTAAAACTGGCTATTAAGCAATACAAAATTTTCAGGCATGCAGGATAACAGACTAGGTTGATAAAGAAAAGGATTTTGTAAACTCCCTCATCTCCTCATTTAACACATGAAGAGGCCAGTGAACCTAATCAAGGAGTTTTTTGTTTTGCTTTTTTGGTCATAGAGTTTTAAATGTGGGAAGTCTTGGCAAAGATGGGGGAGAAAAGGGAAAAACTGGTTCTTTTCATTCTCCTGGACTAAGGACAGGAAAGTCAACTCTGAGGTATGTGTCTCTTTAAAGGGCCAGGGTCTGGGTGGTGGTCATAGGTACAGGGACTCCTGCCCCCTTTCCACTGCAGTCTGAGAGAAGGTAACTTAGCAGCCTGCACAGCATGTAAAAGTTGTCTTATTGCTCAACATGGTTGGATGGAGAGAGGATCTGAGTTTAGGTCCTTGAGTTTCCCTTAGATACCATGTAGTATGGATAGAATTCAGAAGTTCAGCTGTGCCCTGTGGAGGGATGGGGAAAGTAGCTGAAGGAACTGATGGTGGCCTTATCTAAAGGGCATTCCCTTGTGATAGGGATCAAGTCCACAGCCAGGGCTTTAGTGTAGACACCTGGACCACAGGAATACTAGGAGTCCCACTCTACCTTAAGGAAAACCATAGCCCTAGTGAGAGCTGGGGTGGGGCCCAGTTCAGCAAGGGGGTGCCCAGTGCTCACTGGGAGCATTGCCCCAGCCAAGAGAACATCCTGTAGCCTTCAGCAAAAGCAGATATCCACAGAATGGTCAGAGATGGGTCTGATGCTACCCAACTGGTCAGCAGTCCATCGAGCAGCCAGATCAGCCAGTCCGCTGTGGAGCTGAACATGGATCCCAGGAACAACCTGGAGATAAGAGGACCTCATTTTCTTTCCAGTGCCCCAGGCCACGTTCTTCTCTCACACACTTGTGTGCTTTCTTAGGAGGTGTGGTAGGGCTCAGAACTTTGAAACACTGAGATCTACTTGCGTTTTAAGCAGAGACTGAGTTAAATTATTGGTTGTAACTGAGGTTCCCAGATAGGACTAGTGTTTCTCCACCCTGCCTCCTCAATCTGCTACTACACAGTTACAGAGAAACGAAGACTCTTTCTTTGTACGTCTGAGAAAGGCAATACTAGCCTTTAATAATCCAAGAGTATCAGGCATTGTGGCATATAGGGATTCAAAGAACATCTGGATGATTCTCTTTCTATCTCTCAGGTCTGTTTTATTTTGTGTTAATGAAGAAAATGAAATCATTAACTTGAAAAGATATTTTTAGACAGGATTTAGCAAATGGTGGTCACCAGCAGCTTATTATGCTTAGTGATACCCTAGCATCCTGATCAATCCTCCCCAAAGGACTCTGGCCCTGCTGGGCCACGTGTCTCATATAGTGAGAGGGGTGGGACTATGCAACTGGCATCCTTATCTGATGGGAGAGGAGCCTTTTCTAAAGGAAAAAATGCTAGACTAACACATGTAAGAGACGTCTAGAACATAAGAGCGGCTATAGGCTCTACTGTGATTATGATTCTGCCTGATGACTGGAAAGAAACAGGCTACTAGAAATTATGAACTGCCCCACTGTAATTTGCATTTGTGCTTCAGAGATTTGGAATCCATGAGAGGCTTACTGAAGGAGTTGAGCAACCGGGCTCCCCCATACAGGTGACATTACATAATTGTGATGGCAAAAGAAAAATCTCCTGTGTTAAGAAAATACTTAAGACAGGATGCTGTTAGCTCATTTTGAGTGCCTCTGTTAGGTCCTTCACCCTCTTCTTCACTTGGTTAACTGATTTATCCTTGGCAGGATAATTCCAGGGAGCCCTCCCTGTGCTGGGAAAGATGCCTCTGCATGGCTCCTGTAGTATTCCAGTGAATATGACTACATTTAGTAGTCATTAATTATTGCCTTAACTGGGACACATTTGAGATTGAAATTATTAATACTAATTTAAATAATTATGCTAAAGTAACAGGTGTAAGTTGGAATTTTCTTGAGCAGTAGGAAAGGTATGAACTAGAATTATCTCGAGCAATGGGATGTGTGGTTTTACTATCTGTGGATGCCCTGCTATGGTAATTACTTATTTGTCTGTCTTCCCAACTAGCTGGTGAGCCACTTGATGATGGAGATTCTTTCTTATTCAAAATGCTCAACACAGTGCTTGATAAATATTTTTTTAATGTTGAACAAAGAAGTAGGACTCCCTCTTGTCCATGAGGGCTGGCAGATTTACTTCATCTCCCTAGATGCAGAGGGTGAATACATGCTTCAGGTGCATTTGCTTATTTCCATTCCCTGTTTGTCCTTGAATGTCAGCACAGATACATATATTTTAAAGGCCTTCCTTCTGTATCTCTCCAATGCAGGTGAGGCTCATTAACACGATTCTACTTTGTAAGGTCTGGAACAGCAACAAAAGGGAATCAGGCTGCTGCTTCTAGTGTTTAGATCCAGTAACTAACCCCTTCCTTTAACTTTATTTGAAAATTCTCATTTCATATATATCATACTATAAACCCACAGCCTAAACATAGTAATAAACTTAATTTATTTTGCTTTTTTATGGTAGGTTTGTATATAAATGCATTTCAAAATATAATCTTCTAAACTCGCAGATATTTATAATCATTTAGAAATGATAAAAAAATTGTCAAATACTCGTAATTATAGAAATTGTCACTGAAATTACAGGAAGCTTAGAAAAGCTTTATTGCTGTTTAGTTTTGTTTGAATGCTCCTGAGTGTGCTATTGAGAGCTTTGATAAATCAAGAGGGCTGAAAGATGGAAATGGCCATAGTGTTCAAGTCATGTTACACTTAAATCCATTTAATTAACTATTCTCACAAACATGGCGTTCTTTTGTAAGAAACATTAAAAAAATAATTTTATTATGTGCTTTCTTTTATATAACCAGAAGAAAAATCCCTGCATGCTTTTGTATTTCTCATTCGTTGGTTTTCTTCCAATACATGTATATAATTATGTGTTCATGTTGTCATGGCGATTCAGGGCTAGAATTGTGAGACTGTTGTAATCACTTTCCTAAGCCTGAAACCTGCTGTCCAGCCCTGCTAAACCAGCAATGTAATGGTAGATGGTCAATGTATTCTTTGTTGTGAATTAATCTTGTTCAGATATCCTTTTTCTTTTAACTGAAGTCTAACTGACATATAATATTAATTCCAGGTATATAATATAATGATTCGATATTTGTGTAACTGAGAAATGATTAACACAGTAAGTCTAGTTACCATCCATTACCATACAAAGTTACAAAAAATTTTCATCCTGTGATGAGAATTTTTAAGATTTACTCCCTTAGGAAACTTTCAAATATGTGGTACAATATTATTGACTATAGTCATGCTGTACATTACATTCCCATGACTTATTTATTTTATAACTGCAAGTTTGTACTTCTTGACTTTCACCCATTTCACCTACTCCACAACCTCCCTTCCCTCTGGCAACCAACAATCTATTCTCTATATCTATGGGGTTTTTTTGTTTTCTAGATTCCATATGTAAGTAAAATCATAGGTATTTGTCTTTGCTTGATGTATTTCACTTAGTATTATAATATCAAGGTTCATCTATGCTGTTACAGGTGGCAAAATTTCATTTTTTTATGGCCGAATAGTATTCCATTATATATAATTCCATTTTATATATCTCACATATCTTCTCCAACCATTCATACATTGAAGGATACTTAGGTTGTTTCTGTATTTTGGATATTGGAAATAATGCTATAGTGAACATGGGGTGTACACATCTTTTCAAATTAGCATTCTAATTTTCTTCAGAAAAATACCCAGAAGTGGAATTGCTGGATCAAATGAGAGTTCTATTTAAACTTTTGGAGGAACCTCTGTACTGTTTTCCATAGTAATGCACCAATTTACATTGCTACTAGCAGGGCAAGAGGGTTCCCTTTTATCCACATCCTGGTCAAAACTTGTTATTTTTTGTCTTTTTGATAATTGCCGTTCTAACAGGTGTGAGGTGATATCTCACTGTGATTTTGATTTGCATTTCCCTGGTGATTAGTGATGTGGAGCACCTTTCATGAATCTGTTGGTCATCTGTATATATTCTTTGGAAAAATGTCTATTCACATCCTCTGCTCATTTTTTAATCTTTTTATTATTATTTTTTTTGCTATTGAGTTGTATAAACTCTTTAAATAAATTTTGGATATTAATCCCTTATCAGATACATGATTTGTAAATACTTTCTCCATCCAGTAAGTTACCTTTTCATTTTGTTGATCGTTTTCTTTGCTGTGCAGAACTTTTTAGTTGATGTAGTCCCACTTGTTTTTGCTTTTGTTGCCTTTGCTTTTGGAGTCTGATCCATAAAGTCATCAGCAAGACCAATGTTAAGGAGCTTACTGCCTATGTTTTCTTCCAGGAGTTTTATTGTTTGAGGTCTTACATTCAAGTCTTTAATCCATTTTGAGTTAATTTTTGTGTATGGTGTAAGGGAGTAGTCTAGCCTCATTCTTTTGCATGTAGCTGTCCAGTTTTCCCAGCACTATTTATTGACCAAACTGTCCTTTCCCCATTGTATGTTCTTGACTCCTTTGTTGTAAGTTAGTTCATGTGTATAATTACATACATAAATGCATGGGTTTATTTCTGGACTCTCTGTTCTGTTACATTGATCTATGTCTGTTTTCATGCCAGTACCATACTGTTTTGATTACTATGGTTTTGTAATAGTTTGAATCAGGGAGCCTGATGACTTCACCTTTGTTCTTCTTTCTCAAGATTGCTTTGGCTATTTGGCGTCTTTTATGGTTCCATACAAATTTTGGGATTGTTCTATTTATGTGAAAATTGAAGGAATTTGTTGCCAGTAGTCTTGCCTCACAGAAAATGTTAAATTTCTTCAAAGAAGAAAAATGATATAGGTCAGAAATGGGTTTATGTAAAGAAAGGAAGAGCCTCAGAAAATGAATAAGTGAATGAATAAATGAATAAAATAAAAATTTTTAGTTTTCTTATTTTTAATTATCTAATAGGTAACAGTTAAAAATAATAATAGCAACAGTGTATTTGATTATGTATACTTATATGTAAGTGAAATGAATTACAACAATGATACAAGGGACAGGAGGGAGAAATTAGGAATATCTTGTTATATAATGTACTTGCACTACTTGTGAAATGACATAATGGTATATGAGAATGGACTTGGATTAGGTATAAATATACATAGCAAACTCCAAGGCAACTGCACAAGAAAAAGGTGAAGAAAGAAGTCTGACATACTAAGAAAGGGGAGAAAATGGACTCATATAAAATACTGATTTAAAACCACAAAAGGCAAAGAAAGTATGGAAGACAAAAATAGGAACAAGGAACAAAGACAACAAAGAAATTGTAACAGATATGATAGTACTAATCCAATCATATCAATAACTACCTTAAAGGTATAAATATACCATTAAAAAAGATATTGTCAGAATGGATTTAAAAACAAGACCTAACAATATTGTCTACAAGAAACTACCTTGTGTATAGTGATATATAGATTAAAAGAAAAAGGATGGAAAATGATGTACTGTGTGAACACTAATCAGGAGTAAGTATATTAATTTCAGACAGAGCAAAATTCAAAGCAAGGAAAATTATCAGGGAAAAAGTGTGGCATAACATAATGATAGAGGAGTCAATACTCTAAGAAGACATAACAATCCTTAATGTGTATGAGGCAAAACCTGACAGAACTATAAGGAGAAATAAATGAATCTACTATCATGTTTGAGTCTTTAATACTCTTGTATCAAAAATAGACACCAGGCAAAAAATCAGTTAGGAAATAGTTAAACTCAATAACAACATTAATCAACTGGATATAATGGGCATCTATGTTTATTTTATCCAAGAACTGCAGAATATGCATACTTCTCAAGCTCACATGGAATATTCACTAAGATAGACCACATTCTGGGCCATAAAATGCACCTAGATAAGTTTAAAAGTTTTAAACAATAATATATTGTCTGCTGTTGGACCACAGTAAAATTAAACTAGAAATTAATAACAGAAAGATGGATGGATAATTCCAAAATAGTTGAACATTAAACCACACACTTCTAAATAACACATTAGTGAGAGAAGAATTCTCAAGAGAAATGAAAAAAATATTTTGTACTAAAAATGAAAACACAGCTTATCAGAATTTGTGGGATGCAAAAGCAGTGCTTAGAGGGAAATTTATGGCATATATTTGAATGCATATATAGAGAAGAAGAAAGATCTAAAATCAATCATCTAACCTTCCCTCTTAGGAAACTAGGAAAAGAGGGTCAAATTAAATCCAAAGTAAGCTGAAGAAAAGAAAGAAGATCTTAGGGTAAATATCAGTGGAATTGAAAAGAGCAAATTAATAGGGAAAAATCAATGAACCCAAAAACTGGGTCTTTGAAAAGATAAATAAAATGGATAAACCTCTAGCCAGGCTAAGAGAAAAAGAAAGGGTGCAAGGTAATAATATGAGAAATGAAAGAAGTTTTATGACTATAGATCTCATGATCATTAAAAGGATAAAGGAATTCCATGAACAACTCTCTGGTGAAATGGACAAATTCCTTGAAAGACTCAATCTGCCAAAAGTCATACAAGAATCAATAGACAATATGAATGGTCTGTATATATTAAAGAAACTTAATAATTAATACCTTCCAAAACAGAAAGTACTAGGCCCAGATGGGTTCACTGGTGAATTCGATCAAATTTATGGAAGAAATTATACCAATTATTTACATTCTAATTCAGAAGATAGAAGCAGAAGGAATACTTTCTAACTCATCCTATGAGGCCATCACTACCCTAATACCAAAATAAGACAACAATATTACAAGAAGAGAAAATTACACACCAACATCTTTAATGAACATAGGTGCAAAAATCCTCAAAAAAATATTAACAAATCTAATTTAACAATGTATAAAAATAATTATATAACATCCCAAGTGGGATTATCCCAGGCATGCAAGACTTGTTCAGCACTTGAAAATCAACTTGTGAACTCCATTACATCAATAGGTCAGAGGGGAAAAATACCCAACTGATCATATCAATAGATGCAGACAAAGCACCTGACAAAATCCAACACCCATTAATGGCAAAAAGTCTCAGCAAACTAGGAATAAAGAGAGACTTCCTCAACTTGGTAAAGAACATTTATATAAAAGCTACAGCTAGTATCTTACTCAATGATGAGAAATTTCAAATTTCACTTAGGAAAAATTCATGGATGTTTTCTCTTATCATTGATTTTTGAAATCATACTCAAAATCCTAGCCAAAGCAATATGACCAGAACAGGTATTTTGATTGGGAAGGAAGCTATAGAACTCTTTGCTTACAGATGACATCATAAGATTAGAAAATCTGAAAGAATCAACAAAAACTGCTGGAACTAAGTGAACATAGTAAGGTTGCAGTATACATTGAGATACAAAAGTCAACCTCTTTCCTATACCTCAATAACAAGAAGGTGAAATTTGAAATTAAAAGCACACTACCATTTAGTACCCAGAAATGAAATACTCAGGTGTAAATCTTACAAAATATATGCAAGGTTGTATGAGGAAAATTACAAGACTTAAAGAAGAAAACTACAAGAATGAAAAGTCAGAGTAGAACTAAATAAATGGAGAGATAGTCCAGGTTCATATTGATTCCATATTGACAGGGATACTCAATATTGTCAAGATTATTTTTCCAAACTTGATCTATAAATTCAAGGTAGCCCAATCAAATTCCCAGCAACTTAGTTTGTGGACATAAACAAATTGATTCCAACATTTCTATGGGATGAAGTCAAACTGTCCCTGTTTGCAGATGACATGATATTGTACATAAAAACCTTAAAGAATCCATTCCAAAACTACTATATCTAATATCTGAATTCAGTAAAGTTGTGGGATACAAAATTAATACACAGAAATCTGTTGCATTTCTATACACTAATAATGACCTAGCAGAAAGAGAAATCAGGAAATTCCATTCACAACTGCATCAAAAAGAATAAAATACCTGGGAATAAACCTAACCAAGGAAGTGAAAGACTTATACTCTGAAAGCTACAAGACACTCATGAGAGAAATTAAAGAAGAAACCAATAAGTGGAAACACATCCCATGCTCATGGATAGGAAGAATTAATATTGTCAAAATGGCCATCCTGCCTAAAGCAATCTACAGATTCAGTGCAATCCCTATCAAAATACCTACAACATTCTTCAATGAGCTAGAGCAAATAATTCTAAAATTCATTTGGAACCACAAAAGACCCCGAATAGCCAAAGCAATCCTGAGAAGGAAAAATAGTGGGGGGAATTACACTCCCTGACTTCAAACTCTACTACAAAGCCACAGTAATCAAGACAATTTGGTACTGGCATAAGAACAGACCCATAGACCAGTGGAAAAGACTAGAGAGCCCAGATATAACCCAAGCATGTACAGTCAATTAATATACGATAAACCATCCATGGATATACAATGGGGAAATGACAGCCTCTTCAACAACTGGTGTTAGCAAAACTGGACAGCTACATGTAAGAGAATGAAACTGGATTATTGTCTAACCCTATACACAAAAGTAAACTCAAAATGGATCAAAGACCTGAATGTAAGTCATGAAACCATAAAACTCTTAGAAAAGAATATGGGCAAAAATCTCTTGGACATAAACATGAGTAACTTCATGAATATATCTCCCTGGGCAAGGGAACCAAAATCAAAATGAACAAGTGGGACTATATCAAACTAAAAAGCTTCAGTACAGCAAAGGACACCATCAGTAGAACAAAAAGACATCCTACAGTATGGGAGAATATATTCATAAATGACATATCTGATAAGGGGTTGACATCCAAATTATATAAAGAGTTCACGCACCTCAACAAACAAAAAGCTAATAGGCCAATTAAAAAATGGACAGAGGAGCTGAACAGACACTTCTCCAAAGAAGAAATCAGATAGCCAACAGGCACATGAAAAGATGCTCCACATCACTAATCATCAGAGAAATGCAAATTAAAACCACAATGAGATATCACCTCACACCAGTTAGGATGCCTAACATCCAAAAGACAAACAATAACAAATGTTGGCGAGGATGTGGAGAAAGGGGAACCCTCCTACACTGCTGGTGGGAATGTAAATTAGTTCAACCATTGTGGAAATCAGTATAGAGGTTCCTCAAAAGACTCAAAATAGAAATTCCATTTGACCCAGGAATTCCACTCCTAGGAATTTACCCTAAGAATGCAGCAGCCCAGTTTGAAAAAGACATATGCACCCCTATGTTTATCACAGCACTATTTACAATAGCCAAAAAATGGAAGCAACCTAAGTGTCCATCAGTAGATGAATGGATAAAGAAGATGTGGTATATATACACAATGGGATATTATTCAGCCATAAGAAGAAAACAAATCCTACCATTTGCAGCAACATGGATGGAGCTAGAGGGTATTATGCTCAGTGAAATAAGCCAGGCGGAGAAGGGCACGTGTCAAATGATTTCACTCATCTGTGGAGTATAAGAACAAAGCAAAAACTGAAGGAACGAACAGAACCCGAGAATGTACTAACAGTTACCAAAAGGAAAGAGACTGGGAAAGATGGGTGGGAAGGGAGGGATAAGGGGGGAAAAGAGGTATTACTATTAGCACACCAAATTGTAGCAGGGGGGCGGGGCATACAGGGAAGGCAGTATAACACAGAGAAGACAAATAGTGATTCTATAGCATCTTACTACTCTGATGGACAGTGACTGTAATGGGGTATGTGGTGGGGACTTAATAATAGGAGGAGTCTAGTAACCATAATGTTGCTCATGTAATTGTACATTAATAATACCAAAATAAAAAAAAAGAAAGCATCAAACTGTTTTCCAAAATGGCTGTACAAGTTCACATTCCTATCTGTTTCTCCACATCCTTGACAACACTTGTTATGGTGGTGGTTTTTTAAAAATATATATTGCTACTCTAGCCAGTGTAAAGAGATTTATTTTCTGATTCTCAATTCTGTTCCATTGAGCTATATGTATACAATTATGCCAGTCTCACAGTGTATTAATTATTGTAGCTTTCTAGTAAATTTTGAAAGAAAGAAGTTTAAGACCAACATATCCTTTGCTCTTCTGTTTTAAAAAACTATTGGGGTTACTTGCCATCCTTTGCATTTCATGTAAATTTAAAATCAGTACGTTATATTTCTGTAAAAAAAAATGCCTTGGGATTTTGATAGGTATTATATTGAATCTTACAGATTAATTTAGTAGAAATGCAGTAGATTTTTGTATATTGTTTTGTATTCTGCAACACTGCACGTTCATTGGTTCTATTAGTTTTTTATGTGTGAATTCCTTAAGGTTTCATGTCTTCTGCAACTACAATTTATTTCTTCTTCATTTCCAATTTGTCTGTTAGTTTTCCTTTCTTCCCTCACTTTCACTTTTTGTTCTCCTTATTACTCCTTTCTCTTTCTTTTCCTTCCTTTCTTCCTTCCTACTCCCCCATCCCTTCCTTCCTTCCTTTCTTCTCCTGCTTTCCTGTTCCCCTCCTTTCCTTCCTCCTTCCCCTTCCTCCCTTTCTCCCTTTCTCCCTCTCTCCCTTCCTTCCTTTGCTTGTGGTATCATTCGCTTTTTTATGAGTAATAGACACAAATTGAGCTAGGAAATGTAATCTCTTTTTCTATTTTCAGGAAGTTTCCATAATATTGGTATAATTTCTTCTTTAAATATTGATAGAATACACCAGTGAAGGTATCTGGGACAAGAGTTTCCTTTGTAGATAGATTTTAAATTAGTAATTCAATTGTTATATTTGTTATAGCTCTATTTACATTTTCTTCTAGGTTTTAGTCATTTTTAGTAATTTGTTTCAAGGAATTTGTCAATTTAATCTATATTGTCTAATTTGTCAACATAAAATTGGTTTTTAATTTCTGTAGAGTCAATAGTGATATTCCCCTTACATTCCTGATTTTGGTAATTCTGTCTTCTCAATTTTTTATAGGGGAGGAGAGGGTCAGTCTAGCTACAGGTTTGTCAATTTTGTTCTTTTCAAAGAAACAGTTGGTGTTATTGGTTTTCCCTGCTGTTTTCCTATTTTCAGTTTTACTGATTTCTGCCTTAATTTTTATTGTTTCTTTCCTTCTGCTTGCTTTCTTTTTTGGTTGCTTTTTGCTCCAATGTTCCTAAGGCAGAATCTAATGTTATTACAGGCATACCTCAGAGATATCACAGGTTCAGTTCCAGACCATTGCAATAAACAAAGTATCTCAATTAATTTTTTGGTTTCCTAGTAATATAAGTGTTACATTTACACTATACTATAGTCTATTAGGTGTGCAATAGCACTATGTTTTTTAAATGTATATATCTTAATTAAAAAATAATTTATTACTAAAATGTGTGACCCATCATTTGAGCTTTCACTGAATTTTGATCTTTTTGCTGTTGGAGGCTGCTGACTGGCCAGGATGTGGTTGCTGAAGGTTGGGGTGGCTGTGGCAGTTATAAGACAACAATAAAATTTGCCACATTGATTGCCTTTTCTTTTCATGAGCAATTTTTTTGTACAGGATGCAATGCTGTTTGACACCATGTTACCTACAGTAGAACTTCTTTCAAAATTGGGATTGATCCTCTCAAATCCTGCCACTGCTTTATCAACAAAGTTGATGTAATATTCTAAATCCTTTGATGTCATTTCAACAATCCTCACAGTATGTTCACCAGGAGTAGATTCCACCTCAAGAAGCCATTTTCCTTGCTCATCCATAAGAAGCAACTCCTCACACTTTAAAGTTTTACCGTGAGATTATAGCAATTCAGTTACATCTAAGTCTCCACTGCTAATTCCAGTCCTCTTGTTATTTCTATCATGTCTGCAGTTACTTTCCCCACTTCCTCTTGAACCCCTCAAAGACATCCATGAGGGTTGGAATCAACTTCTTCCAAACTGTGGTTAATATTGATATTTAGATCTCTTCCCATCAATCAGGAATGTTCTTAACGACACCTAAAATGGTGAATCTTTTCAAGAAGGTTTTCAATATGCTTTGCCCAGATCCACCACAGGAATCATTATCTATGACAGCTTATAGCATTACAAAATGTGTTTATTTTTATTTTTATTTTTTATTTTTTTATTTTGGTATCATTACTCTACAGTTGCATGTGCAACATTATGGTTACTAAACTCCCCACTTCATCAGGTCCCCCCCACTTACCCCATTACACTCACTGTCCATCAGCATCGTATGATGCTATAGAATCATTACTTGTCTTCTCTGAGTTGGACAGCCCTCCCCGTGCCCCCCCAACATTACGTCTGCTAATCGTAATGCCCCTTTTTCCCCCTTCTCCCTCCCTTCCCACCCATCCTCCTCAGTACCTTTCCCTTCGGTAACTGTTAGTCCATTCTCGGGTTCTGTGAGTCTGCTGCTGTTTTTTTTCTTTCAGTTTTTTTCTTTGCTCTTATGCTCCTCATATGAGTGAAATCGTTTGATACTTGTCTTTTTTCACTTGCTTATTTCACTGAGCATAATACCTTCTAGTAGTTTTGGAGTGGAGTCTTTAGGGTTTTTTATGTACAATATCATGTTGTCTGCAAATAGTGACAGTTTGACTTCTTCTTTACCAATATGGATGCCTTGTATTTCTTTGTTTTGTCTGATTGCCGTGGCTAGGACCTCCAGTACTATGTTGAATAACAGTGGGGAGAGTGGGTATCCTTGTCTTATTCCCGATCTTAGATGAAAACCTTTCAGCTTCTCGCTGTTAAGTATGATGTTAGTTGTGGGTTTGTCATATATGGCCTTTATTATGTTGAGGTATTTGCCCTCTATACACATTTTGTCGAGAGTTTTTATCATGAATGGATGTTGAATTTTGTCAAATGCTTTTTCAGCATCTATGGAGATGATCATGTGGTTTTTGTTCTTCTTTTTGTTGATGTGGTGGATGATGTTGATGGATTTTCGAATGTTGTACCATCCTTGCATCCCTGGAATGAATCCCACTTGATCATGGTGTATGATCCTCTTGATGCATTTTTGAATTCGGTTTTCTAATATTTTGTTGAGTATTTTTGCATCTATGTTCATCAGGGATATTGGTCTGTAATTTTCTTTTTTGGTGAGGTCTTTGCCAGGTTTTGGTATTAGAGTGATACTGGCTTCATAGAATGAGTTTGGAAGTATTCCCTCCTCTTCTATTTTTCGGAAGACTTTAAGGAGAATGGGTGTTATTTCTTCTCTATATGTCTGGTACAATTCAGAGGTAAATCCATCTAGCCCGGGGTTTTGTTCTTGGGTAGTTTTGTGATTACCGATTCAATTTCTTTGCTGGTGATTGGTCTGTTTAGTTTTTCTGTTTCTTGCTTGGTCAGTCTTGGAAGGTTGTATTTTTCTAAGAAGTCCATTTCTTCTAGGTTTTCCATCTTGTTAGCATATAGATGTTCATAGTATTCTCTTATAATTCTTTGTATTTCTGTGGGGTCTATCATGATTTTTCCTTTCTCATTTCTGATTCTGTTTATGTGTGTAGATTCTCTTTTTCTCTTAATAAGTCTGGCTAGAGGTTTATCAATTTTGTTTATTTTTTCAAAGAACCAGCTCTTGGTTTCACTGATTTTTTCTATTGTTTTATTCTTCTCAATTTTATTTATTTCTTCTCTGATCTTTATTATGTCCCTCCTTCTGGTGACTTTGGGCATTTGTTCTTCTTTTTCCAATTTCAGTAATTGTGTCTTTAGACTATTAATTTGGGATTGTTCTTCCTTCTTTAAATAGGCCTGGATTGCAATATACTTTCCTCTTAGAACTGCTTTTGTTGCATCCCTCAGAAGTTGTGGCTTTGTGTTATTGTTGTCATTAGTCTCTATATATTGTTTGATCTCTGTTTCAATTTGGTCATTTATCCATTGATTATTTAGGAGCATGTTGTTAAGTTTCCATGTATTTGTGAGCCTTTTTTATTTCTTTCTAAAATTTATTTCTAGTTTTATACCTTTGTGATCTGAGAAGTTGGTAGAATTTCAATATTTTTTAATTTACTGAGGTTCTTTTTGTGGCCTAGTATGTGGTCTCTTCTCGAAAATGTTCCATGTTTACTTGAGAAGAATGTGTATCTTGCTGCTTTTGGGTATAGAGTTCTGTAGATGTCTGTTAGGTCCATCTGTTCTAGTGTGTTGTTCAGTGCCTCTATGTCTTTACTTATTTTCTGTCTGGTTGTGAGTGGTGTGTTGAAGTCTCCTAAAATGAATGCATTGCTTTCTATTTCCTCCTTTAATTCTGTTAGTATTTGTTTCACATATGTCGGTGCTCCTGTGTTGGGTGCATATATATTTTAAATGGTTATATCCTCTTGTTGGATTGACCCCATTATCATTATGTAATGTCCTTCTTTATCTCTTACTACTTTCTTCATTTTGAGGTCTATTTTGTCTGATACAAATACTGCAACACCTGCTTTTTCTCCTTGTTGTTTGCATGAAATATCTTTTTACATCCCTTCACCTTTAGTCTGTGTATATCTTTTAGTTTGAGGTGAGTCTCTTGTAAGCAGCATATAGATGGGTGTTGCTTTTTTATCCATTCAGTAACTCTGTGTCTTTTAATTGGTGCATTCAGTCCATTTACAGTTAGGGTGATTATCAATAGATATGTACTTATTGCCATTTCTGGCTCTAGAGTTGTGGTTACCAAAGGTTCAAGGGTAGCTTCTTTACTCTCTAACAGTCTAACTTAACTCTCTTGTTAAGCTATTATAAACAGAATCTGACTGTTCTTTATTTCTCTCTCTTCTTCTTATTTCTCCTCCATTCTTCACATACTAGGTGTTTTATTCTGTACTCTTTTACATTTCCTTTGACTGTTTTTGTGGATCATTGATTTTACTTTTGCCTATAGTTAGTATTTGGATGGTCTGCTTTCTTTGCTATGATTTTATTTTCTCTGGTGACATCTTTTTAGCCTTAGTTGTGTTTCCATCTAGAGCAGTCCCTTTAAGATATCCTGTAGAGGTGGTTTTTGAGAGGCAAATTCCCTCCGCTTTCACTTGTCTGGGAATTGTTTAATCCCTCTCTCAAATTTAAATGATAATCGTGCTGGATACAGTATTCTTGGTTCAAGGCTCCTCTGTTCCATCACATTAAATATATCGTGCCATTCTCTTCTGGCCTGTAAGGTTTCTGTTGAGAAGTCTGATGATAGTCTGATTGGTTTTCCTTTGTAGGTGATCTTTTTTCTCTCTCTAGCTGCCTTTAATACTCTGTCATTATCTTTGATCTTTGCCATTTTAGTTATTATGTCTTGGTGTTGTCTTCCTTGGGTCCCTGTGTGGGGAGATCTGTGGGCTTCTGTGGACTGAGAAACTATTTCCTTCCCCATTTTGGGGATGTTTTCAGCAATTATTTCTTCAGAGACACTTTCTATTCCTTTTTCTCTCTCTTCTTCTCATACTCCTATAATGCGAATATTGTTCCATTTGGATTGGTCACACAGTTCTCTTAATAGTCTTTCATTCTTAGAGATCCTTTTATCTCTCTCTGCCTCAGCTTCTCTGTATTCCTGTTCTCTGTTCTCTGTTTCTATTCCATTAACAGTCTCTTGCACCTCGTCCATTCTGCTCTTAAGCCCGCCAATCACTTGTCTGATCTCTGCATTGTCTTTCCTCACTTCCTCCCTTAGCTCTTGCATATTTCTCTGTAGATCCATCAGCATAGTTATGACTTTTATTCTGAATTATTTTTCAGGAAGATTGTATAAATCTATCCCATCAGGCCCTCTCTCTGGGGTTGTCTGGGTGATCCTTGTCTGGACCATATCCCTCTGTCTTTTCATGGTGATAGAAGTGGTTGCTGGTAGGTACCACATGTGTCAGCTGGGAGAACAATGTCCCTTCCTGCTTGTTGTTCTCCTTGCCCTTCTCTGGGGCCTGAACTGGTTTCCTGCCCCGCAGGAGTCAGTCTCTGGGATAATCCCCTGAACTGCCTGTGTGCGGGGTCACCCTCAGCCTAGTCTATAGCACTGCGGGGGATTGAAGTCTCGCTGGGTACCTTCTGGTCCCCTTGGTGCTTTCCAGCCCTTGATGTGGGTTCTAGGGTCCTTCCTGCTTAGCTGCGCACCCGCCGGGAGGATGCTGTGGGTGGGTCCGCTCCTCCGCTGTTCCATAGCAGTGGAGGCTCCCAGACCCTTTGCAGCACTGGCTGGGTGGGGGGGAATGGATAGGAGGCTGCTCATCACTGTGGGAAGCCTTGGTGCAGCTGCTTTGCCCGGCTGCTGGCCAGGGGGTTCGAAATGCCTGAAGACTCCCTGCCTGCTGGGCTGAGTGTGCTGGGATGATTTTTTTCCACTATTGAGCCCTTGTCTCTTTAGGACTTTAACCAAACAAAAAAAACAGAAAGAACAAAAACAAAAACAACAACAACAAAAAAAAATGGCGCCCGTTTTTCTTTTGTCCTGGGGAGCCAGCTGAGGGAACCTGCTTGTTGTCTCCAACCCCGATCCTGCACTTCTGCTTCTCTAATATCCGATATACCACGCAATGTGTGTGTCAGTGTTCCTGGCTCAGATCACCAGGGCTGGTTGTTTGGCAGGCCTGTGCTTCCACTCCCTCCCCGCTCTGAATATTTTCCTCCTGCTGGTGCGTTGGGGTGCTGGAGTGCTCACATCCTGCCGTGCCGTGGCTTTGTGTCTTACCTGCTTCATGAGGCACTGAGTTCTCATAGGTGTAGCTGTTGCCTGGTTGTTGTTCTGTATCTTCTGGTCTCTTTTTCAGGAATTGCTGTATTTGTTGTATTTTCCCAAATATATATGGTTTTGAGAGGAGATTTCCACTGCCCTGCTCATGCCGCCACCTTCCCAGCGTACCTTCAAAATGTGTTTCTTAAAGTATAAGATTTTAAAGTCAAAAATTACTCCTTGATCCATGGGCTGCAGAATAGATGCTGCTTCAGTAGACATGAAAACAACATTAGTCTTGTACATCTCCGTCAGAGCTCTTAGGTAGCCAGGTTCACTGTCAGTGGGCCGTCATATCTTGAAAGGCATCTTTTTTTCTGAGCAGTAGGTCTTAACAGTGGGCTTCAAATATTCAGTAAACCATGTTGTAAACAAATGTGCTATCGTGGAGGCTTCATTGTTCCATTTATAGAGCACAGGCAGAGTAGATTTTACATAATTATTAAAGGCAGTAAGATTATATTAATGGGGAATGAACATTGGCTTCAACTAAAAGTAACTAGCTTCACTAGCCCCTAACAAGAACATCAATCTGTCATTTGAATCTTTGAAGCCAGGCATTGACTTCTGTGTAGCTATCAAAGTCCTAGATGGTATAAAAGGCTTCCAATATAAGGCATTTCATCTACATTGAAAATCTGTTTAGTGTAGCTACCTTCATTCATTATATTAGCTAGATCTTCTGGATAACTTGGTGAAGCTTCTCCATCAATACTTGCTGCTTTACCTTGTACTTTTCCATTATGAAGATGATTTCTTTCCTTTAACCTCAAGACCCATCCTCTACCAACTTCAGACTTTTCTTCTGTATCATCCTCTCCTCACTCAGCCTTCATAGAATTGACTGCCTTTGCTCCTTTGTCAAAGATATGCTGGATATATTTATGTTGGACTATATCTGGGTTCTGTTTTGTCCTTCTTTTTGTGATGTAGTGGATGATGTTGATGGATTTTCTAATGTTGTACCATCCTTGCATCCCTGGGATGAATACCACTTGATCATGATGGATGGTCTTTTTGATGTATTTTTTAATTCGGTTTGCCAATATTTTGTTGAGTAGTTTTGCATCTATGTTCATCAGGGATATTGGTCTGTAATTTTCTTTTTTTGTGGTGTCTTTGCCTGGTTTTGGTATTAGAGTGATGTTGGCTTCGTAGAATGGGTTTGGGAGTATTCCCTCCTCTTCAACTTTTTGGAAAGCTTTAAGGAAGATGGGTATTAGGTCCTCACTAAATGTTTGATAAAATTCAGCAGTGAAACCATCTGGTACAGGTGTTTTGTTCTTAGGTAGTTTTTTGATTACCAATTCAATTTCTTTGCTGGTAATTGGTCTATTCAGATTTTTGTTTCTTCCTGGGTCAGCCTTGGAAGGTTGTGTTTTTCTAGAAAGTCCATTTCTTCTAGGTTATCCAGTTTGTTACCATATAATTTTTCATAGTATTCTCTCATAATTCTTTGTATTTCTGTGGTGTCCATAGTGATTTTTCCTTTCTCATTTCTGATTCTGTTTATGTGTGTAGACTCTCTTTAGTTCTTGATAAGTCTAGTTAGGGGTTTATCTATTTTGCTTATTTTCTCAAAGAACCAGCTCCTGCTTTCATTGATTGTTTCTATTGTTTTATTCTTCTCAATTTTATTTATTTCTGCTTTAATCTTTATTATGTCCCCCCTTCTACTGACTTTGGGCCTCATTTGTTCTTTTCTAGTTTCATTAATTGTGAGTTTAGACTGTTCATTTGGGATTGTTCTTCCCTGAGGTATGCCTGTATTGCAACATACTTCCCTCTTAGCATGGCCTTCGCTGTGTCCCACAGATTTTTTGGTGTTGAATTATTGTTCTCCTTTGTTCCCATATATTGCTTGATCTTTGTTTTTATTTGGTCATTGATCCATTGATTATTAAGGAGCATGTTATTAAGCCTCCATGTGTTTGTGGGCTTTTTCATTTTGAGTAATTTATTTCTAATTTCATACCTTTGTGATCTGCAAAGCCTGTTGTTACAATTTCAATCTTTTTGAATTTACTGAGGCTCTTTTTGTGGCCTAGTATGTGATATATATTCTTCCAAATGTTCCATGTGCACTTGAGAAGAATGTGTATCCTATTGCTTTTGGATAGGGTGTTCTGTAGATGTCCATTAGGTACATCTATTCTAATACATTGTTGAGTGCCTCTGTCTCTTTACTTATTTTCTGTCTGGTTGTTCTGTGGTGTGTTGAACTCTCCTAAAATGAATGCATTGCATTCTATTTCCCCCTTTAATTCTGTTAGTATTTGTTTCACATATGTAGGTGATCCTGTGTTGGGTGCATAGATATTCATAATAGTTATATCCTCTTGTTGGACTGACCCCTTTATCATTATGTAATGTCCTTCTTTGTGTCTTATTACTTTCTTTGTTTTGAAGTCTATTTTGTCTGATACAAGTACTGCAACTCCTTCTTTTTTTCTACTAGTTGCATGAAATACCTTTTTCCATCCCTTTACTTTCAGTCTGTGTATGTCTTTGGGTTTGAAGTGAGTCTCTTGTAGGCAGCCTATAGATGGGTCTTGGTTTTTTATCCATTCAGTGACTCTACATCTTTTAATTGGTGCATTCAGACCATTTAAATTTAGGGTGATTATCGATAGGTATGTATGTATTGCCATTGCAGGCTTTAGATTCGTGGTTACCAAAGGTTGATGGTAATTCCCTTACTATCTAACAGTCTAATTTAACTAACTTTGTATGCTATTACAAACACAACCTAAAGATTCTTTTTCTTTCTCATTTTTCTTCCTCCCCCATTCTTTGTATGTTATGAATCATATTCTGTACTCTTTGTCTATCCCTTGGGTGACATCTATTTAGCCTTAGGAATACTTCCATCTGTAGGAACCCCTCCAAAATACATTGTAGAGGTGGTTTGTGGGAGGTAAATTCAGCTTTTGCTTATCTGAAAATTGTTTAATCCCTCCTTCAAATTTAAATGATAACCTTTCTGGGTAGAGTATTCTTGGTTCTAGGCCCTTCTGCTTCATTGATATTAAATATATCATGCCACTCCCTTCTGGCCTGTAAGGTTTCTTTTGAGAAGTCTTATGATAGCCTCATGGGTTTTCCTTTGTATGTGATCTTTTTCTCTCTCTAGCTGCTTTTAAAAGTCTTTCTTTATCCTTGATCTTTGCCATTTTAATTATTATATGTCTTGATGTTGTCTTCCTTGGGTCCCTTGTATTGGGAGATCTGTGCACCTCCATGTCTTCAGAGACTATCTTCTTCTCCAGATTCGGGAAGTTTTCTGCAATTACCTCCTCAATGACACTTTCTATCCCCTTTTCTCTGTCTTCTTCTTCTGGTACCCCTATAATGCAAATATTGTTGTGTTTGGATTGGTTACAGAATTCTCTCAATATTCTTTCATTCTTAGAGAACCTTTTTTCTCTCTGTGCCTCAGCTTCTTTGTATTGCTGTTCTCTTATTTCTATTTCAATTACTCTCTCTTCTACTACATCTAACCTTCTTTTAAATCCCTCCATTGTATATTTCATTGCAGATATGGAATTTCTTAGTGATTGAATCTCTGACTTAAATTCGGTCCTGAGTTCTTGAATATTTTTCTGTACCTACATAAGCGTGTTTATAATTTTTATTTTGAACTCTCTTTCAAGAAGAATGGTGAGTTCAGTTTCATTAGGCCCTTTTTCTGGGGTTTGTGAGATTTTGGTCTGACCCACATGTTCTTTTGACATTTCATATTTCTGTGTGGTGCTCACTAGTGCACAGAAGCTCCAGTCTCTGGAGCTGCTCAACCCCTAGAGTGAGGTTGGGGTTCATAGGGGAGTGGTGTCAGTGCCTGGGTGTTGAAAGATCTGATTCCTGTTTCTCCTCTGCAGTGCCTGTCTCCAGTGTCAGAGCCAGTGGGCCAAGCACACAGGTATAAGCCTATGTGCTTTGAGTCTCTAGGTGTTGTAAACGGGGCTTCTCTGTGGCTGGCCTGACTCCAGCACAGTGACTGCCAATTTGCAAACCAATGCCAGCAGGCTAGGAGGAAGGTGCAGCAGGCTGCATGTCACAGTCAGGGGCCTCAGACCTGAGTAGACAGCCAGGGGGATGGTGCGCCTGAAGCCCCTCAAAGTTCCCAACCAGCTGGGCAGAGTGCGTCCAGACAACATTGTCCAGTTCTCCCTTCTCCCGTGCAGCAAGCTCTGTGCAAACCCTGCCCCTCCAGCAGCCCTCTCACTGATAGGGAGCCTGTCAGACTGCCTGTCTTTCCTCTGACACAGAGCTGCTGGATGTGGATCCCCTCCTCCACAAACGGCTAGAATGTCAGGCTCTCAAGAACTCTGCCTGTCCGAGCTCCCCAACGTCCAGAGCATCTCACAATAAAGTTTCTGCCACCAAAGCAGATCTCCAGAGCTAGTTGTTCAGCACTTCTAGGCTTCCACCCCCTCCCCACTCCATTTCTATTCCTCCCGCCAGTGAGCTGAGTTGGGGGAAGGGCTCGGGTTCCACCAGATCAAGGTTTTCATACATTACCCTGTTTTGTGAGGTCTGCTCTGTTCGTGAGGTCTGTATTCAGTCTGGTTCAGCTTTCTTTCTTGTTGCTGTTTTAGGGTTGTTGTATTAATTAACTATATTTTTGTACTATTTGTGGTTTTGGGAGGAGTTCTCCCTCTCACCTCTCACGCCGCCATCTTGAATCCACCTCCAGGGTGATTTCTTTTGTATGAACATTTCAATAAAGGCTAATCTGTAGAAACAGAAAACAAATCAGTGGTTGTCTGGAGCTGAGGGTGGGAGAAAGTGTATGAGGGAGCCTTTGGGGTGATGGAAGTGTTTGTAATAATGTTGTATAATTCTATAAGTTAAATATCACTGGGTTGAAACTTAAAATGTTATTATTATATGTAAAGTGTGCCTCAGTAATGCTATTAAGCAATTCTAAGGACTGAAGGCAGTGTGAGCAGCTTCTTTAAGTTCTAGAACTTCTTAGATCTAAAAATAACACCGGAATTTCCTATGTTTATGGTTTGAGGGCAGGTGGCAATATTAAGAAATGCATTTGTATGTGATCTGCATTCTGAGATTGTAGGTATGTTACAAAGAAAGAAAGAAGTTGTAGTTTTGCTTCCTGAAAATAAAATCAAGTGAGAGTAAATGGGCAGAAACTGGGAAAAAGTGCACATTTATCATTATTATTAATTTGGCTGTTTAGTTTCAATCTGTCCCTGTGCAAGGAACATATTAACTGTCTTGTCTAGTTGTCTTAAAAAACCCTATCTTTGTTGATACACCTTGCTGTGCTGGGAGATTGTGCAAACTGAGGGTATGGAGTGGAGAAGGGGGCTAATTGTGGACTTGGAGAATATGGGATGCAAATTCACCATGACCTGAATGGGAGCACATACTTAAAACCATATTTTAAAAATAGACTATTTTTAGATTCACAGCACAATTGAGCAGAAATTCTAGAACTACCATGTCCTCTGTCTGCCCTATGCAGTCTCTCCTACCATCAACATCTCCCACTAAAGTGGGACATTTGTTAAAATCAATAACCTACATTGATACATCATTATCACCCATAGTCCATAGTTTACATTAGGGCTCACTCTCGGCATTGTGCATTCTTTTGGTTTGGACAAATGTATGTAATGATGTGTCAATCATTGTGGCATCATATGGAATAGTTCCACTGCCCTAAAAATCTTCTATTCTCCATTTATTCATCCCTCCCTCCCCCGCTGCAATCCCTGGTATGCCATATAGTAGAAATCACATAGTGGGCAGTCATTTTAGGTTGGATTCCTTCACTTAGTGATGTGTACTTAGGTTTCTCCACATCTTTTTCTGTCTTGATAGCTCTTTTTTTTAGTGATGAATAATATTCCATTGTCTGGATGTACTGCAGTTCACTCATCGTCTCACCTGCTGAAGGGCATCTTGGTTGTTTCCAAGCTTGGGCACTTATGAATAAAGCTGCTGTAAACATCTGTGTGCAGGTTTTTGTGTGGACCTAAGTTTTCCTTTCACTTGGGTGAATACCAAGGAGTGCAGTTGTTGGTCTATATGAACAAGTATCTTTTTAATGAAGAGCATGTTAGTGTTAATGTAGAAAAGACATATGGGTTTAGGAAGGAAGGGTGCTCAGTAAATTTTTAAGATTTAGTTTTAATATACATGCAGACGAAAGACAAGCTTAATTCAGAGAACAGGCTATAACAGCCTGCATGATTCATGGATTTTCATTGTTTATTTTAATCAACTCCAGCCATCAGAATTTTTTAAATTAAAATTTTATAAACATTTTTTTCATTAAAATAGTATTACATGCTTATTTAGAGAAGTAAAGTAAAAAAGTGATGGATTCACTAGTCCTCTTTCCTAGAAGTAATTATTAACAGTTTGTGTATCATCATCAACATTTTAATGCAGAAACAAAGTTATGAGTAATGTACATTTAATGTAATCAGGGTTTATATTGTATTCTTCTACCTGTTTCTCTTAATCTGCTTTGCACAACAATTCATGTCAGTACACACCTTTACCTCATTTCTAAGTGTTCAAAAGCCACATGAATGCAAAAAGAGATAAGTACCTCATTCTAAGCTTGAATAGCTGAAGCCAGAAATTGTTAAGAATGGTCTTATTTATTTTTTGAATTATCTATTTCCTCTGCTGAATTGACATTCCATGAGGGCAGGCACTTTATTTTGATTAATGTTGTATCTTTAGCCTCTCAAACAGTGACAACCACAGCATCTAGCACTTCTGAATTCTTACTTTGTGCATTTCATACGTTTTTCTCTCATGAAATCCATAAGGCAACTTTATGAAGTGGATACTATCAGTATGCCATTTTACAGTTTAGGAGACTGAGATGCAGAGGTTTGCGAACTTGCCCCAGATCATACACTGTTAAGAGGTGGAGCCATGATTTGTGCCCAGGCAGTCTGATTGGACCTGCTAGGCTAGACACAGAGCTAAAGGGTAAAAGGTCCAGAACAGACCTTTGTCTCCACAAATGTCTGGATCCAATGAAGAAAAGTCCGTGTCACCTTCAGGTCCTGAACTTCTGGCTAGATGCAGAAAGAGGACATAGCTTTGGATTGTTTCCCTCGTGGGAGGAGTGAGTGCTTTCCCTTTGTGTGTGTATGTATGTGTGCACATGGGATGTGCACGTTTGTGGACTGCTGTACAGTCCAGTAGACTTGAGTGGTTTTATCTGCCCAGCACACTTTTCTCTCTTCTTTTGGTGGTAGCCTCCCTCTGCTTTGAAGATCCTTCCTCCCCACTCCAATCAGAACAAACTGTCCTACTTGCTTATGTGGGCCTCTCAGAGCATTTCCCTAGGATTCTTGTATCCCAGGGTAGAAAAGAGATGCCCTGTCTTTCTTCTCCTGTGTCAGTGCATTTGGATTGGCACTTTAACTTAGAATTCTATAAAGACAATTTTTCAAGGTCGACTGAACCTTTTTTTGATATAAATTTAGATACAATTCATAACAGAATTAATTTAAGCAAAACTTGTATATTAAACTAAGGTAATCATACCAGCTTTAATTTCCAGTTATCTCCTCATTAAAGCATTAGGAAAAACACTTAATGAAGTATGACTAGTCTTCTGGTTCAGGAGAGATTCCTTTTCTTGCCCTAACTTCGCTGGTCCTTGTGAGTCTCACATTCTTTTTGTGCCTCACATGTCTGTGCTGGAGTCAGCTATTTCCTTGCATCTGAGCACTTCACCCTGGTAGTACACTGAGATACAGTCCCCCAAAGGTGGCAGGTCTTGATCACTGGAAACTGTAGATGTTATTGGGAAAAGGGTCTTTGCAGATGTGATTAAGTTAAGAATGTTGAGATGGGGAGATTATCCAGGTTAATCCATGTGGGTCCTAAATGCCATCATATGTATCTTTCTAAGAAGGAGGCAGAGGGAAGTTTTACACACACAGAGGAGAAAACAATATGAAGACAGAACAGAGACAGATTTCAAGACACGCTGGGCTTGAAGGTTGGAGTGGGGTGGCCGCAAGTTAAGCCTCAAGAAACTGGAAGAAGGAAGGAATGGATTATCCACCAGAATCTCTGGAGGGACTGCAGCGATGCCAGCATGTTGGCTTTTGTCCAATGATACTGATTTCAGACTTCTGGCCTCCAGAACTTCAGGAAATAAATTCCTATTGTTTTAAGGCACCAAGTTTGTGTAACTTGCTATAGCAGCCACAGGAAACTAATATGACATAAACGAATATAATTACCCCAAATTCCTTTGAATTCAAAAACATTGTCAGTGGTATTACCAAGAAGGCTTTTATTTTCTCCAAAAATGTTCTGCAGTATGTTGGCTGCCCACTCTGTTTATTGCACTCACATAGCAGCACAAGTTTCTCCTTCTGTCTCGTCTTTTTCTTTCTTTTCTTCTTATGCAAGTGCTCTTTGTTCTGATTCTCTGATGGTCTATTTCTGTGTTGTCTGTCCTCTGGGACAATTAGGACAGTTTTATTCTTGTGCTTTTGATTAAAAAATAACTGTATTTTGGGGGGGGGCCCAAACTGATATGGATTTTCCCAAAGAGAAGAAATGTGAACACCCCCTATGGATGCAAAGGCCTGAGAGTTATTGTTATGTCATTTTAGGTTTAATACCATATTGCATTCTCTCCTTGGGATATCTTAAAACATTTTCATACATATAAATGTCAAAGAAAATTCAGTGAGCTTTACTTGATATGAATATTTTATTGAGCAACAAACAAACTGCAGACAGGGAGACTTCGAACAGGGAGACTTCAAACAGAAAGTGGTCAGAGTTGGGTTTCCAGGAGGTACAGTTCAATTTATAAAGAGCGAATGAGTAAGTACATTGGTTTCTTCTGTGTTTAGTTACTAGAAACTTATATTCCTTTACATTGCATAAGCTTACTTGCAGCTGATTATCTAGGAAGCTGTATAAGATCATGCTCTAAGGACGTGAGGAAAGCGTTAAGTTTTGTTTAATTTCAGAGCCAGCATTTCAGGTATACCACAACAGTTTAAGTTTTGGTTACACGACTGTGAGTGTTCGATCTAGTAGCATATTCAACCAGAATACTTCAGTTTTTCTTTAACATAAATAAATGTGGGCAGCTAGGATCAAAGATCCTAGAATTAAGTCTCAGCTCTTAAATACTTCTTAATTGTATGACTTTCTGTAAATAAAATTGCTTTCTCTAACCCATTTAAGCTTTGGAATTTTTCATCTGTAACGTGGGGATAGCAGTAAGGTTGTTGTAAGGATTAAAGGAGTTAACATATGCAAAGCACTTAGAACAGCGTCTGGCACAGAGCAAGTGCTAACAAACGCTGCTTTTATCATCATCGCTGCTGTCATCAAGATCATCGTCACTGTCTAGTGTGAAGACTGTGTCGTCTCATCTGTGTTTCTATCACAGCAGGGACACTTTCCATCTCTTAACCTTACCGTATCTTTAACCTGTGGTAACTGGCAGACTCCAAGTGGGTCATAGATTTCTATTCACACTTGATGAGGAGAAATTAACAGAAGTGTTTCTGTTTGAGGTATTTCTCATTTTTATTAGCCATTATTGTTTGGGAGAGGAAATAATTTGGTTGAATTACTTAAAAGAATATTTGAATTTCTCAGTTTCACTTTCGTAGAATAGAGGTTCAGACAAATTTTTCATATATATACATATTACAACATTTCAACCACCTTTGAAATCCAGGAATGACTATGGTTTATTCGAGTCATTCATTCATTGTATATGGACTGAATACCTACTGAGTGCCCAGCCCGGTGTTAAGTCCTGGGGACATAGCCAGGAAGGAGACAGACATAGTTCCTTCCCTATGGAGTTCATAATCCAGGGAAGACAGTCTAAAAAAATAAGCTAATAAAAGAATTGTAAATTAAGACAGGTACTGTGAAGGCAGCAAACAAGATTCAGAGATGGAGACGGAGACTAGCTGGGTTGCACGCGGCAGGATGGGTGCTGGGGTCGCCAGGGAAGGCTTTCTGAGGAGTAGACAATTAGGAGAAATTGGTAGGATAGGAATGAGTCCAACATGAGAAGAGCTGAAGAAGACCATTCTAGGTAGATGCTGTAGCATCTGTTGTAAAAAGACAAACGCACACCAGGTTGTCAAGAGGGAAGTGGGCAAGGGAGGGAGCTGTAGGAGATGTCGGCTTCATAGGGATAGGCAAATGCCAGATCATGCGGGAAATGGTGACTCCTGGAAGGAGTTTAGATTTCATCCCAAATGCAGTGGAAAGCCTTTTAAGGATTTTTAGCAGTAGAGTTTTGAGATTACTCTTACGGCTGTGAGAGAACTGAGGAGGGAGGTGGGCATTGGTGGAGAGAGGAGGGTAACGAGAAAGGCTGGTGGGCTGTTGCCCCAGTTCAGGAGGAGACAACGATGTGTGTGTGCACCAGTGCCTCAGCAGCCCAAGAGAGAAAGGTAAGCCAAATACTCGGAAGGTTAAATAGGAAAGACTTGTTGATTGATGGGATCTGGGGTCTGTTGGAAAGGGAGGGAGGGATCAGGAATTGTATCAGTGTTTTAAAGTAATAATAAAAGAAGTATTGCAATTGTGATACCAGTCATGATTCTTCTTATTAGCAAATAAATAATTTTTATCCAGGATGTATGCAGGTAGTATTAGTATATCAGTTATAGTGTCATGTAGCTAGCTACAATCTGTCTTTAAATAGAAGAAAGAATCTATTTTAATATCAAAGTCATTTCATTGCTTAAATAACTCTTCCTTGATTAGTATCATTAATAGCCATTAATATAAATAGAAGTGTTTTGAATTTTGATTAGGGTGGTTAAACTTTGTTAACTCTGACTGATAGCAAAATTGACTCAAATGGTTTGCGTTATGAAACATTTTCAAGGAAATCAGTTTTATTTCTTTGAAATTCCTAGAGCATTTTAAACTAGACTAAGAAAATACTGCCAATTAGAGATCCCCTAGGACCTATTTTAATAGTTACGATGGTTTTAGTTAGTATAGCAAGTATTTGTAATTTAATATTTCTATAATTGTTGAAATTTTTATTCTCTGGTAGACTAAGCCCAGCAATTTTAGTTGTATTTACATTATTTCCTTGACAAATTCCTTTTAAAAATAGATAATATAAATATTATTCTATGTTCAAATTAGTCCAATTTGTTATTAGTGGAGTACCAATAATGGAGCTTTACTTTCTTATAACCTCTCAGTCACTAAATATATTCAAGGTATAAAACATTAAAAAGTTTGCTTCAGAATTGAAATTGACTAGAACCGCAGAGCGTCTGTGAACTCGCTTACTGTTCAGTGTTACTACCCTTAGCAGGTGTTTCTTATTTAGCACCCATCCATGAACTGTGGCAGGCTAACTTGTTTTCTTCCAAGTAGGACCCCCACAGTTCTTGATAGGCATTAGATAAACTGTGAAACAATACTTGTGTTCCCTTTGTAAGTTCCAACCCAAATGGTAGTTCAACTTCTGTCTGAACCTTTTAAGTGTTAGGGATCAACCCCCAAATGACCTCATTCCTCATATGGACCATGATAATATTAGAAACTTTTTTTTGTTGATATGAAACTTTTCTCTGTAGCTCTTACTCAGTGATGGCAATTTGACTTGCGGAGCTACACAGGCCAAACCTATCGCCCTTCTCCACAGGGGAATGGGGGCATCTGCATCTGCACCCACACCTGGGCCAACATCTACCTTGGTGTCTGCCTGCACAGCTACATCACAGTCTGTCTCCAGGTCTGTGTATCTGTCTCTCTCTGTTTTCAGAGCCCCCTGGGAACTCTTCTAGCCAGCATGACTATCTCTACTTCCTGCTATGGTTCCTAGCTTAAATAGTTGGGGGCCCCTTTTCTGAAGACATTTTGTTTTGTCTGTCTCCTTTGTGTGGCATTAATTGAAATGTGGACCAAAAGTTTCCTTTTCTGAAAGGTGTTTTGGTTGACTTTCTTTAGTTTCTGAAGCTTTTTTTCCCCTTCTGTTCATAAGCCTCAGGAGAAACACTTGTGCATTTTTGGTTGCTTTCTTTTGGAGTGACAGCATTGCCTTTATTAGATAAATTCTTTATCTAAGTTCTGGGGCTATTGCCTTCTGAAGTTCTACCACCTCAGGTGTGCTAGGTTCATGACTCTGCCATTCTTAGAATTCAAAACTCTGTTCCTACTCTTAGATTGGAGAAAGAGGCCACTTCTCCCCAGCCATGGAATTCCACAGCTTTTGTGATTTCACTTCTGAAACTCTCTAGCATGGTATCTATAGGCCTAGGATTTCATAAACAAAAGTCTGTTTAGGGATGGCTTGGAGGTTGCTGACCCTTTCTGGCTCTTCTCTTTTTTATCAGAAGAAACTCTTAACTACCCCTCAGGCCAAGGCGAGTTCGATTTGAGGGACATAAGGGTTTGGCCAGTAATTCATTTATTCAATAAATTATTATTTAGGGCTTTCTCTTCCTACTCTCTGTTAGATACTATTTTAGGTGCTTGGTATATGATAGTAACCAAGACAGGAGCATTTCTGCCTTCATGCACCTTATATTCTGGTGGAGGAGACAGACGCTAAATAATAAACATAATAAGGACTATATAATAGTTAAAAGTGATATGTGCTATAGCAGAAAGAATAAAATAAGATACTCTCCTGTGGGTAGCAGGGAGACCCATTTTTCCTCCCAAGTTAAATTAAGAAATTAAAATTTTCAATTGTTTGTTCTGGTATATTAAGAATCCCAATAAATTGCCCAGTTGCCATCATAACTACTGTCCTTGTGTGCCTCCAGTGTGGAAGATGTATGGTAGATATTATGTTTTATTCTTATGCAAATACAGATATTACAGAGCACTTACTATGTTCTAGACAGTGTGTTAAGCACTTTGTGTAACGTTATCTAACCTATCTTACTACTTGGAAAATAAAATATAGTATCCCTATTTCAGAGGAGTAAGTTGAGGCTCTGTGATGTTAGTTAAGTCATTCAAGGTGGCACAGTCATAAGGGACAAAGCAGTCACTTAAATTGAAGTCAGTCTAGTTGAAGTCCACAGCCTTCTCTTGGACCCTGGACCACCTCCCGAAGGTGCTACTGTCTCTCTGTTGCCCCTGCCTCAGCACCAGAAGTTACTGATCTTTCCCTGAACCATGGTGGCACATTTCATTAATGCTGTCAATTCTATAGACATTGATTATGGATTTGGATTTTCAAAGATGGTGAAGTTATAGCTCCCACCTTGAAGGAGCTCATAGTCTGATGGGAAAACAGAGATGGAAAAATTTACTTCCATAAAATCCTGTTTTAAAAAGCGGTATATATACCATGGCAAAGCTCTGAGGCCCTTCTGAAATAACCTCTGAATTTAGAGAAGGCATTTTAGGGCTTCAAGCTTTTTAAATTTTACCTATAGTTAGGAAGGGCATTTTAAATCATGACCAATATGCATGCACACACATATAATTCAAACAAAATTTTCATGAAAAAATACTCATACCTTGTACAAACACTATATTCTCATACCATCTATTCTTTTTTATTCTTCTCTTGCAATAAAACTTCTCGTCTTGACAGATGGTAAGATGTGACGTTTAGGTTAAGCCTTGCTGGATGAAGTAGGGAAGGGTATTCTGGGGAAAGGATGCTTTGTACAAAGGTCCTGAGGCAGGAAAGGCAGTATGGGAAGGAAGGGGCTGGAGTTGACACTGAGAAGATATAAAGGCACCACTATATGAAGGTTGTGGCCTATGGGTGAAGGTACTTCATTCACACAGTTGTACTTCATTTTTGAGACCAGTGCTTTCACACTTTAATGGACATCTGGAGATTTTGTTAAGATGCAGATCTGATCCAGTAGGACTAGAGTGGGGTCGCAGTTTCTGCATTTCTAACAAGTTCCCAGATGGTGCAGTTTGGTTTGTAAGGCTCTGTACCATGGACGCCACTGGAGGGTTTTAATCAGAGCAGTGTCATGGCTAGATTTTTCTTTTACAAACATCACTGTGATGACCAGGTAGAGGATAAATTTTGAGGATTAGAGAGGGAGCCCAGTTTGGAGGTTGTTTTAGTTGCTTAAGTTAGAGCTGCTTTAGATCCAAATTAGAGCAAGAGTTTAACTGAAAAGAAGGGGAGAAAACACAGAGAAATTATGAGATGTAATTCAAAGGTTTTGGTGACTAATTAGAAGCTGAGGCAGACAATCAGTAAGGATGGGACTAGGATTTTGTTGCTTGATAAACTAAATGTTGCTCTTTACCAAGGTGGAAAGGAAGAATGCATGTTTATTTTCTCTCTTTCTCTCACTTGCTCTCTCATTCTCTATAGGATTGTGGAAGACAGTGAGATTAGTTTTTAACATACTGAGTTTGACATTGAGTTAGTTTTAGGACTGGTGCTGGAAAGTGGGTTTGGAAGTCAGCATACAGATCATATGTGATCTTAAAGCAAGAGTCTTTCAGGGATGAGGCACAGTCCCTCTTTGAAGTTGGTGAAGCCAGGGACACAGAATTGGAAGGACTGAGGAATCACGGAATTGATCGGAGCTCGAGAAGCCTTGGAGGGAGAGTTTCAAGAAGTAATTGAGGAATTGATAGACAGTGAGTAAATCAAGGGAATTACTGCTTTTCCTGAACAAGGCCTTAGAGAGTGAAGACCAGAGGATCAATTAAAGAACGTTAAGAAACTCTTATATTTTTCAGGATTGTGTGTGTCTTTAGGAAAGGGCTGGGAGGTCTAGCTATAATAGGTGAAGGAGAAAATGGGCCAGACCCCTGTAATTGACTGTAAAGCACCAGTGTTGTTAATAGTTTGAGTCTGGGTACTTAGGGTAGCACATGAACAGAATCAGAACTGGCTTTTTTGTGGGATAGGGCAAATAGAGGTATCTGGATTACATTGATTTGAGGATTCAGTATCATAGTCTAACAGCAATGTCCTGTAGTTTACCTGAAATATGGCATTAGTTTGGGTGGGAGTCAGGGTTGGAAATGTAAATATTAAGTACCATCCTCAAGGATGTGGTTGTAAGAATGAGTTCCCTGTAGTTTTGAAAAGTGAAAAGCACACGTTTTAGACCTTGAGTCAATTTATCTTGTCTCATTTTTGAGAAGCCTAATTATATATTACATATCATTACTCCAATTACATATTTCTAACAGGGTGCTGTTCCCTCATATGCTTCCGTGAGGGATGTGTTGATATAATTCTGGTTGTGTTGATGGCAGGGTAGAGCATGTGAAGAAGAAAAGATGAGCCTGAAACTCCCAGGTAGAAGGTTTTTCCAGGGAATTGGTGTCTAATTCATTTACAAAAAGCACATAACCAACTCTACCATTCAGTCTAAACGATCATTCTTAATCTGTCCACATATCAGCCGGGCTCCCTTCCAAGGCCTGTTGACACATACAGTACCATTCTGCAAATTGATGGAGGATGTTTCCTCTGGGCAGATGAGTCACAGAATGGCACCCTTCCTCCCAGCTACTGAAGCCCAGCCCCAGGGCATACTGCTTGCTCAGTGCAGCTCTTGGCTGGATTTTATCCCCAGTTACCCCCTCTGGCATCTGGACGAAGTGTAAAATTGCACAACTGACTGCAAATAGCAGCCCTTGTTTTCCCCCTCCCTTTCTCTCTCTTTTTCTCTTCTCCTTTTTATTTCCTCTTCCTTTCCTTTCCTTTCTTTCCCTTCTTTTCCTGTCGTTTCCATAGATGATAATAAGATAAAAGAATCAAGGTGTTCAGGAAGCAACATTTTAATATTCTTTTTTAATTATGATAAAATATACAAAAATATAAAATTTGCCATTTTAACCATTTTTAAGTATGAAGTCCAGTGACATTAAGTACTTACACGTTGTGCAACCATCACCACCATCCATCTCCAGAACTCTTGCAAAACTGAAGCTCTGAACCCACTGAACACTCGAAATTCCCTTTTTCCACCTAACTTTTGGCAACTACCAGAGGCTACCTTCTGTTCTCTATGAATTTGACTGTTCTAGGAACCTCATGTAAATGGAATTATACAGTATTTGTCTTTTTGTGACTGGCTTATTTTACTTAGCATAGTATCTTCAAGGTTTATTGATTTTGTATCATGTATCAGAATTTCCTTTTTAAGGCTGAATAATATTCCATTGAATGTATACCCCACATTGTTTATCCATTCTTCTGTCGCTGGACACTTGTGCTGCTTCCACCTTTTGGGCTATTGTGAAGAATGCTGCTATGAGCAGGAGTGCACAAATACCTGTTCAAGTCCCAGCTTTCAATTCTTTTGGATGTATATCCATAGGAATATATATCATTTGGCCCTTTCATATTCTTAAACTGCTTTTCATCAACTGAACTTTCTTGGAAATTCTAGCACTTAGCTTTGTCATTTTTTCTTGCAACAGAGGCATAATACACATGTAACTCATGTACTAAGTACTCTGGATCCAGTTCTCTTTTCTTCACCTTCAGCTATGCTCTGCCACATTCTTGGCTGTTAATAATATCTTATGAGATTCCATAACTTTCCAGTCACTTTTAGTTGCTAAAGACTAATACAGCCCAATAAACATGCTAGGCTTCCCCTTCCTCCACCCCCTAGTTTAGGTTTGACTGAGGGCCCAGAAGGAGTTGGAGGGTAAGCCTGCTCCTCCATGCACCTCTTTTTCTGTCCTCTGGTTCTAGATCCCATGGGTAGGAGGAGGGAAAGAGGGAAATGCCTATTTCTTGACCTTTATTCCCCTTTTCTAGGCATTCCCATAAAGAGTCCTTTCCTTGGCTGCAACCGACAGTCTCTATATTTAGCCTCCCCTGCAATTGATTAGGTCACTACTCAGACCCTGTTGTTGAAACTTCTTAAGATTCCTTGGCTTTGTCCTTTGCCCCTAACTGATTGGCTCAAAGTGGTGTTGCACATATCCCGCTGTATATGTTGGTGTGTGCATATCTTCCCAGGTTCATCCCTAAGTCATTTTGCTGGATTCCTCTGCTGTCATATGACTTGGGTAACCCATATACTGACAGATTCTTGGAGCTGGAACTTTTGTGGATACATTATGGTTGGATTTTAATTGCTTACATTTTAGAGTTTAAGCTTACTTCCCAGTTGCTGAAGCACATCTCATTTCCATAGTGCTAAGCACTAAGGTGAACTTTGGCAAAGATTTTGACTTTGCCGTAGCCTGATCTACCTCTATTAGGTGAACACTTGGTACACTTCCTTGTTCTACTTTTTCATAAAATAACTAAAAAAATAAGGGTTTAAAAATTTTTTTTTAGTTTTCATTAAGAATTTAAAAATTAAAATGCTATAAAAAGAAAGTATCACTTGAAATTACATTATCCAGGAATAAATACTATTGCCACTTTTAATGTACATATAAATATTTGATATTATATATATTTATATACTTGAGACCACATAATATACAGAGTTTTGTATCCTGAATTTTTTCACTTAGTATGAATATTTTTCCATGCATTAAAAACATGATCTCTAATGGGCATATTACATTCTATTTATTTATTTATCACAATTTAATAATTTTCCAGATTTGGGACTTTGATTATAATAATAATGATACATTTTCAGTACTTACTATGTGCTAGTCACTCATTTAATGTTTCACATACATTAACTCACTTAATTCTCATAATTCACTTTTGAGATCCCCATTTTACAGGTGAGAAAACTGAGGCACAGAGAGGTTGATAACCCATCATAAGTTTGTAATTGGAACTCATTTTGGTTCCAGAACTTGTATTCCTGACCACTATCCTATTATTGTCCTACTTGCTGTGTGATAAATGTCTTTATGGAAAGAAAAGTCTTAATCTGCATTTGTGATCATTTCTACTGGAAGGATTCCTAGAGGTGGAATAACTACTAAGTCAAGAGTTTGAAGGCTTTCAATCTTCTGAAGAATGCTGCCCAGTTACCCTCTAGAAGATTCATACTAATCCACATTTATACCAATGGTAGGAAGAGCTTTCCTCCACAGTGATTTCCACCAGTGTTGTTTAATTCCTCTTTAATAACCTTGAATTTGGGATCTCTATGAATGTTTAAAATAGTTGAAGGATCCAGGAGTCCCCTAAAAACAAAGGAAATAGTTTTATACAAATGTACAGTTGTTTATATACATGCCTTAGATAATATTATGTCCTTGTTTTATTGATCTATACATAAATGACATTCCTTATGTCATCATTACTACATGCGTGAGTATACACTAGGGCCATTTGTACCAGGATTTGAGGGTCATTACACCTGTTGAGAGTGCCTTTCAAAATGTAGCCTTATTTTGACAACTGCTGTCATGGGTGATATTTATGGTATTTTCACAAGCTTTTAGGCAGTTGGAGGTCCTTTTACATTAATAATCTTATACTACTCTTTGGCTTTAAAAAATAGCACAGTAAAAATGTATCCTGCTCACATGTATTTTTACTTTGCAGTAGCTTTGTGCAGTGTGCAGAACGTGTTATCTGGATCTGCGGGTAATAGTGACCTTTGGTAGCCCTGATTTTATCTCTGGAACATACATTGTCTATTACCATCCTGGATTCAAGGAACACTGAGACTAGAAGACAGAAATCCCTTTTTTTTCTTTAAAGAAAAATTTAAGAAAATTCCATGGAAATAAAGAAGAAAAGTTTAGCAGTTTCTACAGGTATTATGACAACTTCCATGGGGAATTTAAATTATTCCTTGTGATTGTATGAAAATTAATCACCTATTCTTCACTAGTTCTTTGGATTAGTATTTTATCATCACTCTTTTCTGAAAGAATCTTCATTGAATCCCACGTCTCATTATGCTTCATTAAGATTCTGTGTCTTTTAGTCACAGGTACAGCTTAGTCTTTTAAGTGCTTTAGATTTTAAGAAGTAAGCTCATGAGGGACAGCGAGAGGGTGGTAACCTGCAGCAAATAACAAACCACATTCTACTGGGTAATATCTTGTGTTGCTTATGATTCTTTTTAGTTTTTATTTTTAAGTGCGACTCTTGGTAGAAGCTTTGTCTTGAACACAATGCCTTTGTTACTAGCGAATGAAATGATTGGAGCTGTGCTGAGGAAAAAAAAGTCGGCTGAAGGATTTTAAAGCAGACCACTGCAAACCAAAGGTTGCAATTATCTGCAGCTGAAAACAAGTAGTAGCTTTTAATGTGTCCATTTGGCCAAGGAAAGGAGAATTACAGGCCATTGCTCTTTCCTCTCTCGCTCTCCTACTCTGTCCTCTTCTTCTTTATATAGTTTATCATCCATAATTTCAGGATGTATTTTGCTTCTTTAAGCTGTTTTATCTGTAGGCTTATGAGGTCACTCATGTGTGAATTCCTTTGTTAGTCATCTCACCTTTTGCCTTGATGATAGAAAATTGATCAGGCCTAAAGTACAAGTTCAATAGACAACCCCCTTGGTCCTTTGTCTAGGAGAATAGCTACCATTGAAGGCCATGAGCAGGTTGCTATTAATATGACAGCCTGCTCTATCTCCCACTGTAATTTATAATGAAATACCTAATCTCCATTATTTTGATCCAAGCAGGCGATCCCATGAAAAAGTCTTTTCATCCAGTTCCCAATGGCTGTTACATGAGAAATGGCAAACCAATAATTTTTGTCAAGTTTTTTAAGCCAACAGAAATGCTTTTCCACTGCTACAGTTTCAAAAGGCACAGATAAAGCTCATTCACTGAGATGAATGAAAAAGCCATCTGGGGTTTTTCTTTTTGACTTCCTTTCCTTTTCTCCATCCTTGTAATCAAATTTGAGCAAAATCAAATGGGGCTTTCTATGAAAGTACCTTTTGTTGATCTGAACGAGCTGGTAATTTACAAAATACCCTTCCTTTGTGAGGAAGGCTAAAGAAAAAAAGAATCAGTAGCTTTTAAAGCTGGGCCTTAGTGGGACTCTAAATGCAATGAAAGCAGTCTGTGTTGAGAGATTGAAATGCATTTCAAAGCCAGGCCTGACTCAGGGTACAAGGAAGAACAGACCTATGTGCATTTTGTAGGAAGAAATATGTGAATGGAAAAGGGAGAAAGGGAAAGAAACAAGGGGAAAATCTGGATAATATGTTAAAGTAACCATAATTTTGGAGATGCTTTCGTCTTACTGAAAATTGTGTATGTAACCAGTGATCCCGAAGTTGGATGTTTGCACCATCAGGATGCTCCACAGTTTGAGCCTTTAAAGTTTGGAGCTGCATGGGTTTGTGGAGGAAGTCGGCTCATGATGTGTGTGATGGCTTTTTTCTTCCAACTTTTTCTTCTTTTTTTTTTTTTTTTTTGCATTGGGATCTTGTGGGAAGTACCTCAAGAAACCTGAAGATGCCAATTTTCAAACAACTAACACTTGCTATTTTTCCTCTTTGCTTGCTAGATTTCCTCGTGGCAGTGATTCTTCTTCACCCCTTTGAATTCAGAAGGATGGGATAGACAGCTTAAAAACAGTAAGTAATGTGTGATATATTTCCTTTAGTTACTGATAATAGTTAATTGCAACAAAGCTGAAATTTGGTTATTGGAGGAATTTGGAATCATGCATGTCTCAAAGGAAAATAGATTTTGTGCAGCATTTGCAGTATTTGATGTGAGTTACTTTTGGTTTGATTTAACTGTTTATCACGATATTGCTATTATAATAATGAGTGTGTTTTCCACTGCTGCTCTACCCCGTATATTCTGTGTTAGCTAAGTACTGTGTGGCATGTAACGTATGCATTCTTAGCACAACTGTTTAAGAAACAATGCAAAAATTGCAGGGAAGTGGTTGGAGATGTTTTCTCGACACAACCTTCCTCACTCATTTATATTTTTTGATTCTTAGCAATCATGTTTTCTAATGATCTTTCCATTTGTGCTTGAAATAAAATTCCTCTATAAATTACTTGAACTTATTTCTTCAAAATAAATATCCAGAGAAAGGCAAGTGTTGTTCTGATATTACAAACCAAACTATTTTTAAGGTGGCTTAAGCTACATTTCTTATAATTTAATCAAGCTTTGTAACTAAAACTAAGCTTTGTTTAGAGATATGCCCCCCTTTAGGAAAGTGAGAAGTCCATTTCTAGCTTCCTAAATATAAGGCAGATATGCGTTATCTAAAGGCATGATACTTTGAATTAGAGTACATATCCCAAGTATTTTTTCAAATGTGTTGGCATTTCTAAGTGACTGTGGTGATGTTTTTAAATATTTAAATACCCAAGTCAGAGTGAAGCAACATGGGGCAGAATCAGTTCTAATGTCTCTGCGACAGCTTGAACAGTAGTATTTACATTCGTGTGGGATCTGCCAAAGCAAGGGTGATGTGAGAACTCCATTTAGGCAACCACGAGACCTTTGTTTTAGGAGCCAAGAAACAAAACAAGATTGGATGAAACCAGGACCTACGTTGCTCAACCCTTCAGGTGACCATTAGAGTTTGTTAGAGGTGCTGAAATGAGGAATGGGATCCAGATGGTTTGACAAAGTTCTCTATGAATACCAGAACATCTTCCCTTCTGACTAAATCCCTGGAAGTTTGTGTTGAAGATGAAGTCTGTTTTCTATGCTTTTGCAGCTCTAAGTCTCTTTTCCAACTTCTACAGCATTTATCTTTGCCTGTGTTTTTGAGCCATTTGCTGCCTCCTAATGCCTGACTTCAAAATAGCACGCATGGCGGACTGCCAACAAGGTGGAGGTGGGGTGTTGGGTTGGGCTGGTGTTGAAGTTCCAAGGTTGTTGTTAACCATCATTTACAACAGTTGCTACAAAACAGGTGATTAAAACCTGAGGGGTGGGAGGGAGGGAGGGAGCAGAGTAAAGTCAATTGGTGCACTTTCTGATGGATCAAAGTATGGTTTCTTTCTGTGAAATCAAGTTGGATTGTTGTGTTGTCTACAGGGACATGACGGTCTAGATGGTCTGTGCAGTGCTGTTGTAATCACTGCCTGATTGATAGAGAAGCACAATATAAGAGCTTTTGTTTGAGAGGTATAATTGATTATACTAGATATGCAGAATTTTTTCTCATAATATTGATTTTATTCCCTTTTATATAAATGAAACTTATTGTTAAACGAGGTTGTTGCTATTTAAAAATTTTCTCTTAAAAGGAAAAGTTTATTATTTAGGTATGCTTTTGTTGTTTTATTGTTAATCCCAATTTTCCTGGGCAATAATACTTTGTCTTTTCTTACTAGTTTCATATTTAGGCAATTTTGTAAGCATTCTGCAAAATTTCTGTTTTCTTAAAATACTTTCAGTAAGAGCTAGAAGTACATACTTTGTCTTAGTGTCGTTGTAAAGACATGTTAAGGAACAGATGATCAGGGCTGAAAATCAGTTAAGGTTCCTGCTTGCTTGTTTTATCAAGGATTAACTATTCCAAAGCTCTTGTTAGTGAAGCAATAAATGTCCTTTCAGGGTAGGGGCCCTGGCCCTTGTGTTAGCTCTACCAGTGGTAGTTATTGTCTGAAAATTGTTCTTTTAATAATCTTTAGCAGTATCAAATAAATGTGTCCATGTTTCGATGTACTAACAAGCTATATATAGATAGTTGACTAATCAGAGTGTGTTAAAAGGTTGCATTCTCTAGTGTTCAGGATGTAGGAAATGGTTGGCCTGGTTTTAATTCCAGTTTTGTATTGACGATGACTCTCGGCTGATCACTGTCACCTTTGGGGCCTATTGCCTTAGGTGCCAAATGGGAATGTTATTTGTCTCCTGCTTCTTTCTTGCTTCCTATGGGTTAGGCAGACATTTTGGCGTGAATATGATGGTTGGGTCTGGTCAGCTTAGCTGGTGATATAATAACAAAGAGGATAACACTGAGTTTCCATAGATGCTGCTTCACTGCTTATCCCAGCGTCAACTTCCGATGACAAAGAGGACAAGATGGAGACTATGGGGCAGGTTTTGATTAATGCCAAGGTCATTCAACTTCCTGTCAACAACTCTGCAAAATTATAAGCATGGCAGCAGTATATGAAATGGAAGAAAATTCATAAACTTCCATCATGTCTTAAATTTAGTATGGGGAAACTGGGAGCATAATAGACAGAAAAACTCTATTTATGCAATAACACTTTTTACAAGAGCTTTGATGCAGGTTATAATACAGCACAATATATATATATATAATGGCTAAACAAGTAAGAATAAAGAAATATAAGTTAAGACAGGAAAGAAAAATAACACACATGTGAAGTCCATACATTTCAAAGGGAGCTTTGTTCTTGTTTTTTGCTTTTGAGTCATAGTATTGACTCAGGATTTTCAACAGCTACCAAAAAAAATGGCCAAAAAATAATCATCAAAAGGGTAACTTCCACATAATGAGCATTTTATACCTATTAGCCCTAATCCTCACAATAACCTCAAAGCATGCTGTCATTACCCTCATTACAGTGGAGAAAATGCATATCAGAGAGTTTCAGTGGCCAGCTTCTAGTTACATAGGCAACATGTGACTACGTGGCTTAAATCTTGGTCTCTGACTCAGTGTGGCCTTCCTCGGGTAACACAGATGTCAGATCTCCCTGCGGTCTCCTGCACATGCGTAACCTCTTTCTGATTTTGTCCAATGCCAACCCCCATTCATAGACTTTAACTCTTCATTGAGATTCTCTAATAGAATCTACTTTCACAGGAGGTAAGTGAGCAATGTAGATTTTACCAGGGGAGAGGAAGGAAGGAGTTTACTTTGCGTATCCCACATGAACCCACTATAACACCCCTATTGGGTATTCTGGTCTGCAGAGTGCTTCCTTGGTTTGCCAACCCTGGAGGTTGCTCTCTTTGACTCTTCCATCATGCTCCACTAAGCATCTCTAGCTGTTTTCTTCTATTTCTGGATCTCTCTTAAATTACATAGCCCTCTTAGGCAGTAGCAATATAGTGTTGCACCAACAACTAAAACTAAACTTCCACATCCAAGTTCAGTGCTATAGTTGGTACACCTTCAAAATCTTTCCTGGTAACAGTTCTTATCCTACTTGATAGTAGTAGGGATTATGCAGCAATTAAAAAAATCCCACTACACATTTTCCAATAGGGAAAAATACACCTGCCTCTTAGCTTTTCAGATACTTAGTTCCAAAGGAATATTCTTCAGTGGCACCTTATGGAGGATGCAGAGGACAGTGTCTCCATCAATAGGCATAACAGGGAATTTCATTATGCTTTTGCTTGTACCTGCCCCTGGTTGATGAGTCCAGGGTGCCACAGCAAAACTTAGAACATGTGAATTTCTGTAGGGCTTTCAACAGAAAGTTAAGGGTGGAGAAAGGTGAAATGAAGAATGAGACAAAAAATAAAGGTGAGAGAAACAACTTATCCAGTAATACAATGCTAGAAATGAATTTGAGTCTCCCTTCTCAGTTGTGTCCCATAAATTCCAATAGTAAACTGCAATAGTAAACTATATTGTTAATTTGCATATTAGATGAACAATGCCAAGTGGGTTTAAATGGTAATAGAATGCCAGTGCCTGGAAAGAGGCCACAGACCCTGAAAAAGGGAAGCCAAGTCTTCAACTTTAACATCACAAAGGTTTAGACTTGTGGTAATACATTGAATCATGTTATTGGGTAGTAGAGCTTTTATCAGTTCAGCTTTTATGTACTCCTTTTAGGAAATTGGAAGAGAGAAGTGCATGAATCAACTATAATGGCTCAACACATCTAATTTGTTCGGAGTTTGGCCATGGAATGAAAACAAACATTTTATAAAATCTTTTGAAACCCCCATGTAGGGAGCGCTCAGTGAGTCATGTGCTTGAACACTGGTGTGTTTTTGCCCGGGTTTTCTTAAGTTTCTCATGTCTTTGCTTTTGCTTTTTGGCTTAAACTGTTAATGCTACAAGATTCTTGGAAACTTGAACTTGATTGTCAGCCAGTGTAGTTCTCTTAGGAGAGGAAGTCCAATTTGCCAGTAATCCAAAACTGCCAAATTGTCAGAGCTCTAATGAGTATGTCCTTCAAGAATGAATTGGAGTCTAAAAATCAATGCCTTTTGATGTTCACAGACTCCTTATGAAGTGTTCTGAAACCAAATATGAAAGATTGTGATTTTTTTTTTCCCACTAAGAACAGATTTAATAATGTGTAATTTCTTTCTTTGGAAGGGCAAGCTCTCTTAACAAATATATGCTAGATTTTTGGGGGTGAAAAGACATGAGTTATAGTGAGAAAAATGTGCCATGAAAAAAATGCCCCATAGCTATTTTCAATTTCCTTTGTGAATTGAAGGAAATGCAAAGTACTTCTTCTAGTGGAGTAGTTTAGCACCCTAGAAGTTGTTCAAAGGTAGGAACCAGAAGACACAGGGTAATGAAGATATGAGCATAAGAAGAGTTAAGGCTCTCTCTTCAGCTACTGCTGTGCAGAAAGCTTGAATTCAGCTGTGGTTCATACATGAATTCAGGACTCCTCTTGTCTGCTGGGGAATCCAGATGTGGAAATAAGGCCCCTTAAGCATGTAGCTGACCTCTGTTGTCAACCTTGCTTGGATGACGTCCTCAAAGAAACTTGAAAAACATTTTCCTTTTTTGGGGTTGTGCGGCCCAGTCAAGGGAATGGTCACTTGTATTTCTCATAGAAAATTCCAAAACGGACAAGTTACTTTTCTGGCCCCCAAAAGAAAAACTTCTAGCTGCCCATTGGGATAGTACAATCCATGATCAATGCAGTGAAAATAAGAAAAAAACATGGAAGGGATTGGGGTTAGAAGTGTGAACTGAGATAGAGAAGTTGAGGGAGAAGAAGGGAAAATTGTAGGTATAAACTAAGTTTTAAAATAATTTACTTGTGTTTGATGCCTTTCTATAATTTTCTCAAAGTGTTTCTTTAGAATGTATGCTTAGGGGGTCAAAAACATTTAAAGACTTTATAACCTAAAGTCACATAAGTTTAGAGCTGCGCTCTGCCTCCGAGCTCTTAGCACTGGGGTTTGCATCTGAGAGGATGAGCAGTGGGTGTGCAAGGGTGACCCTCTGAGGGGCATGTCTCGGTCTCTAGGTTGCTGCATATTGTTTCAAAAGGCCTGTTGAACATATGTAATGTTATAATATAATTTTTATATTTGGATATCCAAGAAATATTATTCTGATAATGTAAACATCAGGAACTAATGTTGCATGGAATCATCTTAGTCTGATGTCTGATGGAAATGTGCAGAGGGTCCGTGATTCTCAGCCTCCCACAGCCTTGGGGTGAAGAGTACGCAGCTGTGTCAGGATGTATTTGGTGCTGGGGCTGTGCAAGACTACATATTTATTGGAAAGAGGGAATAGGATGAAAACAGTCAAGAAACACTGATCTAGACCAAGAAGAGCAGCTTAGGAGGTATTCCTTATCCAACGAGTATTTACTGAGCACTCTACTAGGTCTGACACTCAGGTAAGGATATCCGGTACAGAACTAGATACGGAAATAGGGAGCTTGGGTGAATTCTGGGCCCAAGACAGAAGTTGGGACCATCTTTAAATAGAAATGCTCAATAAGTTAAGGACTAAGAAGGGCACACTGTGTTTAAAAACTAAGAGATTGTGACTGATTTTGTGAAAGCATTTTCCGTAGAGGGATGATGCAGAAGCCAGGCTGTCATGGGCTGGGAAGCGTGTGTGAGGTGTGAGGGAAGAAACTGCTTCTGTGACAATCCTTCCAGGCAGCTCCACAGAAAAAGAGAAGAAAGGACTAGGGTCAAAGCTGGATTGGAACTTGGGAATTAAAGGAGACCTTTTTTAGATGGGAGATAATTGAATGCAAAGTATTTCAAAACATATGATACAGCTAATTATCAATTCACTGATGTTCACTGAAAATGCATTATAAAGTGGATTATGAGATGAGGAATACATAGCTCTTGGTCTCAGGGAGTTTGCACAACTAGGTCGCTTAATAAGGCTAATCACTAATAATAATAATAGGCTGGATGTTATGGCTTATTATGAACAGTGCTGTATGGATTAAAATATTGAAGATCAAAAGTTATTCATTCATGTAGGATCAGGGAAGGTATGCTGGAGAAAGCAGACCTTAAGAATGCTAGGGCTAGACACAGCTAATTTAGATTTCCATGACACTGAGAGTTGAAGCCAAAGTCATAGGAAGTGAGGTCTAGAGGGAGGAGAGGAGTGTGGAGGACAGGAGGAAGGGATGGGAAAGAGGATTAGCGGCCAGTGAAGTTGACTAAAAAAAGTGGTCAAAAGGCAAAGGAACCATCAAAGTGAGTTTTGGCAGCTAAGGAGAGTTTTGTTTTCATGGCTGCTTATCTTCGGTGGTTAGAATGTTATTTGCTCTAGAGCAGAGTAAGTACCAAGAAAATACCATTGCTTTTTTTTACAGCTAATAATTATTGGTACCCTTGGGAATCGTTTGTTCCCATTTGGGAACAGCCATTTCAAGAGATCGATCAAAGCAGAAGAAACCGAGTTGCAGGGGTTAAGGCGTGAGTGGGATTTCCTCCTTATTGGTGCAGGGGTGGTGAGAGAAGGCCTTAATATGAGACCGTGGCAGGGCTGGGAGGAGAGCCGAGCAAGTTTACATACATAACTGTAGGTAGAGAGGAATAAAGTCATCAGCGGTGAGAACTGAAGAAACAGGTGGGGGACTGACGAAGCATGTTCAGCAAGGCAGTGCGATTCAGCTTCTCTCTTGGTGTTTCTGTCATAATTTAATGAGATAATGACTATAAAGCATCTGACATAGAGTAGGTTTTCAGTAAATGTGACCTCTTAGTGTTTTGGAGTCAGATGGAATTAAGAAAGCGCTTACTGAGTGCCCGCCGCATGCCACACCCATGTTGTTTCACTTACCTTCACGACAGTCCTCTGAGCTCAGCATGGTCGGCCACATCCGATTCATGATGAAAGCCGGGGCTTGAGGCCTTGCGGAGGATCACAAGAAACCCCTGCAGAGCTGGGATCTGAACACAAGTCCATCAGATGCTAAAGATACCACTAGGCCTTATGGGCTTTTTCTGAGTAGTTTTGGTTTCACAGAGGAGTAAAGGAAGCAAGGTAAGTCACCTGAAGGAACTGTATTGAACAGGCCCTGTGCTCTTTGTAAGGTGAGAGGTGAGGTATCTGCTGAGATTGAGGAGGTCCAGCTAGTGAGAAGGGGGTTGAAGAAGGTGAAGAAGACTTGAAACGGCAACTTTAGGGAGTCAGGGCATCATTAAGGCACGAAAGAAGCGAAGTTTAGGGAGGGTGGATTGCAGTGAGGCTTGTTACCTAACGGTGTCTCAGATGAGTTCCCTGATGCCGCAACAGGACCTGCTGCTCAGAGACCAGGCGGCGCTTTCTGTAAAGTGCCAGATTGTAAATATTTTAGACTTTGTGAGCCATATGGTCCCTGTTGCAGCTACTAAAATTAGCTGTTCTATCATGAAAACAGCCATAGGTAATATGTAAACAAATGAGCATGGCTACGTTCAGATAAAACTTTTAATACAGTGAAAATATTCTGTATATTATAATGATGGATGCATGTCATTACACATTTGTCCAAACCTATAGAACGTACAAGCTCAAGAGTGAATCATATTTATAATTGTGGGCTTTGGGTGATAATGATGAGTTAATGTGGATTCATCAATTGTAACAAATGTGCTGTAGTAGCAGGGGGATGTTGATAACGGGGGTGGTGGGTGGAGGGAGGCAGGGGGTAAACAGGAAATCTCTGTACTTTCCTCCCAATTTTGCAATGAACCTAAAACTGCTCTAAAAAAATAGGGTCCTTAAAAAAAAAATCCTTATTAATGGACACTGAAATTTGAATAGTCATATGTCATGAAATCTTTTGATGTTTTTACAACCACTTAAAAATAAACCATTCTTAGTTTGAGGGCAGTACAAAAATAAGCAGGGAGTCTGATTTGGCGTACAGGCAGTCATTTGCTCACTCCTGGTTTAGGTGCTTGTTAGAATACAGATTCCTGGGTCCTATGCTAGACTGACTCAATCAAAATAACTGGAGTGAGACCCAGGAACCTGCATTTTAATTAGACTCCAAGTGATTTTTATACCACTCTAAAACGACTGCTTAAGGACAGAACTAGCAAGTGGAGGTGGTTGTACATGGTTCCCTGAAAAATGTTGTCTCCAGGAATCAAATTACTGAGTTTGCAATGCTCAGAAGCACAGGACAGGGAGCCCAGGAGGACCCACAGTCGTCTGGGTGGGGCTTGGCACGGAAGGAATGGCAGAAGATGCAGGGGTGAGAAGTCTCAGTTGTGGATAGTGTTTCATGGAATGACCATCTGGGGTCTCAGACTTGGCAGAAAGGCAAAGGAAGACAGGAGGAAGCTGATAGGTTAAAAAAAAAAAACAGGCGGATTGGAAGGATTCAGGCTCATGAGAGTGGGCAACAGACTTGGAAGGGCAAAGGTCAGAGGCAGAAGAGCAGCTACTTATGGTTAGAGCAGACCTGTAGAACAGGCATGAACCATGTTGGAGTGTGAGACAAGGCTGCCTTAGGACCTGACCAGTGTTGCGGAGGTGGGTGTCACTGGAGAGGAGAGGTCAAGGACTTGTGAGGCCATCGGCCTAAGAAGAGTTAAGTCAACCCAACTGGACAACACAACCAGATTGAGTATCCAAGATGAAAATGCAGATGGCCAGAGAGATGAGAGAAGAGGCTTGTCAGCTTGGCTTAGCCTGGCCAAGGAGACCTGGAGAGGAGTGTGCAATATTTAGACAGGTAGAGAAAAGGGGAGGAGGAGGAGAGAAGAGATGCACTAGTCATCTATTCCGTGCCTCTTTAGTAGGCCCTAATGCATGTAAACTCATTTGACCTTTGCAATAAACTGTTCTTTGAAAAAATACATGACCATTAAATTTTTAAAAATCATGAGTGTTTTCCTATTTCAGAGGTAAAGAATCTGAAGTTCATAGAGATTAAAAGTCCAAAGTCATACAAAGAATAAAATGATAAATTGGTCTCTATGACTGGGATGCCCATTTTTTTCTTTTCCTGTTTTTTTTGGGGGGGGGGTAGTGCTGCCACCTCCAATAGGTCTGTCGGTGTAGCTTCCTAAAGCATTGTGTTGAGAACTGATTCTGAGGTTGAGACTAAGATCAGGAAGAGAAAGCTGTGATTAGTAAATTTGCCATGAGCACAGGAGGGGAGAGCTGAAGTTTCCATCCTGTATTTCCCATCCCTTATGCATATATACTGCCTGCCTAAAAGGGAAAGATAGTCCAGTTTAGGTGGGGAGAGGGTGAGTGAGCAGAGAAAAGAAACTGAGAAGGAGCTTGTTATGTTTAATATACTATGGCAAGACCAACCTGGTTGGAGGGAGGACTCAGGTAGAGCCATGGAAAGAGCAAGGCTAGTGAATAGGATGCCGAGTTCCAGGTTTGAGTTTGCCTTGATCCTGAAAACAACAGAAGGGCTTTTTTCAGTTTTGTTTTGCTTTTTTAAAACAAGAAAGCCACGTAATGAAAATGGTAGTTAAGAAGTTTAGTCTGGTGGCTAAGAAGGGAAAGGGAATTAACAGAAAGGCTATTATCCAGAATGGAAAGGAAAGAAGTATTTCAAATATGTTATTAGGATTTGGTAACTACTTAGATATAGAAAATAAAATAAAAGAGAAGAGAGAGTCAAGAATGAGGAGGATGAGATGTGTTTCATGTGTTTCAGTGAAGCTGGTCCCTCCCAGGAGGGGCATCCGAAAGAGTTGCATAATCAAATGCATTTGCGAAAGTGTATAATTCAATTCCTGTTTTGGAGACTAACAAGACACATTAGCAAAATGCTCTGAGAAGTCCTTCAGGAAAGAAACCTTTTAAATTGTATTTAACTCATTTTTCTTCCAATTTAATTGACCATGTATCTCTTTTTTCGAACAGTATGGTATACAACACAAACTCTGGAAAATGCTAGGGAAAATTGTGATGTCATGGTCAAAGCATAAGGAAGCTCTTTGGAAGAGACCATAATGAGTTTGGTCTGGGGTTATGCTGGGATGGAGAGTAGATATCTTAGAGTGGAGACATTCTAGAGCTTGGTGAGGAGGTTAGGGCTAGAGGTACAAATTAGAAGGTAATAAGCGTAGAGGGGATTGTTAAAGTTGAGATGATGTAACAACTGTTTCCTAAGGCATAGGGGCATAAATTCCAGTTAGGGACTGGAAGGAGGAAGCTAAAGGGGACAGGGGATCCGTGGTCAGACAAGTATGAGGAGAACCTGGAGAGGGCAGAGCCATGGTAAGGGGGGAAATGATTTCAGGAGTCTGTAGTGTCAAATGCTGTTGAGTGTGAGGAGAGGTCACTGCATTCTGCAAGGTTACTGGTTACCCAGTAGTCAGTTCATGTTGGCACTAAGAATTCCTTCCACAAGAGGGTACTGAACATCTCCAAATAAACAACATGGTTGCTGCCTTCAATAGCTCATATAGTCCGGAGACCATTGCATGCAGAGTGCAGCTGTGCCAGGAGGGGTGTCACGTGCCACTGAAGCATGGGGGAGGGAGAGGTTGCTCCTGCTTCTTGAGAGCCATAAATGCCTGTGACCAGAGGTGGTCCTGGGGGCAATCGTGCAGTTGGGGACATGTGTCTGTGGTAGCTTCTGCGTCAAAGGCTCTGGCCTCTTTATTGGCACATCTTCTTTACTTGCTCAAGTTTCCCCAGGGTCCTCTTGCTGTTAGGCAAGGATCTAAGTCATATATCCCTTTAAAGCATCAGTGATGTGGAGTTTGACATGCTGCTGCTTTCTAGGTGTTATTATATTATAAAAGAACAAAGTCAGATATAAAGTGTCTGAACTTCAGAGAAGTAGGTTTTTTTCCCTAAATATAAATTCATCTGAGGTTCAAAGTAAATAGCATACTAATAATATGTGAGAAAGTGGATAAAATATTAAATATATGTTATATGTACATTCATTTATCATATATATGTGTACTAAAATATATATGTACTAATATGTGGTATATATATATATATATATATATATATATATATACTTAATGTTTTTTGCAAACCTGCTTTAAATTATAGTCACCAGGTGACTGAGAATCTATCATCAAAATAGGCAGTCCAATGTGTTCAGTATTTAATCATTTTAAACACTGTCAAGGCATAATGTATGAAAATAAAATAATAGGATATTTATAGTTAATTATTGGAAAATTGATGAGAACAAAGAATGAAATGAATAGTCTAAATTTAATATAAAGGACACCTCATTTCTATACTATCAATAATACTAATATTAAACTTTGAAAACTGAAGTGGGTCCCCAAAAATGAGCCATATCTCTTTCTACAAATTGCTTTAATAAATTGTATTGGCTTCAGGAAAGATGAACAATTTCATTTAGTGACCCAGAACAGGAAGACTTGCAGCTAGGTGAGACTCTCATGTCTCAGAAATAACAGTAATGATTGTCATTTGTGAGTACCTATTATATGCCAAGGAATTTGTAAATTGTACTTTATGTGTGATCTCATTTACAACAACATGGTGGTAAATATTATTTCAGATTTACAGATGATGAAACTGAGACTCAGAGAGCAGGAAAAAGGTTTGATTTGAGTCTGTGCAAAGCCTGTGTTCTTTCCACCTCTCCACCTGTGAAGTCCTAGTATTGCGATGAAATGTCTTTTAAGTTGGTGTCAGCATCCTCTCAAGATGACAAACGTGATAGACTGTCAAAAGTTGGGGACAAAAGCAGATCAGCCTATCTAGGTATTAGGGGAGAGCTTCAAGATGTTTCTTCATCCCCTTACCCTCAGGTGTGGAATTGTGGAACATTTCGAAATCCTTGAAGAAGAAGGTGGTCTTAAAATTGAAACAGGTAGAAAGCCATAAAGGTGAGTAGGTGCTGTAGGCAGTGGGGAAGGAAATGGCCTGTCAACTTTTCTCATGCTGGAGGTGTATGGCAGGTTTGTTAGAAACACCACATGAAGTTACGCGTCATCATGGGAAGTGGTGCATAGGAATGTTGGCCCACCATGTCCTGTGTTTCAGGCTATTTTAACCTACAGGAAAGAAAAGTCTTACAAATTCATGGTTAGATTCCCTCCTGTTTTGAAATGTTTTTACCCAGGGTAAGTTGAACTCAACAACTCTGTTTCAGGGAAATTTAACCCTCATTTTTCTCTGCTGAGAGTGAGTCCGCCCATTCCCTTGATCCCTTACCTCTGCTCACCACATAAAAGAGCTCCACTTTCCTAGCCTGAGCTCCCTGTTCTTTAGTCTTCGTGTTTGCTTTACCCATTCCTACCTTCGGGCTGTTGTTATGCACTCTCGTATTTTCATTTTGCTTTGCCGTATGTTGGGGGTGGGGTGGGGATGCACCGTCTGGGCAAATACCTTCAGTAAGTTTGCTCTTTGTTCTTGAAACTTTTGTTGTAATCTTGTGCAACAGCACACCCCTCTTTTGTGGTTATTTTTAACTTCATAGCTTCCTCCAACTCTCTCTTGAAACTTTATAGTTTTGTTCTTACTTTTTTTGTCAGATGTTCATTTAAGACATTATTTTCCAAGTTCCCCGGAATGGTCTCTCTTCATCCTTCTCTTTTCTGTTTTTCTTTATTCCCTCATGCTGCCTTCTTTTTCTAATTTCTTTTCTATCTTTCCTGTTGTTTGTGCCTTCATATACCCATTTTTTTCTCTTCTGGAACTCTGGCTGAATAAACTTCTCCCTATGGTATTCTTCTGAAACTCTGCTTTATCTTTTAACCTTACTTCTCTTTTACTCTTATGAAATCCTGCTCCCCCACCAATCCATTAACTTTTCTTCATTCTTCAACTAAAAACCTTCCCTTCAATCTGTTCCAAACTCATCAGATGTTTGATCACCTCTGAGTTTTTCCTTGACCTTTTCCCAACTACTTTCTTGCTATCCTCTACACTGAAATTGTATTTACCAAAGAAGTTCTAATGACTTCCTACTGGACAAATTGAATGTTCTTTTATCTGTGATCCTCACCTTTCCTGGCAATGATTCTATCTGTAGGCTGGTAGATCATCTTTGAAGTATTTTTGAAGCAAGGTGAGCTCCTTTTTTGAACTAACAAAATATCTTTTAGAGTATACATCATTTTGTTTCTTTGTTTCTTTGCTTATGAGAATCAGAGATTACTTGCTGTTTGCATTTCTAATAGCTGTCTTTAAAAGTGTCTGAACATTTTGGTTACTTTTGAATGACCATAAATGTTTTTCTGAATTTGGGTAGGGACCTCTTTCCTGAACAATAGGTGGACTTCTGAGACAGAGTTTTACCCCCCACAAACACACACACATTAAATTTCCCTAAATCTAATTTGTAAGATTTTCACTATAGTCAGAAAATCTAAGTAAATGACCTTTTGGAAATAATTTTCTTAGTCATTTTGGTTTTTGTAAACAACTTCAAACCTCCTCAAACTCAAATTCGGTTGAAAATTAGAATTCTAAATACTTCTGAATAAAATCTTAAAGAATAAAAACTCCTTACACAATTATAATTGATGATGAAAATTACATTAGCCTTTATTTGGCTTCCTAAATGAATTTTTTACTTTTGTGACTATTTTTGTTCTTGACAAACTTTAATCATCATTGTGAACAACAAAGGTTAAAAGTTCCAGCAATAAGGGAAAAATGGTTTAGAAATAAAGCGTTGTGTCTCTTTAACAAAAGCCTTAGAATTTCAAGTTCAGGTTGCCACTTTCTATTTTCCCCTGCTAAGTGCAAGGGGGTGTAGCCTTAGACTTTTCTGGTTCCTTCATGCAGGTTTATGTCACTCCTATTAACATTATTTAAATATAGCTTTCTTAATTCCTGAGAATGGTGCTGAAAATAGTGTTTTGACTAGTAAAATGTGGAATACAAAGAATACAAAGACAAAGGCAAGATATGCACTGACTGAAATATGTCATTTTAATAACATAATTACTTGATAAGCACTTACATGATTTAGTTACTGATCTTCAACCTTTCAGAGCTGGGGAATGAATTGATGATATATTGTATACAGGTACTGTCAAAAATTTGGAACAATGCTATATTCTCCAATGGCATTTTAGGAGGCATATTTCTGAGCTGTATCAATTAAGTAGCTCATCATATAAAATAGGACAGTTCGGTGAAAAACTGCAGAACCAGATAGTTTCATAGCAGAGCCAGGTAGTTTTCTGAATTGGTACTATCCTTAATTTCTCCAGGCTAGATACATTTTAAAGTAGGGAAAAGAATAATGTGCAATCTTTTTTCCTGATTTACGAATATGGGAAAAAGTTCAGGAGTGTGATTTATCCTACATTCCACCAGGATTATGCAACTGAAAACATTCTCCAGAACATCAAGTCTAGGCACTGTCTCTGCTTTGAACTTAGACTCATCCCCCAAAAAATGTTGTCCTCCATGGACATGAAGAGGAAATACTGATGATGGTTCCTAGGAGTAAACATACAAGTTAATCTACCTGTAGTGAAATGCTATCAGAGCAAACTACCCAATGTGACCCTGTCCAAATTCTCTCATATAGGTGAAGTCAGGTTAAAATGATGTTTATGGGCAATCTCTAGGGGATAAATGTCAATATCTATTTATTTCTCAACTTTTTTTTATTGAGCACTTATTTGATGCGGATACTCATCCAGGCACTGGAGATAAAAAGGTGAGCAAGAAATTGTCTTACTCTCATTAGGGATGAGAGGTCATTAAAATTACAGGTAATTCCTGGTTTTATGGACAACTACAATATAGTAGGATAAGTGATACAATAGTTTTAAGCCCACACTGCAATAGAAACACCCAGGAAGGACATTCAGCCAGGTCTGGAGGTGCATGGGGTGGGTTCAGGAGAGAATTCCTGGTTCCTGGTTCCTGGTTCAGGAGAGATGTCAAGAAACAGGCATCTAGCTGATATTCAAATAATGAACAGTGTTGGGTAGCTAAAGAAATTGCAGGGCAGGGAGAATATTCCAGGAAGTGGGAATAGGATGTGCAAAGTCCCCAAAGTGAGAAAGTGTGGCCCAGGGAGGAGACGAGGGCAGAGAAGTGAAGATGGAGAGAAGAGTAAAGCCCAAACCATAATCAGTTTGTATGTCCTGCTAAGGAGTATGGCATTTATTTAAAATGTAATAGGGAGCAATGAAAGTATTTTGAACAGAGGAGCAACATAGACACGTTTGTGTTTTAAGAAGATAACCTATGTTATGTAATGATAGGTGAAGGGAGCAGGGATGGAAATGGAAAGCAGAGTCTGGTCAAAAGGCTTTACAGTCATCTGGGAAAGAGACTGGTGGTGCCTGAGATAAGGAAAGTGGATAGATTTGGGGAGATGTAGGAGATAGCATTGATAACACATGGTGATTGGATATTGAGAATGAAAGAAAGTAAAGAAAGTAGAAGGACTCGAGAGTCTGTTCTGGGCAATTTGAAAAATGGTGGTGCTATTTAATTAGAACAGGGGAGGAGGGTACATTTGGGAGTAGAGAGTTGAGTTCAATTTTGGACATATTAACTTTAATGAATACATAAACGGATGGGGCAGTCATACTCTTGGAGGTTTTAGAGGAAGTTTCTCATGGAATTATAGAATAGTATCAAGAAGTCTTCTCAACATTAACTTTATATTTTGGAACTGTTTCCCAAAGAAAAGCAGATTATTCACAAAAATAGAGTTGAAGCTGGACAGGAACCTGGTCTTAGCTCTTTTCCCAATGTTAGAAACAAGGGAATGCATGGTGAGCAGACTAAGTTGACAATGGAGTTTCATCGCTGTGAATTGCCAATGAATCCCCTGATCCATCTCCTCGAAGAAACAGGCAGTTTGGGTACTGCAAACCCGGGCGGCTATAGGAATGTCTGTGCTGGAATAGTGCTCAGCAGTGTAATCCAGGTAAAAATGAAAGTTAGGGATGTGTTGTGGGGATGGGGAGAGAGAATCTAGAGAGGAGAGACTGATGGGTCACAAAAGGAAAGGAATAAAGCACGTAATATGAGGATTACTCAGCAAGAGAATTGGAGTCACAGAGGCCTAATGCAGAGATTAATGGGTGGAGTTTGTAAGCATATTAGCTGCTGTGGGCCTGTCTCAGGGGCTCAGGCTAATGCTGGAGGCTGCTTTTGGATATTCTTAGGAGCGTGGTGCGGGCAATATTCATGAGGACAGCAATAGGGCAGATACCCATGTTTCCATATTTGGGTCCTCTTTTCCTGTAAGCCTAGAACCTCTTAAATTTTGGGGGTAGTTTCGGTGTTAGAATTTCATGCCTGAATGCTGCTCCTGTTGGTGAATTACTTGCTTGGGATTTTGCGATAGGGAGCGATGAGTGGAGTGGAGTGGGGAGCCTGTGGGATGTGTAGGCAAAGCTGTTGGCCAAACTCTGAGGAGGAGTGTGGGTGTAGATTTCCTAGGAAAGTTCGGGGTTGTGGGAATACTTTTAAGAGGAATTGAGAGTAAAGGGTTGATCTGGACAATAGATGATAGTTAACAGCAGCTTCTTGGTGTGACTCCTGTGTGCAGTCCCAAGGAGGTGGTGTCTTGGTCACTGGCCCTGGCAGGGGAACTCATTAGCATTTCCCTTGTAGGGAGCCTGATTAGGTTGGGAACTGAGCTTCTGGAATAGGTCTTCGCGGTGGTTAACTTTTTGTCACTTGGGACATAGAGTGCCCGGATTAAACATTATTTCTGGGTGGTGTCTGCGAGGATGCGCCTGGATGAGATTGGCGTTTGAATCAGCAGACTGGGTAAAGCAGATTCCCTTCCTCAGTGTGGGTGGGCATTGTCCAATCTGTTGAGGGCCTGAATAAAACAAAAAGGTGGAAGAAGGGAAAATTCATTCTCTCTTTCTGACTGCTTAAGCTCAGACACTGGTCTTCTCCTACCCTCAGTTTGGATTTACATGATCAACTTCCAGTTCTCAGAGCTACACCCCCGGGTTTCCTGGCTCTCCAGCTCGCAGATCATAGATCACGGGACTTCTCACTCTCCAGGATCAGTTGACCCAATTCCTTATAATAAATTTCTCTCTCTCTCTCTCTCTCTCTCTCTCTCTCTCTCTCTCTCTGTCACACACACACACACACACACACACACACACACACAGAGGGGCACACAGAGGCACACACGTACATACACACTCTGCTGATTATGTTTCTCTGGAAAAATGTAAGCCTGACAAATACAGGCTTAAAATTAAAAGCTTACCTTTGCCTCTCATTATATTCTGACTTGTACATGGAAGCCAGTGGCCATTACCAGCAGAGACACAAGACACTTCTGCTAATAACAGAAGGCTTCATTGCCATGGTGACAAAGGGCAAGTCCCAATAATAATGAAGGTGGGGCCATGCAAATGAATGGCCAGCCCATTAGAGCACAAGCACATCTGTCTTTCTGCCACACATCAGTGGTATAGATACAAATAAAGAGCAGGTTTGGACAAGCATCCCTATGAATTCTTGTTTCTCCTTGTCGTGCTGGCCCTGGGTGCTGTGCTCATAGCTGAAAAGGCTGTGAGGAAGGCCCAGGTATTCTCCTAGCAAGCAGACTGTTCCATTCCAGAGGTCAGAGGGGCTCATCGCTATGGTAAGTCACTGTGCAGAATCTCCCTTGTTCAAATTGAGCCCATGACACTAAGTCAGTTAGCTCTGTTGGTTGTGAAATCCAGTCATGCACTGTCCCTGTTGAAGTCTGTAAATCATGGCTTTGGATACATTTTGGTGTATGAGTCTCAAATACCTATCTCAGGGCAGTAAGAAAACCAGGGGATTTCCTATGTAGGGGACAAAAGAGTCTACTATTACACATTCTCCCATTGAGCATTCCTACAGAAACGTGAAATAATGAATGCCTCTTGCCTGGCTTTCCAGAGAAAGGCTAGCTCTGCACTTCTCTAAAACGCAGCATCTTTAGCAGGAAGCAGGATACACTGGCAGAATCATTCTAAGAAACTCAGGAGGAGTGATTATGGCACATATGCAGGCTCTGTCCAGGAACATGTTGTGAGCATGAATTCTACCCCGTGAGGCTGACACCAGTCAGTGTAGTCCGTTCCTCTGGACTGAAGGCCACTTTCCTGAACCAGTGTCCACTCTGGTCACCTCAGCAGACTGGCTTGGAACATTCCCTCCAAAGGATCCTAAAGGACGCCCATTCTGCATAAGGTGGTCTTGATAACATTTAGGCAGAAATCCTAGAAGACACTTAATGAACTTTTTCCCTGTCTAGGAACCTGTTGGTTTGGCTTTTGTGGGAACCTAGTTGGGAGGCAATTCTGTTAATAGGTGACTGTGTTCTCTAGTCCTAGTGACTTGGGAGCCTTGAAGGTGGGGGTGATGAATGGTGGCAGGGATGACCTAGATATACTTGGATGATGTCAACACACATTTAACAGGCCAAATAGATTTTTGGCTCATATTTAAGTAAAAGAAAGAAAAGCCCTCATATGCTGATATGCTTCTTCTAAAAAAGTTCCAAAGAGATAAAATCCCATCCAACCATTTTTCATTCATTTCACTGTCTAACAGCTTTTAAATATCGCAGATGTTTTTTGTTACATAGACAGGGAGACATGTTTACAGCATAGAATTAATTAGGGTTAAAAAGGATGAAAAAAATTATAGTTCATTATTTTCAACTGTTCTGGGGGATGGAAATGGAGGTCTGAGTAGGAGAGCTGCAGGCTCTAGCCTCTCCTAAATGTAGTAGCTCCACTTTTATCTGGACTCTCAGGCAAGATTCCTTTGCACAGTACATTTCTTGGCTAAAAATAAAAGTCTAAAAACCATTGGTATCATTTATTTTCTTATTTGTAGATGTAGAAACTGGGCCTCAGAGAGGTGAAGAAAGCTGCCCAAGAACCCATAGGCATTGAATCAAGGCAGAATTTTGGTCTTCTTACTCCAACTGGTTCCTTCCTAGGTATCTTCTAAATTCTCAGAATGGTTCCAGGGACAACCAGTGGCTTGAGTGAGCTCATCTCAAAGGGTGCATTAGAGTCATGCTAGTTGCCTGTGAATTTACTAGGGACTACCAAGAGAAAAATATACTAATGTTAAATGAAGTTGGAAAATAGAGTGCTAACTGAAGTTACACAGTTTTACCTACTTTATTTCTCCCCACAATTTTAAATATACTAATATGAATATCAAACCTTTAACAGGCTGAAACAATATATGCGTTTTATTTGACAATGGAGTCCTCTTTTCATGGAGCAACTTAAGGGGCCAGTTTTCCATGAAATACACTTTGGGAAGCACTCTCTTCAAATAGGGTCACCAACAGACCCAATTCCAAATGGCTTCAGCACATCTTAAACTTCTGCCATTGTAGTCATTCTTCTGGGTTATTATTATTCCAGTTAAAAATACCATTTAATTACTAATACCAAAGCACTAATTAACATGCTACCCTAAAGTATTCTGTCATTTCACTAACTTAGTAGTCAGAAGGAACAGCACTACATGCAAGTTAACAGCACAGGCTCCAACCGCAGACTTCTTGGACTTGTGTCCCTGCTTTGCCCCGTCTGGCTCTGTGACCGTGGATAAGTTACCTAACTCCTCTTTGCCTCAGCTTCCTCATCTGTAAAGTGTGGATATTATTTCTGGAATGCACTTTCGAATTTTTCATGAAGGTTTTTGATTCTTTAAAAAGGTGGTGTCAAAAGGAAGAACTAATTCATCAAAAGTAGAAACTGGTATTTTGCAGTTTTCCCTAGTGTTCATCTCAGTCCCTATTATATGAGCTGCTTCAAAGCCTTTCTAGCTATTATCTTAAATGTACTGGTTAAGAATAAAATCTCTTTTGAAATTCTTATTTATTCCTCAGAATTCTTTATTAGCATTCTTGACATTGACTTACACAGCATTCTCTTCACCTTTGAGATCACTTTCCTTTTGGAAAAGTAGGAAGGGTGTGTGATATGAGAACCAAACTGTCCCACTCTCAGGACAGGAGATGACTGTTTGGGAAAAATCAAATACTTAGCAGTTGGTCATTTGGAATAATTCAAATTTTCAGAATGGTTCCAGGGACAACCAGTGGCCTGAGTGATCTCATATCAAGGATTATATCAGGATTATATCAGGATTAAGGACCTTATATCAGGATTAAGGACCAAGACAAATAGCTTTTCCCCTTGACCTCCTCTGAGATCTTTAAGCTTCTTCAGGAAAGAAAGGGTAAGGTTAGGAAATAGTAAAAGATACTCAAGATATGCTGTGAGATTGGACTAGACTTTTTTTTCACAACTGAGACTATTTGTTAATATCTAAAAATGAATGGAGAAGTTATAAGTGCTACCTGATGTATTTCCAGTGGGGAAGGGAGATTTGACAAAGCAAGGCTGAAGGGCTGTGCAGGGAAGACAGTAAAGTTGGTATCTGCTCTTAGGAATCCATCTCATCTAAAGAACTGACTACATCTATTTGCCTGTCTGTGTTCTCATTGGATGATGGACTTCTGAGGGGCAGGCCTATACACCCTAATTTCTCACTCAGCTTTGTCTTCTTAGCAATTGGCATTCTGTGGCTAACCTTATGGTTTTTACTGGGTATGAAAAATAAATAGTAGGTTTGCATTGTAGGAAGAGAAATAATCTGAAGTGGCTTTTAACCTAATCATTGCCTCCATCCAAAATAACCCCATGTGATGATCTTACAAAAAGCCTATTCTTAAGTGTTTCAGTAAGTGAAGTCTTAAAAACTTCATGGGAAATTTTAATTTTAATTCATAAGTTTTATCTCCTTTATTTTCCAAAGTAATTTGAGGCTTCTCTTAATAATTAATTTCTCTTAATTAATGAAGCTCATTTCATTTGAGACCTATGTTATGTGGTCCTGATATATTTTGGAATTTTACAAAAGAATAAAACTATTCCAGCTATTTTCCTTACAATCCATATTGAATTTGTGCATTCTACTAAGGATTTAATTGCTGTTGAGTAAAATAGTGGTATAATTCTCCAGTTTCTTTATTTAATATTCTCCATTGGAAGGAGGCCTCAAAACTAGAGGCATCTGGTTTTCTTCCTGCATCAGATTCACATGCTGCTTTAACTGTCAGTGGCTGAGATGAATCATGTCCAACCATGCTTGGGTAACAGTTCCAAGACCTCTTGGTACTGTGTGCAGATCAATTAACAGCAAACACTTGGTTGAATAATTCAGTATTACTGTCAGTTAATTGAGAGTCTCAGAAGGCAGTTCTTCTATTTTCCAGCTGCTAGGTAGTTATAATAATTGTTAAAGTATTTTTTATTGTATTTTGTTTCACAAGTACTTTACAATTATAGTATTTAAATTAGCTCTTTATTCCAAGAAACATTTCTGGATGTTTATCATTGTTCATCTTACTTCGCATATGATGAAATCTATAAGGACTTGGTTTATGACTTCTGCAGGTTCAGAGAATCCTTCCTACATTTTGTTATCCATTCTATAAACTTAAGATGCTTGTGGAATTTGAAAGGGAAGTAACAAAGAATGTTAGTACTTAAGCACTAATATATGTAGTAATTAATTCCTGTTAATTTTAGAAAAATGTTCATGTCAAACTCCTGGGAGTATTTGGTTTTAGACCCTTAGTATTTAGGCATGCTAAGTGGGCTGGCTGGGAATATGATTAAGAGAGTGGTCATATATTTCCCTGCCCATCATTTCATTTGGAGCTTGTTATTTTTTAAATAGAGGTTAGAATACATAGTAATGTACATCCAACTTTTTAGAATCTGAAAACCACAATTGTCAGAGCCATTCTCTGCATCTCCAACTGTAATTAAACAAGTATGAGGAAAAAATAAAGTTCTGAGTCTGACATTAAGCATTCAAAGTTAGGCTATATTAGAGATTCAGTTTTCATGCCAATACCCCAGAACTTCTGTCCTAGTATCTTATTTTACTCTGTTGTTCAATCTAGCCATATTTCACTTATTTTTATGTTTATTTAATGGAAAGCCAGAGTGAAAGAAACAGAACTCAGTCACCAATATTTATGGAGCCACTACCGGGGCCAGAACATGGTCCCCAATGGTCTGGAGACTTGTGAAGAAGCCAGGGCCTAGGTCCCTAGAAGAAAATCTACGATTTAATGGGGTGGGGTGGGGTCGGATAGATAAAAAAAAAAAATAGCAATCCTCAGACCTTACTTCTGTGTCTCTAGAAGGCATGAGATGAGATTATTCCATAAGGAAAGGACAGAGAAGGCTTCAGGAAGGGGAGTAGCAGATTTAAACCATGGAAATAGAAGCAGACAAACTGTGAGTCAAGGATGTGCGTTAGTCTGATAAAATCTCTCTTCTAAGTCCAGAAATAAAGTCAGCATCAGAGCTTTGGCTCTTTAAATGAGTGTTTGTGAAGAGACAGCCTAGTAGAGTGTGTATATGCATCTTTACTAACGCCGTATTTCCAAGATTAAAGGAAGATTCTCTAACTAAAAAAGCTCAGTGAGTTACAGTTTCTCACCAGTCCAAACAGGGTTTTGTGCCCACCAGAGGGGAAGAGAGTGGGTGAAATTGTTCCAACAGTTGAAAGATTCCTGGGAAAAATAGGTCCTTTCTTGTCTAGTCAGAAAAGGGACAGCACTTCTGCCAGAGATCAGTTGGTAGATAAGCCCCAGTAAAGACTGGGTGTGTGTTCTTCTGAAGGCTGGTTTGTAGAGGAGACCCTTGGGCACCTTCTTTTAAAAGACTAGTAGATGTCATCCTGACCCTTATCTAAGCAACCAGCTAGTGAGTGGCTGGACTGCCCAGATGAAAAGGACCTCTTGATCCCTTTAAAACTTGTATCTAGATAGCAGTCACATACAAATTTCAAGCATTGCATTCAGGCTCACATTCGACTCCTGTAATATAAGAAGGATGCATCAGCCTGCAAGGTCTATAACTTCAGCTGCTTTAGGGCACAGTCTGTTAACCAAAGAAGGAAAGTTTGATTACAAAGCATCAATTTCTTGGTGGGGTTCCCTGGCCTGACAGACAATATGGTGAGGCAAGTAGTTTTCTTGCTGGAAGCATAGAATACTATACAATGATGTGTTAAGAATTAAGAACAATTGGAGAAAAGGGGGGTGCTAACTGGCAGAGGGTGGTGCTGTCCTTAGTTTTCAATTTTGAGGAACTATTAGAAGAAATTTGGAGTTTTTGTTCTGGAAAGAGGTCAGGCAGTGGCACTTGATAGAAGTAATTTTTGCTGCTGTTTAGGGGGAGGATGACAAAAAGAATGTGATACATAGGCTGCTTATCCAGATATTAGTTTTTGGGATAGAAGGGAGACAAATGGTACTCTTCTTATTTTTCAGGTGAGAGAACTAAAGCTCAGAGAGGTTAATTATATTTCCTGAGGTTATATGGGTAATTTGGATAGATCTAGGACTTGACCCAATCAATGTGTTTCTGACTCCAAAATCCATGCTTTTATTCTTAAGATAATAAAGTAGATATAATAAATATTGTAGATGAAATGATTATAGAATCTAACAATGGATTCAGGTGCTTGGACAATAGTGATACATATGCAGCACTGGGAAAGCATTTCTCTCTATAAGAATAGCGGGTCCTCACTATTATTGCTCGATGTTGACTTAGTGTACATCAAGATGCCTTAATGCATCAAGAATGTTTCTCAAAGTTGAATAATGTAAAGACTCCTTATTTTAATTATATAATAACTATTAATGATTATTATTAAACTTTTTATTATGAGAAATTTCAAGCACAAAAAATTATAGCATAATTAACTCCCCTATATTTATTACCCAGCTTCAACTATCTTCAACATTTTGCCAATTTTATTTTACATATTTCCTTAACTTTATCATTATTGTTTGTACAAATATTTTTAAAAAATCAGACATCCTGTTTTTTACCTGTAATTATTTCAGTATATATCTTCAATAATAAGGGCCTTAAAAAATAGAGCAATGATGATATCATCACCCTTAGCAAAATTAATAGTAACTTCTTAGTATCATCCAATTTTCAAATTCCTGATTGCTTCCATATTCAAATTTTCCTGATTGCTTCAAAAATATTTTATATGTAGTTTGCTCAAATCAGGATCCAAACAGTGTCCACACAGTGCATTTCATTGTTTTATCTCTTAAGTCTCAGTTATTTTATAACATTTACTCTTGCTCCCCTCCCTCTTCACACCTTATCTCACATGCCATGAAATAGTTGGGAGACATGGGCCATTTGCCTGTAGAACTTCCCACATTCTGCATTTGGCTTATTGTATCTTTATGGTACTGTATATGTCCTTGACATTGTTCCTAAGTCCACTGTATACTGGTAGTTAAATTTAGAGGCTTAATTAAATTCAAGTTCAGTTTGTCTTTTGAAGAAAAAAAATATTTTTTTACTTCCTACTTTCTCATATCATGAATTGCATATTTGGTGGTTCTACTTTTAGTTTGTGTAGTGGTTGTGGTATGTCAGCCTGACCTCTCCTTTATAAATGTTCCCATCAACATTTTGTTAATGGTTTAGCAGGCATTAATATTCATTGCCCAGGTCAATTATTACATTAAGAGTTAGAAAATGGTGATTTCATAGTACTATCATTCCTTTTGCAATAGCTGGAATTCTTCTATAAATAATTTTCCTTCACTAGCTCTTTGTTACCCCAAAATACAGTTTGTACTGGTACTGCAAGATACCTGTTTGATTCCTTTATCTAATTTTTCAATTTTTATAGTAATAGTTGATACTGTAACAATCTCTAATGGTGAACAATGGGCTTTTTTAGTTTCATTATGAACTTACATGCATGTGTGTGTTTGTCCCTGTGTGTGTATAAAATTTGACGTATTTAGGTGCAATATTCTTCTTGATGCTCAAATTGACTCATTTAAGGCCAATGAGAACCCTTCAAGTTGGCTTCTGTGTTCTTCCAGCATGACCACATTAGTCTGGTAGGTCTCTAGCTTTTAGTTAGAATAGACGCCAGAGGCTCATCTTATGCATTTCCTGTTCTACTTGGAATCAGCCATTTTTCCAAGAATCCTTAGTTCCTTTTATTGGCAAATGGTATTTAGAGACAACAATCTGAGAATTAGAGAAAAAAAATTGGCATTCATGCTAATTCAGATGGAAAACTATGGCGTTTTTGGCTGAACTTTTGTATTTTATACTTCCATTTTTTTCCTTTCCACTAAAAGTCTTGGGTTCTAATTAACAATATTAGAATACTTATTTGCTTTATGCCGCAGTGTACCTATAAGAGCTATATTAATAACAATGCCAACATTAGTAACAGTTAAGACTGAGTAATACAATTTAAGATTTCTTTGAATTTCTTTTTGCCCTTATAATATAGCCCATGAAAGACTGTCAATATTCTGTTTTGAAGTTATTTCAGGTATTTCTGTTCTCTATGTGGTTATGCCATCAACTTGATATACACTTTGGTTCATTCATTTCCATTTGTTTTAATTTTTAAGAATTGCTTTTTCTCAGTGTATAGAAGAGTCAGCTTGCTGAATTTTCACCACCACCCAGACCTAGAAACAGAGCAGTGTCTGCACCTGTAGAAATCACCCTTGATTCTCTCTCAGTCACTAGGCCCCCTCCTTTCCAACAGTAACCACTGTCCTAACATCTACCCCCATAAATTAGTGCTGCTTTTTTTGAACCTTATATAAGTGAATCATACACTAGGCATTTATTTTAGGTCTGGTTCCTTTCACTCAGGATTATGTGTATGAGAGTCACCAGTGGTGTTCGTACAGCGGTGATTGTCCATCTTCATTGTTTTACAGTATTCTATGGTATGAATACACCACAACTTACTATTTTTCATTCTACAGTTGATGGACATTTAGCTTGATTCTAGTTTGCAGCTTGTAGAGAGCTGAATAATGCTACCCCGCAAAAGATATGTGCATGTCCTAGTCCCTGGAGCCGGTGAATATGACTTTGTTTAGACAAAAAGAGTCTTTGCAGATGTGTAGTTCAGATATGGATTATTAAAAGGAAAGCCACAGACCCAAGAGCAATACTGGGCCAGGTCACCAAACTGGGGCTTAATGCTGAGCCTGACTGCAATTTCAACTCCCCCAGAAATGTAGTCTTCAATCAGGAATTTTCCAATCAGCACCGGTGGGGTCATGTGTCACATGGGCCCTCTCCATCCCCCAAGAAGATGATGAGGTAGACAAGACCCCTTGCTCTTCCCAACAAGGGAGGGCGACCTGCCCTGAAACAGTACCTTCCTGTCTTTCGCTAATAACTTCTTGACCCACCCCACTCCTTTCTATAAAGACCTTCCATTCTGTACAACTCCCTAGAGCATGCTAGATGGGATGCTGCCCAATTCATGACTAGATCAAAAGTCGATTAAATCTTCAAAAAAAAAAATAGAATGGCTTTTTCTCTTTTTTGACTGATTTTTAATTATGGAAAATATTTATGTTTTTAATTCAAAGCTATATATAAAAAAGCATTAAATTAACTGTTTTCATCCCTGTCCCTGCTACATATCCTCCACCTCCCCCATAAAAACGAGTTTTTTGTTTAACTTTCCATGATTTCTTCTTGAAAATATAAGTAAAACTGTATGCATACATGAATATTCTCTTTCACCTTTTAACCAAACAAAAGCATACCACAAACACTGCTTTATACTTTGCTTTATAAAAACTTAATATATCTTGTAGATCACTCCTTATTAGTACGTAGAGATCTTGCTCATTTCTTTTTACAGTTGCATAACACTTCACTGTGTGGTAATATCATAGTATATTCAGCCAATCCCTTATGGACATTTGGTTTCTTTTCAATCTTTTGTTGTTATAAATAGGGCCATGATAAAAACCTTTGTGCATAGAAAATTTTATATTTTGCTAGTTTATCTTTGCAGTAGATTCTAAAAATTACATTTGGGGTAGATCTCAAAGGTCAGAGGCACAAGGAAATTCTCCTTCATATGTGATTGTGCCATTTTGCATTCCTGTCAGCAGTGCGAGAAGGGCTTGTTTCTCCTAGACTTGCTAGTAGAGCGTGTTCTCTAGCTTAATTTCAAGAAGAACCTCTCTAGGTGGAGAATATTATTGTAGAGTTCCAGGATTGATTTAAATGTTTTTTATTATTATTTTACTTAAATATCAGAAAACGTTAAAAATTATATAAATTCTTTATGCTTATAGTTGTTATAAAACTATAAAACAAAAGCACATATGCATATTAAATATAAACTACAAACGCAATGCAATTTGTACTAACAATTAATTATATTTATGAAATGAAATGGCCACTTCAGCGTGTGAATATCGCATAGACTCTTGCAGCACTCAGGTTCTTTCGCACTGTGTATGGACATGCTATAGTGTGCCAGGTCTATTCATCAAGACCCTTTTGGTTACAGGGATGGAAATTCAATTAAAACTAGCTTAAGCAAAATAACAGCAACAAAAAGCAACTTTGGGGAATGTATTGGGTCACATACACATAATTGGGAGGGTGAAACAAGTATTTAAGAAGTGAGTGAACCTAGGTATTAAAATTCTTTCATTTATACTCTGTCTCCACCTTTGACCTCCATGATAGCTTCATTCTCAGACGGTCTTTATCTGTCTCAATCCATCTGACAATGAAGATGGCCCGTGGGCAACTCCAAGCAAAAGTCATCTTTACAGGTAAAGATCATATGAGGAAAAGAAAAGTTCCTCCTGGCTTTCTCTCAGAATCCATAACCGCTCACCAAAAAGGATTCTGATTGGCTTATTTGGACCACATGTTCTCCCTTGAACTAATCACTGAATCCTTTCATTCACCAGTCTGGGTCAGATGCCCAACTCCAGGGAGGAAGGAAGGTAGCTCTCTTGAATTTCAGCCCTACCAAAAATCCCAGAAGGAAGACATACAAGACAGATAAAAACTTATGAATATCCACAGCATTTGGAATGACTCCATTTTCTGTATTTCTCTGTAGGAACTATTAAAAAAAGTTTAGTTTGGACCTAGTATACCATTAGGTATACATCATGTTCACGTGATACAGGTTCATTATTTGCACATCAGGTCTGCCTTTGCCCTTTTTTTCAGTCAGATATAACAGTGAAAGAAGAGTTACTTGTAAGAGACACAGTCACTGAAATGACACAGTGGTTCTCAGCTGCAAAGGGTCATTCAGAAGAAACTTACATAATTTTAATTTGAACTGTCATGAGAACCCAAGGCTACAGATATTCTAAGAGAAACATTCAGACCCCCACTAAATCTGTGCAGATGCCATTAGAGGATTAGTTCTTTAAAGCGTGGGTAGACATGGAATAATTGGTTTCATTAATAAAGTTTTCTAATGACTTTCTAATGATTTGAGTGCTTTTAAATTGGCTAATAAGTTGGGTATCAAATTTGGTATCCAACCTGTAATTTATAAAAGCAAACATAAACATAAATATAAAATTAAAACAATTGTATATATTAATCTGTATGGCAGGTGCAACACTTATGCCCACAAAAATGCCACCAGCTTAACTTTAAACCCAATTTTCTAAACTCTCTCCTTCACATGGTAAGAAATCCAAAGTCTATCTGAGTATCTCGTGTGATTTTTGGGACTGAAGGGGTTCTCTTTTCTGTACCTTTTGTCAGTCTCCCCTTTCCTTAATGTGGCTTAATTGGGGGTGAAGTTTAAAGACTAGAGAAATCTACTGCACTACCTAGAAGACTCAGTTCCAAGAACTGAGAAAGAAACTCTGAGAGATTATTAACTGTATTGAAGATGTGTAGATAAAACTCTTTTGTAAAGGTAGTTGTAACCATGTCAGGATGCAATGGAGAGAGATTTAAAAAAAAAGTTACTGACTTCATTTAGCTAGAAGTCATAGGATAGGACTGAGAATTTTTATCTAATTTAGCAAGTGCTTCTCGTGTCCCTGACCTGAGGCTGCCTCTACTAGCCAAAATGTTCTCATCTATAGAATAGTAGGTGGGCTACATCAACTCATAAATTGTAGACATCTTTGCTAGTTTATAAAGGTAGGGTCTTTGGTGCTGAAGGAATGAGAGAATGGATTGATATGAAGGTTAATGTAAGATATCAGAGAAAATGTTTCCCTACAAATTTTGACTTTAAGCAAAGATATTTTTCTTCCCATAAGAACACATAAAGTAAAAATGATAAAATATGGAGGAAGAACCAGCTACATGGCTGGTATGAAGATAGTAGAACTTCTGTTCTGAAGTACCAAATCTCTACCTAGTGCTAGAGGCAATCCTTATACAAATGGAGACAAGATGAAAAATAAACTGGAGCAATTGTTGTGTAATATCTTTCTATGTTGACAGTAACTGCATAGTTGGGGTTCGGATTTAATAATGTATGTAACTGTTGAACCAGTATTGTATACTTGAAACCAATATAATATTGTATATAAACTATACTTCAATTAAAAAAACTGGAACCAGTCTTTATAAAAATTTACTTAAAAAAACCCCCACATAATTGGATGAAAAAGGCACTCTGACTTTAATGACAGTTTTGTATTTTGCAAAAAATTTTTTAAATGGGAGAAATTGCCATTGACAGACCATGCAGAAATGACTGTGAAAAGATGGAAGTGACTGAACTCAAGAATAGAAATATTGCTTTGTAAATGAATCCCCAGGTTGCTGGAAACCATAAGATACCAAAGCCTGGGGTAAGGTTGACTTTGTGAAGGACCCATTTCCATGTAAATTATTGCAACTTCTTAATGTGCCAGAATTTTTGTGGTTGAATTTTATTAATGGTATGGGACTTAGGTGCGTAAATCCTCTGTGTCATTGGGATAGTGAAACCCTTAGTATGCAAAGTCTCTGTTGAAATCAAAGGTAATTTGCATAAGATCCACATCGGTTGCTTAATGAAGAGTGTGGCTGGCCCCTAGTGCATGCTAAAAAGCAACCTGAAAACCCCGGACACAGAATGGCTTTCTGCATTAATGTTGTTCAGGAAAGTGCAAGCTATTAAATATTTTCACAGTATTAATATCTTAATATTTAACCTTAAGCAAGATTTTAAAACCACTTATCATCCCATTGCACTTGATATGTAAATTTTTAAAGCAATATTTCAAAAGGAATCAAAATAATGGAATTAAAATGTTTATGAATGCTTCCATTTTAAAGGAGTTAGCATCATGTAAGAGTTAATTCTGACTCTTATACCAGTGAAGTAATTATTTCATCAAGTGGAATTGACTCTTGGTTTCTCAGTTTGCACAAAGAAAAAATCAAAAGCAGAATCAGAAATTAAATTGAAGTATAAGCAATGTGTTTTAAGTAAAAAATAATAACATTTGGCTGATGTTTTCAAAGCTTGGTTTTTATTTTATTTTATTTTTAATTTATTTTCATTCTACAGCTTCCACAGGGTTTTCCAGCAGGTGTCACTGTAGGCAAATATAAAATGATAAATACATAGTTGATACAGCTTGACACCAGTGGTTCCTTGAGAAGAGAGCAGGTTTATATTCAAACTTCTCAATTATTGTCTTGGTTTTTGTTTTTATTAATATCTGTCTCCTGGCATTATTTTCTGTTCCTGTTGATGCATTTACAACTTAGAAATACTACTCAGTTGAAATAACAGAAGCAGTGCTATGAAATGATGACATGTCAAATAGCAGTCATTTGGGGGGGGGGGGCGGCCAGAACCCTTATCGTTTTAGAGGAGAGAATCCTGAAATCTTGAAGTCAAACTAAAGCATAATATTTGAGTTTTGAGGACTTTGGGGGATCTTCCCTATTTATTTAATAGTTTCTGATTTTTATGTGTTTTTTTTTTTTAATGAGTTCTGTTACAAAACTGAAGCTTCATCAGGTAGCAAAAGCTTTAAAGCTACTCAGCAAAACACTTATCATTAGTCTGGGATAAATATGAGAAAGGAGAGGATAGTAATAATAATACTGATTCCTTGAAATTATGATTCAATAGTTGGGTTAAAATTGAACTCACGTTATTCAACCTGCAAAGAACATCTCATTAGAACCCAGAGAAACCATTTCTGAGCATATGATCATAAGGAAATCCAGACAATCCATTATTTCTCTTTTCCTCCTTCATTTTAGTATGCACAGCACAGGGAAAGGGAAGCGGAGTGCTAAGGTACTGGCAGGAGAATGTGTTAGGAGTTAGTCCTCCTGATTTCAAAGTTTTCCTTTTTCCTGGTAGCTGTGAGCATCTCCAAGTAGCTTCAGAGCTTCTAAAGCTTCATAGCTTCTTCATCTGTAGGCTAGATGTGGCTGTGGACAATTTGACATGTGCGGATAAGAGTTTAAAGAGAAATGCACACAACAGAAAGTGGCTTAAAGTACTTCCTCACCCCATGCCATGAAAAAGGTTCTACATGATGATAAAAAACTTATGTCTTATATACTTCATTCTTAGGATGACAAAGTTATATTCCATGCATCCAAGCAGGTAAGCAAAAATATTACTTTCTCCATTTTATAATCAACTCACAAACTCTCAGGGAAATTGCTGGTTCCTGTGACTACAGTTCTTTAGCCCAAAATAGGTTCCATATCTTCTGACTCACTTCTTTCCTCTAGAACATGCAGCCTAAAATAGGATTGTGTTTTGGAATCTGAAAACATGATTTCCTTTTAATAACACTGCCAGAGCTGATTGAGGCCTGACTATATCTGGACTGCGGAAGTACTATACCTAAGTACATCACACACGTTCTCTCAGTTACTTTTCTCCTTACTCCCCTTTCCTAGGAGGTGGGTACTATCATCCCCACTACATTGACATAGGAACAAATTCAAAATGCTTAACATGTACAGGATCCTGCAGCCAGGAAGAATGGAGGAAGGGCCTGGATTAGGGTCTTTTCAAGCCCAGAAGCCTTTGTTTTTAACTACACTCCCAAGTAAGAGCGGCATGCCCTTTAGGAGAATGACAAAACTATTATTGGGAAGTTACACAAAAAAGAACAGTGCACTTTTCCGTGTATTTTGTGGCCTTTAGAGTAGAGCCAGCCTCCTCTTGTCTAAGGTATTCAGCTATAGTCCTATAAAGTGACTGTGTTCAGAATAATAATCCCACAATCTCTAATGATGTTTCCCTGATTCAAGCAGAACCACATGTCTATACATTTAAGCCAAGATTCTTAACAAAATCAAAGGTTCTTCTGGGAAAAGAGAAAACTCAATAACTACAAACTCTGAGCAAAATAATCTCATAGCATATCACAATTAAAGAAAGTGTAGCAAAAATAATAAAAGAATCTCAAAGAGCCAGGAGCTACTTACAGTTCAGTTTGCACCATGATAAAACATTTCCATCTGAGGCCTTTGAGACATTGGGACTGTAACTTCTGTAACTGTAATGTCAGTAATACTTTTCAGTGGATTGGAAGCCAGAGAATCTTGGATTTAAATCCTAATTCACTTCCTAAAGCTCAGTTTTCTCATCTTTAAAATGGTGAAAATAGCAAATCACAGCAAAATTGTTTCCAGTGGTTGTTATGTGCTATGTATTGTTCTACGCACTTTACAGACATTTAGCATTTTATGTTTCAGCAACCCTGTGGGATAGACACTATTATTTTATCCCCATTTTACAGAGGAAAGAATGGAGGCTGAGAGATTAAGGCCTTTGCCTGAGACCATGTAGTGAGTACGTAGTAGAAATGGGGTTTCAGTTAGCTTTTGACTCTTAGTGGCTCTTAACTGCCACAGGAAAATGCCTTCTTAACATGGCTGTTATGAATGTTTAAGAGGAAGATTTAAATGATGTAAACAATAAACAATGCTTGGCATATAGTAGAAAGCCAATTTTTTTTGTTTGTTTTTGAAACTAAAAAGGAGAGCTTGACAAACTCATCCTAAGATTATAAGGGAAGCTAAGAATCTGTCTTAAGGAAACTAGGATTCTGTTTTAAGGAATCCATGGATATTTAGATGTTATTTTCCCATTTTCCTATTCATTAATTCCTACCTACTTGGCAAGCTTCTGTATCTGATAATGACCAGCTTACTACTGTGTCTGGAGTCTCTTTTTCTGTCCATCTTCTTGTTTTTCCATAAGGCTACTGTCCTTCAAAAGCTGATGGCCTTTGTTCCCTAGGCCCAGGCCCCTAGTGGGTGAGCCTTGCTGCCTTTAGTTTCTATCTGCACTCGGTACTTATGCGTCAGGGCTGGGAGTTGATGCTTATGGTAGAAATAAAGTTATATTTAAGCATGAAGGAGTACACACATGTACAGGGTTTGTAATTATATACAAGTTATATTAGAGATCATAAAGTGAATTTAAAAATTATGTAAAATATTAGGTTTACTTTTTAAGAGATAACTATGGTGTTAAAGGTAACATATTCTCATTGTAGAAAATATAGGAAGTATATATAGAAAACCATATTCTCAGTAAACAGAAATACCTGCTGTTAACATTGTATTCTTTCTTTCTAGATTTTTTTAACTTAATTAATCCATGTGATTTTATATCCTTTTAAAATACTCTTTTTCTTTACATTAAAAATTTTTTTATAGATTTACATTTTTAAAACACATCTGAAGTGTCTTGCGATTCATAATGGTGAGACATGGCATACTTAATGGTGGTGAAGTCATTGTTAAAGTGATTTCTTTTTAGTCCAACAAGGTTTTTCTTTCAGTATTTAAATACAATAATTATCTGAGAGTGTCTTAGACATGTCTTTCCCAGAACGCATTAAGCATGTTGGGAGGTTCTTGCAGTACCGCTGAGGAGAGCTGCTGAGGGTTGGAGCAAACTGGAGGCTGTGTGGACTGAGGGGAGGCAGTGTGCTGCCGCGTGTGGGACTCCCACCATCAGGCTTTTACGGGGTGGGGTAAGAGGCTCGTCGTATAGTTACAGTCTGCCTGTTTGAGAACAAAAAAACATGAAGCAACAAAGTTCTATAAGAGTAGCTGGCGTCTTAGGCTTTTCCGGCTGCTATAACAATACTGTAGACCCTGGGAGGCTTATAAGCAACAGAAATCTATTTCTCACAGTTTGGGAGGCTGTGAAGTCCAAGATCAAGGCCCAGGCAGATTCAGTATCTGGTGAGGGCCTGCTTCCTGGTTCATGGGAAGCTATCTTCTTGCTGTATCCTTACGTGGCAGAAGTTGGCAGGGAGCTCTTTGGGATCTCTTTATAAGGCACTAATCCTGTTCATGTGGGCCCCAGCCTTAGGACACAATCACCTCTCAAAGGCTCTACTTCCTAATACCATCAGCTCAGGATTAAAATTTAAAATGAATTTTGGGAGGACACAAACATTCGGTCTATAGCAAAAGTTATCCTTTTAAACAGGAAAATACAATACACTCAAACTTAATTCAGGAGCTAAGGCAACAGACTGATGTTTTCCCTTTGATTAGTATTAGGAGGTTTTTTAAAGCTATAGGTGTCAAGACTCTCTGAGGCCTTGAGATACTTGGACAAAACAACAGAAATGTGTGGACATCCATGGGTATGTGGTTAGTTGATGCTGGAATTCAAGATGTGAGCAGTTTAAGTTTACTTTGATGTAAAATCAAAGTAAAATGGAGAACTGGAATTAGATTAAAATGGATAAATAGTAGTTGAAGTTTAATGGGAAAAATGCTGAATTTAAATCTTTTTCAATTTTGCCCTAAGTTATGTATTATAGTTTCCTTCTTTTATCTTTGGTACACTCCAATCACCATTCCATACAGCAAACAAAATGATCTTGTAAAGAAATAAATTAAGTCCTATCACATGCTTGCGTAGAAGTTTTTCCAAATGGTTTCCTGAATATGACCTTTGAGTCTCTTCACTCATAATTCCCAGTCCTGATGATGTTTTTTAAAACGCTACTCAATACTCCAATTCCAAGCCTGCCCCTTGTTCCCAATTCACTTGGTGAATGTCGATTTCTCAGCTTGGTATCTCTGCAACTTGGATAAAGATAGACATAAGTCCTAAAGAGAATAGATATATGGTGTTCATGGAAATTCATGGGAAGGAGAACAGGGTGTCCCAGATACTTGGAGTGATCTTTGGTCAGGGAATTATTTATGGTGACTTATACACATACGTATATAGGTGTACACATGTGCAAACACACACACATGATATCCTTTCCAGGAGCACAAAAATCTGTGATCTTTATGATGACTTGAAACAAAAATTAGATGACAGTATCAGTAAAGTTAAAGTACTTTCTGTGATTTGGTGTGGGTGGCTAACCAAAGTTAAATCAGGAGCAAATTTACATAATTTTAAAATGAGTAGAGGAGATTCTGGTAAAGAAGAAAAAGCAGTTTCTTGGGAACGTTTTGGGGACGTTTGCTGCAAGATTTTAATCTCCATCTAGGTAAGCATGACCCTGAGGAAAATGCCTGAGGTGATACCTCATCTGTCCATTCATTTCCTTCATCCATCTATATATCTTTCTTCATATTCTAAAAAATATATTTCTACATTTCCAAGAACAACTGGCTTTAAAGCATATTGTAATCTGATGAAAAAATAGGAAGGCTGAAATTGAGAATGCCTTGTTAACCATTTTGAGAGCTTTGAAATAGATCCATCCATTCATCCTTTATCTATCCCTCTATCCATCAATCACTCACCCAGCATGCATTGAACACCGGCTAAATTCCAGATGCTATGCTAGATATTGTGCATTCAAGGACATATACCCTTCCCCATTGTGGGGGGTGTAACAGCCTCAAGTTATAGAATGATCATTGAATTGAGATACAGAAGGACTGTGTGTGACTTTCGTAGCCAGTAAATGACTGGAGAGAGGAGAATGAGAGGAAAAGGCCCATGAGGACGGAGAGTGTTCTGAAGCTCAGGACCGAAATAAAACTGACAGAGGACTGAGGGTTGAGATGATATGTGACACTCTTTGTATCTTACCCTTATTCATTTTCCTGTTCTCTTTTCTTCTCTGATTCTTGGATATTCATTTGTCACCTTGTCTGTGAAAAAAAAGTAGATGTCTGACACTTAAGAGGCATCCAATTAGCTCTAAGTTATAATGTCCAATAAACAGTTTTCAATAACATTTTATTAAATAAATGAATGAATAACAAATTTTATATCCTAAGGCCTTTAGGATTGCAAATTTGAGAATATGATCATAGCATACTTTCCCTATAAAATCAATCAAAGTATAACCAGTTGAAATAACCTCTTCAGATGGGAGCAGATGGTAAATGTTAAGTTGAGAAGCCCTCTCTCAATGATCTTTGTCGCCAGCTCAGACTATTGACCTTTTCTTGCTAAGAGCCATCCAGGGCCACCTCTGGGTGCCTTCTCAACTTTTTCCATCCCTTGCCACTGGTCGCACTTCATGGTACAGGTGTCACATATCATCTCAACCCTCAGTTCTCTGTCAGTTTTATTTCGGTCCTGAGCTGCAGAACACTCCCCCTCCTCATGGGCCTTTTCCTCTCATTCTCCTCTCTCCAGTCATTTACTGGCTACGAAACTCACACACAGCAGCTGTCTATAGGGCTGACTTCAAATTGAGGCCTCTACAATATGAGGAATGACAACGGGATGTGGGCCAGTCAGGGGACTACTGTACACATGGTATAGTCTGACGCCTTGCTCTGGACATTCCTTTCCTTCTGTCTGGTATCCCTTTCCAGCAGTCTGTGTTTATAAGAAACAATCTACAGAGCTAATCCCTCTGAGGTATACTGATTAATAATGACTCCTCCTTCCCCTGGGAAATTACCCTTTTCAAATAGACTCATAAACAATGTCCAATGCACTCTGGTAGAATTCTGGGTTCTGTGGCAGGCTGATAGGGGAGATCTGTTTGAGCTGTGGCTTTTCCAGGTGATCTTAATCAAGAACAAGCTAAAGAGACTACTTACATCCTGACCTGTGGAATGTTGGCTCCACAGGCATCCATTCATTCATTTATTTATCACACTTGTATAGAGGTCCTACTATGCACCAATACTGCAGATATAAACAGGAAGAAAAACAGCCTCACCTCAAAGAGTCTGGAGTCTAGCAAGTATTAAGATGCACAAACAGATTATTATGGCACAGCATGTTAAATGGAATGATAGGGATACAGCAGAGACTATTGGAAGAGCATCTGACCTATGGGAGCATAGTGTTGGTTGGAGAGGATGAAGGGCAAAGGGCAGGTAAGCTCCTGAGCCTACCCACACTTAACTTGTAGTAAGACCAGAGAGCTTAAGATATGTCAGTGATCCTAACAGGGTTAAGTCAGAAAAACAGTTCATGGCAGGTAGCTCAGCAGAGGATATTTGGTATGGGAAGGGAGCTCCAGTGATATTGGAAGAGCTGAAAGACCAAACAGTGGACAGGAAGGTAATCCAGAAATTAGCAATAGCAGGAAGCTACCAACACCCTTAGGGCTGGAGGGACCAAGGATAGAGGTATTACAAAGCCCAGGAGACCGAACTACCTGGAGCCTGTGGGAGCTGGGACCACAGAGGATACATAGCTATTGCCAAACACTCTGGAAGCAGAGAGATGGGGAGAAATTCCCTAGTTGGATTTCTGTCTGCCCTTGAATTACATGTCACTGCCTCCCATTGGCCAAACTAGCTGTAAACCAGTCAGCCAGAGTGCCTGAGAATGGAATTTGCAGGAACCAGCCCTTAGTGATTCAGCATAGCAGGGATATATGGGAATGCGCCTGAGAGCAAATAGACAGATGACCAACATAGTCATCTTAGGTGCCCTTATAACATCTATTAATTTATAGAGGACAGCAGACTCAGAGCCATCATTTGCCAAGGTTGTTCGATTTGTTTCTAGTAGATCCAACTCTGGAACCTGAGTAAGAAGAAAGAGTAATGATTTAAGTAGGATTTATTAAGGTATTATTATGTTCCAGGCCACGTGCAAGACTTCTCATCTATGTCATTTAATTTTTCCAATATCCCTCTATAGTGGCTTTCTGACTCCCAGTCCAGTTTGTTCCCAAAACCAAATAATCTAACATTAACAGAAAATTATCATGTTTTCAAACAAGGAAAGATTTATAGGAAAACCTTTAGGTAAAAGCTAAAGAATCTTGCAGTGTTGTTTAGTATCTATTCCGTGCATTAGCCAGGAACAGGATTCATTATGTACATTAACTTTTTGATAGGATAAGCCTCAGGGATGCTAAGTGAGTGGATCCCAGAATGTAGGCTAGGAGCCCATGGGACCTGTATATGCACATTCATGCCTTCTCCACTGTGGACTTGGGGCAGTGTTCTTTCTGCCACAGCTGTATTCTGCTACTTCTCAAATGTATGTCATTGCTAATGTGGTGGGGAAAAATACACATTTGTTTAAAATTATGACTTAATTCAGAGAAGCTGTCTGTGATTTTTTTCACCTCAAGTAATGGACAAAAAATATGTAACTGCCATTGTGTGATGGTCTGAGAAATTTTCAGAGTTGGAAAATGGCTCCTCATGCTTAGAAATGTAGGGAATTCATCCTTTTATAAAGTATTGCTGTGGGGAAGTAGGCTATACAGGGAGATCTAGACCAAATTAATGATGGCTAGCATTTCCTGAGTGTTCTGGGGCTGTATGTATATTAAATTATTAATTCTCAGAGCAACCCCATCACTGAGCCCTATTATTATTAAGATCCCCATTTTAAGATGAGGAAATAGAGGCATGGAGGGACTAAGTAAGGCCTGAGATCTTTGAATTGATAGGTGGCAGAGCCAGGAATTGAGCCCAAGCAAACTGATTTCAAGGTTGATATTTTAAACTACAGCTTCTTCTGCTTCCAGGGTTTTTTTTCCTCTCTCTCTATTTTTGGTAAATCATGTCAAGCTTAAGTTAAATAAAACTGTATAAGGGTGATGGCTACAGACCTAATACCTATCGGCAGCAAACTATTAACATGAATTTCCAGGAATTTTACTTGTGTTTAAAACACCATTTTGATTTTGGCATTCTTTTTAGGTAATGATAAAACACATATATTATTTCTTCTCATTTTCAGACTCATGACAATTATGTAATTTCCTTCACCTAAGGTAGAGCAAACTGTTAATAAATTGAGTGGTTAGTGCTTAAAGACTGTTAAAAACCACTTCAAATAACATGACAATCTCATCTTTACAGTAATACAAGGTTGCTACTTAGCTGAACTACCCAAATACAGAGATCATAGTTAAAATGTTTTTGAGTGGGAGGCGCTCATGTTGCACTGCCTATTTTACAACATCCTCTATGCCATGCGCCTCAACCCTCATCTTTTAAAATAAAAACTTGCAGCACTATTTAAAAGCTCCTTTTCTTAGGAGTGAGATTCCTCTGAAAAGTAATGGCCTTGCCAATTATATAGTTTTATAAACAAAGCATCTTTGTATCAGTGGGGAAGTATGTAAGACTGAAATGCGCAAGGCAAGGAATTTTTCTCTACTTGAGGTATAGAAGAGGAAAATATCATTCCCGTTGAGCATTTTGGAAATGCCAGTTTTCCAAAACAAAAATATCTTGATGTTTGAATTAAAACATCTTTTTTTTTCAATTTGAAAAAAGTCATTTTTGCTTGTCAGTAGTGGCCACCCTTATATAATTTTAAGCTCAGGAAACATCTTTCCAGTGTCCACGTCCCTCCCTGTTCCACAGTACCCGGATGGTTTTGCCGGGGAAGAAGGACGCGCGGTGTTTGCGGATTTCCATATTCCCAGCAGCAGCGTCCTTATAATCAGGGCTGCGGGCGCAGCAGCCACATCACATCCTTTTCATTCCATAGCCAAACAGTATTTGTTCTATAAACATTTCTTGAGTATTTTCAATGTTCCAGGCTTCGGGCAAGGTTTGGGGGATACATTCATAAGTAAGAAATGGGCCCTGCCCTGAAGGAGATACCAGTTTGGGAGAGGAATCCTATATGTAAATGGAAAATTACAATGAATGTTTAATTCGCAAGCGAGATCCCAGAGTGCTGTGGGAACTGAGACAAAACAATGATCTGTGCTTTGGTTGTGGAGAAGAGAAATAATGGAGTACTGCTGGCCAAGAGAAGTTTTCAAAAGAAATAAGAGTTGAGCATCTGGAGTGAAATGAACAGTCCTTTAGAGAGTGTTGGGAAGAGCATTTCAGCTGGAGGAAAAATATAAAGTTTAAGAGAGGGTATGAGGAATTAGACAGGCTTGAATTTGAGTTCCATGTTGTGCAATCTGAACAAACTACTTATCCTCTCAGAATAAACTGGGGATAGTAATCCCTACCTTGCCAAAGTGCTTGGAGGATTGTTGACAATGTGTGTAATACCGCTGCACAATGCAAAGCACCTCCCTTCTCATGGAGGGCTCCTTCTCTTCATTCAAGTCATTTGTGCACAGCTCTAATGTTATGTCTTGACCATTCTTACTAAAGCTACCTCTTACCCCAGTCAAGTTCTTTCTTTGATTACATAATGATTTCCAATCTCCCCACCTGGAATGTAAGCTCTATGAAGGCAGGGATTTGTCTTGTTCTCTGCTGAAAACGTGAGATGAGGGAGAAGCACTGGATGTTCATGGGAGAGTGAGCTCCAGCAAGGGTCTAGAGGCGAAAGAGAACAGGTCAAGTTTGTTGTTTATCTGGAACTTTAAAGTTCAAGGGTTGAACAGGTTGTGGAAAGAGGCTTGAAATAAAGCTGGAGTGGCAAGCATGGGATGGGTCATAAAGAATTCTTTATCTTCATATGCCACATTTAGCCTTTTATCCAGGAGGCTGTGAGTTGTCCTTGGAAATGTGGAAACAGGGAATGACAGAATTAGATTTTTAGCAAATGCACTTTGGTGGGAATGGGGAGCAGTTTACAAGGGTTGTATTATGGGTTTAAATACTGTCCTCTTGCAAAAAAGATAGTTGAATTTCTAACCGCTAGTAACTCAGTATGTGACCTTGTTTGGGAATAAAGTCATTGCAGAAGTAATTGGTTCTGGTGAAGTAATACTGGAGTCAAGTAGTTCTGTATGCCATATGACTGGTGTTCTTATAAAAAGGGGACATTTGGACAGAGACAGACATGGACAAAGGGAAGATGGTATGAAGAGACACAGGGAGGCTATGTCCACCTACAAGTCAAGGAGAGAGGCCTGGAACAAACTGTTCCCTCTCAGACCTCAGGAGGAACCAACCCTGCTGACACATTGACTTTGGACTTCTCACCTCCGGGAGTGTGAGACAATAAATCTCAGTTGTTTAGGCCACGCAATTTGTGGTAGTTGTTATGGTAGCTCTACCAAACTAATACAGAAAATTGTAGACCAGTAAAAAGGACCAATGAGGGCCTGAACTAAGGTGTTGGGATGGGACAAAGAGAAAGGATTTGATAGATAATCTGTAAATAGAATTGACAGAACTTGGTGACCAATTAGATGTGTGGAATTATAGTTATTCAGACAGTCCTGGCTTCCTTACTGTTGGCTGTGTGAACTTGAACAAGCTATTTATCCTCTTCATGCTTCAGTTTCTTCATCTGCAGAGTATGAGCCATGACAGTTCCTATCTTGTTGGGTTGTGAAAGTTAGATGAGAGAATTCAGGTTAAAAATTCTATTGCAGTGGTATGGTAAATACTTAATATGGTGATATTGGTAAATATAGTAAATAATAAATATTTTTTTAAAATATGTGGGTTGTGCGAAAGGAATTGAGAATGACTCATGTTTCTGACTTGGCCATCATATGGGGCTATGAAACACTGGAGAAAAATTGGTTTGGGAAGCAGGATGATAAATTCAGTTTTGGTTAAATTTAAAACATACAAGCAAACTGTCTATTATTAAAAATACACTGCCTTTTATCAATGAAAAGTAAAAAAGAAAACGCACCACCTTACCTTTTATGTTGGTTTTCTTGAAGCTCAAATTTTATATTTTTAATTTAACAAAAAGTTTACATTGTCCATTAAAGATAATCTCACATGGAAAATGAACTGAGCGCCACTGCATTTCTATGTTATTAGAGAAAAAGAATTACAAAAATTATATTTGTTTAAAACCCTCAAAAAATCTATATTGATTGACTTGACTGTTACATTGGAGATAGAAGTATTGACTTTTGACAATTTGACCAACAATTAGTTCTTAATTAACTTGGGGTTGTCAACTTATGAGCACCCTCTCTTTTGGATGAGTGATCTCAGATGCGGCAATCTATAGCAGAGAAATGGAGTCATCTGACAGAAATTGTCCTCGGCTTGGTTTCAATTCTAGGGTTGCCAGATAAAACACAGGATTCTCACTTAAATTAGAACTTCAAACAAATAATGAATGCTTTTGAAGCATAAATATGTCTCAGATATTGCACAGAACATAACTTATATTAAAATAAGGGTTCATTGTTTATCTTAAATTCAAACATAAATGGTGTTATGCTTTTTTATGTGCTAAATCTGGCAATGCTGTCTCAGTTGTCTTTGATGGAATGTGCTTCTGTGGGAATATTTAAAATAGGTTAGATTCATAATCATCCTGACTTGAGGTATAGTGTGCCTAAAACTTGGTCTACCTGATTTAAGGGCCTTTCTTGAGCTCAGGGATTTGCAGGCAATGATTTAATGGAGAGCATATAAACAAGTGCATTGGGAGTAAACACTGCCAAAGGCAATAGAGTATTTAACAGTGTACAGAGGTTGAAAGGGCCAACCACATATACAGTTTCTCAGAGTGTTTTTTTTTTTTAAGTAAGACTTCATTTATCAGATGATTTCAATGGGCAGCTACTTTGTTTTCCCTCTACTGAAGAGTAGATCAAGGCATAATGAGTTTCATGGAGATGATAAACCTCCCCATTACGCTCACTTTTGTATAATGTGTTTTCATATACAGTTTATACAATTACACTCTAAGAAATAAAATCCCAAGCTTTTTTTAAAAACTATTAGAATTGCAATTTTTTTTAATGATAAGGATGAATGATATGGGATTAAATACTATGTGATTTCAGTTTGGGTTATAAATTTATCTGTGTAATCCTCTTTGCTTTCTTTCAGCTCATCTAGTCTTATGCCTTTTGACTTTGACAAGAAGCCATCATGGGGCTATTCTCAGTCTTGAACACTCACAACCAGAGAGTGGCATATATGAGAAAACATGAAAGTTTTGCTTGTAACTCTGGGTGTGTGATTTTGTCGCGGCAGAAATTGCAGTGGTTAGTTTGTGCTTCGTCACTTAAAATTAATTAGCTTCTTTGCTATAAGGCACCCAACTTTGACTTTTCTGCAAACTGAATATAATTCTTGGGAAGTAATCCAGAGATGAAAATTATACTTCTCACTGTCCCTAAATATTTACTCCAAGTATTTTTTAAATGGATATTAGTTTTTAAAAGAGCCTGAGGAAAATTAGAAGCAAAAATACATTGAGCTTTATTCCCAAGAAAAACAAAGTAATATCAGTAGTTCCCAGGCCACTAATTCTCTGAGAAATTTATTTATAAAATTTTAACATATTTAGAAAGAAAAAAAAGGCACTGAGAAGGGTTCTCCTCACCATTTTTTCACTGGCCCCTCATCACCAAGCTGCTCAGACCTGTCTTGCCGCATCCAGAGAACATACCTTCCTTTTCCTTCAGCAAACAGGTACCCCTATACCCCCCATTTTTTGTTTAATCTAAGGGGCTAAGGGGGAAGGATGGAGAACTCACTATAAGCCCCCTAAGTCCCTGTACTTTCTTTGTTACTATCTGGATTTAGGGTAAAACAATGCTGTTAACAAAGGTTATAGAACTCCATCATGTGGAGAACGGACTTGAGGGGGATAAATGACAGCCAGAAAGTTGTTACAATGCTTTTCCAGTAAACCAGGTGAGGTAATGATGACCTGAACCAGGAAATTGCCTGTTGGAATGGGGAAAAGTGAGTAGGTCCCAGAGATGTTTAAACAGCAGTTGACTGAACCTGAAAATGGCAGACCATGGAAAATGGAATGAGGGAGATTGTAGAATGATTTCCAAGCTTCCAGATTGGGAAATTAGTTGAATAAACTATGATAGGATAAAATGCAGAGTTGCAGGTATGTACAAGGACGGGTTAAGGAAGAGGTAATGAGTTCAGTTTTAAGCAATTTTAGGCACTTGTGGATACTGAATTTATGTATTCAGTCAACAAATATTTGAAGTACCAATTACATGCCATGTAGTGTAAGTGAGGGTCACAGAGGAAGAACACTGGATAGAATTTTTAAAGACATAGTCTAATTAGGGAGATATACAATAAATGAACAAAAATTAATAAATAAATGTATACAGTAAATCTTGAGCACTGACTGCAGTAGAAGAAAGCACCTTTATATACTGATTGATTTCTACTTAAAAGTACATCAAGTAGGCACAATACTGCCTGGCCTTTTCAATCTCTGGTCCACCTTCTTTTTCCTCAGATTTCCAGCAGCCCCTCTTCGTGTCTCATTTTCAACACAAGTCTCAAAAGAGAAACAACTCCTCTTTCCACTATCAGACCTACCAGCCTAGCTGCTTTTGTATCCATGTACTCTGCCTTCCCACTTTTCTAGATCTAAGAAGTATTTAGAAGGATTAATTAACCAATGACCCAAATATTGCACAGGAAGTATTTTTCTTTAAATTTTTTATTAAGGTATTATTGATATACACTCTTATGAAGGTTTCACATGAAAAAACAATGTGGTCACTACATTTACCCATATTATCAAGTCGCCCACATACCCCATTATAGTCACTGTCCATCAGCATAGTAACATGCCACAGACTCACTGTTTGCCTTCTCTGTGCTACACTGTTTTCCCCCGTGATCCCCCACACCATGTGTACTAAACATAATACCCCTCAATTCCCTTCTCCCACCCTCCCCACCCACCCTCCCACACCCCTCCCCTTTGTAACCACTAGTTCCTTCTTGGAGTCTCAGAGTCTGCTGCTATTTTGTTCCTTCAGTTTGGCTTTGTTGTTATACTCCACAAATAAGGGAAATCATTTGGCACTTGTCTTTCTCTACCTGGCTTATTTCACTGAGCATAATATCTTCCAGCTCCATCCATGTTGTTGCAAATGGCAGGATTTGTTTCCTTCTTATGGCTGGATAGTATTCCATTGTGTATATGTACCACATCTTCTTTATCCATTCATCTACTGATGGACACTTAGGTTGCTTCCATATCCTGGCTATTGTAAAAAGTGCTGTGATAAACATAGCGGTGCATATGTCTTTTTGAATCTGAGAAGTTGTATTCTTTGGGTAAATTCCAAGGAGTGGGATTCCCAGGTCAAATGGTATTTCTATTTTTAGTTTATTGAGGAACCTCCATATTGCTTTCCACAATGGTTGAACTAGCTTACATTCCCACCAGCAGTGTAGGAGGGTTCCCCTTTCTCCACATCCTTGTCAGCATTTGTTGTTCTTAGCCTTTTGGATGCTGGCCATCCTTCCTGGTGTGAGGTGGTATCTCACTGTGGTTTTAATTTGCATTTCCCTGATGATTAGCAATGTGAGCATCTTTTCATGTGCTTGTTGGTCATCTGAATTTCTTCTCTGGAGAACTATCTCTTCATATCCTCTGCCCATTTTTTAATCAGTGATTTGCTTTTTGAGTGTTGAGGTGTGTAAGTTCTTTATATATTTTGGATGTTAACCCCTTGTCAGATATGTCATTTACAAATATATTCTCCCTTACTGTAGGATGCCTTTTTGTTCTGTTGATGGTGTCCTTTGCTGTACAGAAACTTTTTAGTTTGATGTAGTCCCATGAGTTCATTTTTGCTTTTGTTTCCCTTGCTCGAGGAGATGCATTCATGAAGAAGTTGCTCAGGCTTATATTCAGGATATTTTTGCCTATGCTGTCTTCTAAGAGTTTTATGGTTTCATGACTTACATTCAGGTCTTTGATCCATTTTGAGTTTACTTTTGTATATGGGGTTAAACAATAATACAGTTTCATTCTCTTGAATGTAGCTGTCCAGTTATGCCAATGCCAGTTGTTGAAGAGGCTGTCATGTCCCCATTATATGTCCATGGCCCATTTATCATATATTAATTGACCATATATGCTTGGGTTTATATCAGGGCCCTCTAGTCTGTTCCATTGGTCTGTGGGTCTGTTCTTGTGCCAGTACCACATTGTCTTGATTACTGTGGCTTTGCAGTAGAGCTTGAAGTTGGGGATCATAATCCCCCCAGCTTTATTCTTCCTTCTCAGGATTGCTTTGGCTATTTTGGGTCTTTTGTGGTTCCACATGAATTTTAGAATGTTTTTCTCTAGTTAGTTGAAGAATGCTTTAGGTATTTTGATAGAAATTGCATTGAATCTGTAGATTGCTTTAGGCAGGATGGCCATTTTGACAATATTAATTCTTCCTATCCATGAGCACAGGATATGTTTCCATTTATTGGTATCTTCTTTAATTTCTCTCCTGAGTGTCTTGTAGTTTTCAGAATATAGGTCTTTCACTTCCTTGGTTAGGTTTATTCCTAGGTATTTTATTCTTTTTGATGCAACTGTGAATGGAATTGCTTTCCTGATTTCTCTCTCTGCTAGTTCATTGTTAGGGTATAGGAATGTCACAGATTTTGTGTATTAATTTTGTATCCCGCAACTTTGCTGTATTCAGATATTAGATCTAGTAATTTTGGAGTGGATTCTTTAGGGTTTTGTATGTACAATATTATGTCATCTGCAAACAGGGACAGTTGGACTTCTTTCTTGCCAATCTGGATGCCTTTATTTCTTTGTATTGTCTGATTGCTGTGGCGAGGACCTCCACGACTATGTTGAATAGAAGTGGGGAGAGTGGGCATCCTTGTCTTCTTCCCAATCTTAATGGAAAAGCTTTCAGCTTCTCGCTGTTAAATATAATGTTGGCTGTGGGTGTGTCATATATGGCCTTTATTATGTTGAGTTACTTGTCCTCTATACCCATTTTGTGGAGAATTTTTATCATGAATGGATGTTGAATTTTGTCAAATGCTTTTTCAGCATCTATGGAGATGGTCATGTGGTTTTTGTCCTTTTTGTTAATGTGGTAGATGATGTTGATAGATTTTCGAATGTTGTACCATCCTTGCATCCCTGGAATAAATCCACTTGATCATGAAAGATGATCCTTTCGATGTATTTTTGAATTCAGATTGCTAATATTTTGTTGAGTATTTTTGCATCTATGTTCATCAGGGATATTGGTCTGTAATTTTCTTTTTTTGTGGTGTCTTTGCTTGGTTTTGGTATTAGAGTGATGCTGGCCTCATAGAACGAGTTTGGGAGTATTCCCTCTTCTTCTACTTTTTGGAAAACTTTAAGGAGGATGGGCATTAGGTCTTCACTAAATGTTTGATAAAATTCAGCAGTGAAGCCTTCTGGTCCAGGAATTTTGTTCTTGGGTAGGTTTTTGATTATCAGTTCAATTTCATTGCTGGTAATTGGTCTGTTCAGATTTTCTGTTTCTTTCTGGGTCAGGCTTGCAAGGTTGTATTTTTCTAAAATGTTGTCCATTTCTTCTAGGTTATCCAGCTTGTTAGCATATAGTTTTTCATAGTATTCTCTAATAATTCTTTGTATTTCTGTGGTGCCCATAGTGATTTTTTCTTTCTCATTTCTTATTCTGTTTATGTGAGTAGACTCTCTTTTTTTCTTCATAATTCTAGCTAGGAGTTTATCTATTTTGTTTGTTTTCTCAAAGAACCAGCTCTTGCTTTCATTGATTCTTTCTATTGTTTTGTTCTTCTCAATTTTATTTATTTCTGCTCTAATTTTTATTATGGCCCACCTTCTACCAACTTTGGGCCTCATTTGTTCTTCTTTTTCTAGTTTCATTAATTGTGAGTTTATACTGCTCATACGGGATTGTTCTTCTTTCATGCGGTAGGCCTGCATTGCAATATACTTTCCTCTTAGCATGGCATTCGCTGCATCCCACAGATTTTGCAGTGTTGAATTATTGTTGTCATTTGTCTCCATACATTGCTTGATCTCTGTTTTTATTTGGTCATTAATCCATTGGTTATTTAGGACCATGTTGTGAAGCCTCCATGTGTTTGTGGGATTTTTTCATTTTCTTTTTGTAATTTATTTCTAGGTTCATACCTTTGTGGTCTGAGAAACTGGTTGTTACAGTTTCAATCTTCTTGAATTTACCGAGGCTCTTTTTGTGGCCTAGGATATGATCTATTCTTGAAAATGTCCCATGTACACTTGAAAAGAATGTGTATCCTGCTGCTTTTGGGTGTAGAGTTCTGTAGATGTCTGTTAGGTCCATCTGTTCTAGTGTGTTGTTCAGGGCCTCTGTCTCCTTACTTATTTTCTGTCTGCTTGATCTGTCCTTCAGAGTGAGTGGAGTGTTGAAGTCTCCTAGAATGAATGCATTGCAGTCTATTTCCCCTTTTAATTCAGTTAGTATATGCTTTGCATATGTAGGTGCTCCTGTGTTGGGTGCATAGATATTTATAATGGTTATACCTTCTTGTTGGATTGACACTTTTATCATTATGTAGTGTCCTTCTTTGTCTCTTGTGACTCTTATTGTTTTGAAGTCTATTTTGTCTGATACAAGTACTGCAACTCCTGCTTTTTTCTCCCTGTTAGTTGCATGAAATATCTTTTTCCATCCCTTCACTTTTAGTCTGTGTATGTCTTTGGGTTTAAAGTGAGTCTCTTGTAGGCAGCATATAGATGGGTCTTGGTTTTTAGTCCATTCAGTGACTCTATGTCTTTTGATTGGTGTGTTCAGTCCATTTACATTTAGGGTGATTATCAATAGGTATGTACTTATTGGCATTGCAGGCTTTAGATTCGTGGTTATCAAAGGTTCAAGGTGAACTTCCTTACTATCTAAGAGTCTAACTTAACTCACTTAATATGCTATTACAAACACAATCTAAAGGTTCTCTTTTTTTTCTCCCCCTTTTTCTTCTTCCTGCATTCTTTATATATTAGGTATCATATTCTGTACTCTTTGTCTATCCCTTGATTGACTTTGGGGATAGTTGATTTAATTTTGCATTTGCTTAGTAATTAGCTGTTCTACTTTCTTTACTGTGGTTTTATTACCTCTGCTGACAGCTATTAAACCTTAGGAACACTTCCATCTATAGCAATCCCTCCAAAATACACTGTAGAGATGGTTTGTGGGAGGTAACTTCTCTCAGCTTTTGCTTCTCTGGAAATTGCTTAATCCCTCCTTCAAATTTAAATGATAATCTTGCCGGATAAGGTATCCTTGGTTTGAGGCCCTTCTGCTTCATTGCATTAAATACATCATGCCACTCCTTTCTGGCCTCTAAGGTTTCTGCTGAGAAGTCTGAAGATAGCCTGATGGGTTTTCCTTTGTATGTGATCTTATTTCTCTCTCTAGCTGCTTTTAATAGTCTGTCCTTATCCTTGATCTTTGCCATTTTAATTACTATATGTCTTGGTGTTGCCTTCCTTGGGTCCCTTGTGTTGGGAGATCTGTGCACCTCCATGGCCTGAGAGACTATCTCCTTCCCCAGATTGGGGAAGTTTTCAGCAATTACCTCCTGAATGACACTTTCTATCCCTTTTTCTCTCTCTTCTTCTTCTTATACCCTTATAATGTGATTATTGTTCCGTTTGAATTGGTTACACAATTCTCTCAAATTCTTTCATTCTTAGAGAACCCTTTTTCTCTCTGTGCCTCAGCTTCTTTGTATTCCTCTTCTCTAGTTTCTAGTTCATTTATCATCTCCTCCTTTTAATACCCTCCATTGTGCTCTTCAACGATTGGATCTCTGACCAAAATTCATTCCTGAGTTCTTGAATATCTTTCCATACCTCCATGAGCATGTTGATGATTTTTATTTTGAACTCTCTTTCAGGAGGATTCATGAGGTCAATGTCATTTAAATCTTTCTCAGGAGTTGTATTAAGAATTTTACTTTGGACCAGATTCCTTTGGCTTTTCATATTTGTATATGGTGCCCTGTAGTACCCAGAAGCTCTACTCTCTGAAGTTACTCAGCCTCTGAAGCAATGTCGGGGATTGCAGGGGAGTGGTGTTGATGCCTGGCGGGAGGAAAAAGCTGTTTCCTGCTACTCGCCTGCTATGCCTGACTCCACTGCCTGAATCAGTGGGCCGAGCACACAGGTATAAGCCTCTATGCTTTGCGTTTGTAGTTGCTGTAGACAGATCTTCCCTCTGGCTGGCCTAACGCCAGGGTAGGGTTTGTCGGTTTGCGAGCCAGGTGGGGTTGGCCGGGAGAAATGCGCAGTAAGCTGCATATCCCGGAGGGGGTCCCTGGAGCTGTGTAGCCAACCAGGGAGCTGGAGCACTTGAAGATCATGAAAGCTCCCAACCTGCTGGGCAGAGTGTACCCAGACAATTTTGTCCACCTGTCCTTTCTCCTGAACAGTAAGCTCTGTGCATTCCTAGCCCCTTTAGTAGCCCTCTTGCTAAGGGCTTCCTTGTTAGGAAGTCTCTCAGACTGCCCGCCTTTCTTTTGTCCCAGAGCAGCCAGATATGGATCTCTGCTTTCCACAAGCAGCCTGAATCTCAGTCTCTCCAGGAATTCTGCCTGTCTTGGCTTTCTAACCCCCTATTCACAAGAGTACCATGCAAGCACCAAGAAATGTAGGTTTGTGTCCCAGAGCAGATCTCCAGAGTTAGGTATTCAGCAGTCCCAGGCCTCTACTCCCTCCCTACTCTGTTTCTCTTCCTCCAGCTGGTGAGCTGGGATGGGGGAAGGGATTGCATCCCACTGGGCCACAGCTTTGGTACGTTACCCTGTTCTGTGAGGTTTATTCTTTTCTCCAGGTGTATGCAGTCTGACACCATCCTCTTTCCTGTTGCTCTTTCAGGAGTAGTTGTATTAATTATATTTTCTTATTATATTCGGTTTTAGAAGGAAGCCTCTGTCTCACCGCTCATGCTGCCATCTTTAATCCTCTCTGCACAGGAAGTATTTATATGTTAAAAAATGATTTATCTTAAATTCAAACATAAATGATATCATGGTTTTTTATGTGCTAAATCTGGCAACCCTATCTCATTTCTCTTTGATCAACTGTGCTTCTGTGGATATATGAAGGCCATGAATCAGAGAAGACTTCTTAGAGGAAATTACTTCTAAGTTGAGAAGGAAAGGGTGAGGAGACAGAGTTAAGCTATCTTAAGAACTTTGTATAATAATCCCATTTTAAAAACAAAACTGCTCAGACTTCATGTCTTCCTCTATCCACTGCCCTTTTTTCTTCTCCCCTTTATAGCAGAACTCCCTAAAGGAGTTGACTCTTCTTTTTTTATTTCAGGGGAGTGGTGTTGGTGTATTGAGGTATAATTCACACATCAAATTTAAGATATTTAAAGTGTACATTGTAGTGATTTGATATATGCATACATTGTGAAAGGAACCCCCCCCGATTTAGTTAATTAACACATCCTCCCAATCTAGTTAATTAATCTCCTTAAATGTTTTTTTTTCTCTCTCTTTTTTGGTAAGAATATTTAAGTTCTACTCTCTTAACAAACTTCAGTGATACAAATTTCAGTGCTAAATTAATTTATAACAGAACAGTCCAGATTATATAATGTGGAAAGAATAGTCTCTTCAATAAATGGTATTGGGAAAATTGGAGAGACACATGCAAAAGTATTGTCTATTCTCAATGTTCATTTCCCCTTCTTCCATTCTTTTTGTAACTCATGCCAGTAGAATTTGTCCCCATTATTACACTGGCTTCCTATCCCAAGGTCAGCAGCAAGTTCCATCTTACCAAACTGATGGTCAGTTCTAACTTGATTATACTTTCTCTTTCAGTTATGTTGACGTCTGTCCTTGAAATACTGTCTTTACTTAGCTTACTAGACATCACACTTTCCTAAACATCTATTGTCCTCAGTCTCCTTTGCCAACTCTTTCTTTTCACTTTCTTTTATATAATTCTACATTTAAATTGCCCCTAGATGATCTCACCTGGTTGTATGGCTTTATATACCACATACATCCTGATGATTTCTAAATTTGTATTAGTAGACCCAATTTTTTTGAACTATGGACTCATATATCCAGTTGCTTGTTTAGTATCTCCAATTGGCAACAGAATTCTTGATTCTACATGTTCCTACCCCTGCATCTCCACTCATATCACCAAACTTGCTCTTCAGACCCCTCTTCAATCTCATTAAACAGCCCCTGTATTCAGACAAATGTAAGGTTAAAAAAACCTACTCTGTGCAGTACTATTCTCTCTCATTTATACTCCTCATGTTCAATAGTTCTGTTGACTCAGTCTTTAGAATATGTGCCAAATTGATTCCACTTTTACTAATTTTACTATCCAGTCCAAACCACCACTGTGGGTTAATTCTGTGTAGACCGCTATTTTTCTTCTGGTCCTTCTTATAATTCCTTCTCCACATGACAACCAGGATAATCCAATAGCTTTCCTTCACATCTGGAACAAAATCCAAACTATTTACCATGACATACAAGATCCTCTGTGACCAACCCCACCTACCTCTTCATGTTGTACCATTATTCCCCTTGCCCTTTATAATTCAGTGAAGTGAAATGATGTAAAATATATTTTAGAAGCTGATTTAACATTTGCTGATGGATTAGATATAGGTGATGAAGAAAAGCAATGGGTTAAGAACAACTCATCAGTTTTTGGTATGAGCAGCTAGATGGGTGGCAGTTTGCAAAAGTCTGGCCATCAAATGAATGGAGTGATACTGTGAAAGAGAAACTTCTGAGAGATAATTAAAAATAGTACCTCTCTGGGGTTTGCATTTTCGTGGAAGAGAGTAAAAGAAGCAAATTCAGGACCAAAATACAATAGCTCTGATTCCTTGTGCTTGGTATCTGTAGGTAGTTGATTAATTGAAAGAGTATGTTAAAAAAAAGTAATTAAGAATGGCACTTACAGAATGAAAATATTTTAACTGAGAATATGTACATGTATATTTAATCACCAGTTTTTAACATAGGGCCAAGGTATTTTTTTTGGTTATGGATGCATTGCTTGAAGTTTTATCTTTCTTACATGAACGACACCCATAATATATAGTTGTAGCATTTTTAGTTTAGATTTTTGTAAACTGGAACTAAAATTTAATTTACACCTTAGGAAATGTCAAGGCAAAAAACTTCTAGACTTTTATAATTTTCTTCAGTCTTCCACAATTGTGTCCCACACAATTCAACAGGAATTACTTTTTAGTTACTTGCTAAATATTACAAAACACTCAATGTATTTTTCAGACTGAATATTTTGGTTTTCCCACTCATATTTCATCATATATATATTAATACTAATTAAAATTGTAGACTCACAATAGCAAGTACAACTGAATTGGAGAGGCTTGGAAACAAATTCTATGGATTCTTGGTAAGCCTACAATGCAACTGGAAGTGCAATTGTGCTGAGATTTTCTAGGGAGTGGTCTGTTAGCTGTGACCAAGGAGTATGCCTGAGGCATCAGCCACAGGATAGTTCATAGCGTGACTGAAGAGCATTGGTTAAGCAGGTAAACTGAATAGGGGGAGATTATTTAAGAGAATTTCTACTGTGTATATGCACTAAATCTCATACATACATATGAATATGTTATATATATACACAGTGTATTGAAAGCCTGAGCTTTGAGGAAAAAAAATTCTCACAATAGTTTCCCACCCCCTCACAGGGTAGTACGTGAAAAGGATGTACAAGATCGTAGATCGGGATAGCAGTCATCAATCTGAGTAGAATTTTGCTGACTGCAGAGTGGTATCTTTAAAGGGAAAATAGAAATAAAGGAACTAAAATATCTTTTGTTGAAGTTCAAAGTGAACATTTTAGCGCCCCCAAAATGTGCACTTGGACATAATAACTATGTTTGGCAAGAAGGAGGATTTTCTGGAATTGAGAGCATCAGATGGTAAAGACAGCCCTGTCAAGCTTGAGAGCAGGGCTGTGTTCCTGTTTGGGAGGGCCCTGGTATATGTATCAACAGAACATCCTTAAATATCAGTGTTCACCAACACAACTGAAGTAGATAATGATTGTTAGTCATTGACTTGTGTTAGATAAATTAAAGCCTTTACTATTGTCTTTCAAGTCAACAAACACTTATTGATTGCCTGCTATGAGCAGTCAACTGGTCCTGTGCTTTCTACTAGGGATACACAAATAAAAAACATGCTTGCACCACAAGTTCACACTCTCGTCGTAGACAGGCATCTTACAACTAATTATGATATAAGTCAAACTAGAAAGTGCTAGGAAGGCTGTATCAAATTCTGGTAATTTCTTTCTCAGTAAATTTTAGAAGAAAGTCAACTGGTCCCATGTTTCATAATGTGGGGCAAGTTATGTAGCAATTCTAACTTGGTGTAGATCTTCCACCTTTCAAATGGGCTAGCTGTATTTTGGGAGGCAGTGCACATTATTCAAAGTGATGTTTTCACTAGGTAGCTGCATTTAGGGAATACCATTTCCATATTATTGTTGGTGAAATATTTTTTCTTTGGGGGCAGACTTCTGTGTCATTCACCCAGTGTTCATTGTCATTGGAGATTCCAGCAGTCTACCCTTCAAGCACCTTTTGCTGAAGTGGGCATGAATGTTGGTTAAACCAGATGCTTCCATGATCCTGAAAGCTAAAGAACAGTCTGGCTTATTCAGCAGCCATTTCTTGTCTTTTAACCAGTGAGTTTAAAGCCTACAGATCTGTGTGATATCAGCACACTTCCAAACAGGGGCCTTCTTCCAGTAAGATCAAGGCCCACTGCTCGGCACTGTCACAGGACCATGTGCCTTTCTTAAGAGCTTTGATCTCAGTTATAATTTTACATTATTTGTGTGGTTTTTCAGCTGCTACTTATCCATCACTCCATTCAGTCAACTAATTCCAGTTGACTTTAAATTTAACAGAGCAGGAACCATATGTATTTTGCTGTTTATCATTGTCTTAGCTTTTAGCCCTGTGCTTGACACTGAACGGATGAGTGAACTTCTACCTGAAGTCCTTATGTCTGTCCTTCCTGTGCTAACTCTGGTGGGAGGTAGGAGGTGGGGGAGATGAGATGATGCTGGTGAAGTTGAGTTCTACAAATTTGCTACTCACTTCTTCCTTCTAGTGTCCTAAACTTTTTTTTACTGAAGTTTCAAAGGATGCCCCTCAACCATTTTATTGGGGAACAATCCTGCAATAACATTTACCCAGAACATTTATATTTGTCTAATTAATCAGGTTCCCTGTTAAAAAATTGCCTTTCCATGCTAATGTTTCAATATGGCACAAATAGCAACACCCTAATCCCTCTCAACACACTAGTTGCTGTTTCCTCTGTTGCTTGTGACTTCTCTGGCTTTATTATTAACATTTTTGATACTGTGAGGACCATAATCTTACATGGCATTCAAAAAAGGTAAGCACTGAGATTTTATAGGATGCTAGTTTCAGTCAGGTTTCTGGTATTCTTTTTGATGTATTTATGTTTTATACCTATGTCATTTATCATGATATATGTTACCTTATACTTACTAAGTAGTTACTACTTTTATAACCACTTGTACAAATTGGTAAGATTTTCATACCCATATATTTCCTTTTTTCTTAGCTATAAATCTGGGGCTCTCATAGTGAATAAATTCAGGCCTTCTGAGGATTTTTACATGTGTTAAATATGATTGGCATTGACGTTGATTCAAAAGAACTTCACTCTGGAGGCAACTGCACATTCATCCTTATTTTGGATAATTCATTCCTGGTCTAAGTCTACCCATGATAAAACTGTCCTATGGTACCACACTGTCCTATGGGGATTTCTGACATCTTGTTGTTCAAGGCTGGGCCAAAGTGCAGCCAGCATCCACTAGCATGACCAGGCTAATGGCTTATGCATAGTGTCCATTCTGATTGTTGAGGCTTCTTTTCTCATTGCTTAAAGCCAAAGCATTGCCTGTTGTTACTATTCTGAATATTTAAGGTGATCCCCAAATCATTAAATGACATCAAGATCACATATTAGCTCTTGGTTTTAACTCATTGTTTGAAAGTATTGAGTTCCACTTCTCTTCGCTGGATTGGGGACTAAGAGAGCCATAAAATAGGTTCAAGTAAAATCACCATTGTAAAGTAGAGGATCTGGTTTATTTTCAAACTATAATCAAGAATTAAGAGTGCTTTCATACAACTGTCTTTAAGGTCATGCATTGAGACTTCTGGGAACTGAAAATTCTTTGAATCTTTCAGAAGATTGGGAGAATACCTTTCTTCTCTCCGGGAAGAGTGGATCCACTAACTTGATGTCATTCCTTTTATTTCCTCATAAAATAGCAGACTTGTGACATGTATACCAGAGCTCTCTGGAAAATGTGATAGGTTTAGTTTCTTTAAGGGTCTGGTTTATAGCTACAGAGACTGTATTAGAGGTATACAATAGTTATCTATTTTTCAGTATTTTATTGGGGTCATATAGACACAGTGGTAAGAAGGGAACATGTCCCCAGACTATCACAGAAACCATGTGTGGATAAAGTGAAGGTTCTTATGGCCAGGATTCTCACCTGGCCCTCATTGGCTAGCTTACTACACACATGTGGGCAATACATTGCTATTGACTCTGTATTAAGAGCTCTGCCCAGTGCTCTGGGCAACACGGTGGCATGGCCACATAGCTGCTGCACAGCTGCAAGAGTGCAGAGATGAGGCTGGAGTGGTGGCAGTGCCAAGGGCAGAGACTGAGACAGCTGTGGGGGCAGAGAGGCCCAGAGGCAGAGACCGGCTTGCTGTATGTAGACTTGCTCTGAGTGGACCGGATTCTAGTGATTGACCTGCCACCATGAAAATAAAGTTGGACATAAACCCTTTCACCCCCAAAATGCTGCATTGTCATTTTTCGGTCTCATTGGATCCATAGTAAACGTGCCTGGGGCTGAAACCCATTGGCAAGACACCATAGTTTGTATGAAGATCTGATTAATTTATTTTTGAATACCATAAACTGATAGTTAGAAGAAAGCCTGTTTGGACTGACTTCAACAGGTTAAGATCTAGCCAATTATTTTTCAATAGTTTTGTTTAATTGTATGAAATTTTTCTTAAGTTGGTTGCCGAAGTTCTCCATGGTATGGGGACTGGTTCCAGAAATAACCTGAAACTTAGAATTTCTGTGCATATGCAAATGTATTATTATTTTGGGGAGTTAGGATTTTCTCTGATATTGATCCCCTAAGAATGTTCAAAAGCAGGTTTGATGATACATTGGTGGGGATGTTGTAGACAGATGCCTGCTCTTCAAAGTGTGATCCATGGACCAACAGCACAGACATCACCCGGGGGGCAAAATAGGCTCCCTAAGACCCTAGATGTACTCAGTCAGAATGCATAGTTTGACAAGATGCCCAGATAATCCTTGTATACATCAAAGTTTGAGAGGCTTGTTGTTCGGAGAGTATGTACTTAGGATGGAGTCAGGGAAGGGCCCTTTCAAGTCATGCCCCTTCATCTGTGTTACACTTAGAAGGAACCACTTTCAACTGTGTGTCATCGGATCTTTCAGCATAGAGCTAGATGGAGAATGGTGGATGGTAAGTTCTTAGAGAAGGAGACTTTGGAATGATGATTTAAGTTTCTTCCACTTTTGTTGTCCTTCAGAGTGTACATGGTACTCCAATAATTCTTGACATTCCCAGCTTTGCTTCTGGCCTTTTTAAAAGACAACAGTAGATTTGAAAGCTCTATGAGAAAAATCTTGAACTGGATTTGGCATTTTTATGACTTATCCCTAGCCATTAGCATTTATGTATTCATAGCTTTATGATTTGAAATTTAGAGTTGTGTCTTGCCTGAGGGTTTCAGCCCCAGGCACTTTCATTATGGATTTGGTGAGACCAAAAAATGACAACGGGACCTTCTTGGGGTAAAAGGGTTTGTACCTGGTTTTATTCACACAGCAGTAGGTCAAGCACTAAGATTATGTTTGCATCCAGCAGTCTGCAGGTCTGTAACCCACCTCTGGATCTGCCTCTTCCCAGAACACTGGGTGGAGCAATTTATATAGTGACTCAGTCAATTACAGCTCATTGCTAACAGGTGTGGAAACAGTAGCCTACAGTAGGACAATTACATCATCAAGTAGTTTAGGGTCAGGTGAGGATCCTGGTCACAGGAACTTCTATTTTCCCCACAAGTTGGCAACAATGCCTGATTTCAAAAAATAAAATATGTCTCAAATTAGATATTCTTGGCTCTTCTGACAAAAATATAACCATATTTGTCTAAGATTCTCATCCACAGATCTTTCTACAATGAAAAGTAGTTATTGAAATATTTATTTAGCTATCAGTAGTTCCTATTTCATAATTTTTTGGTTTCCCTTTGTCTTGGCTCTGAAAGCAGCTTCCAAATAGGGTGGTATTTAATTGTATTTTGAAGTATTAAATTTCATCACAAGTTCATTTTACAATTCATCATAAAGCAAGTAAATATTGGACTAGCACGCACATAAACACTTGATGTTTATAAGACTACTTTGAAAAGTCTTTAACAAATGAAATGAAAATATATCTCTTAAAACTATTTTTGAAGTCTCCTTTTAATTTCTTCAAAAATGTTAAATCAAATCATCTGGGATGGTTTGGCAATACGCAGACATTTTGGGTTGTTCCAGCAGGGGGTTTGAATGTGGGGGTGGCCACTAACATCTAGTGGGTAAACATCCTACGATTCTCAGGACATCACATGCCCCCCAGTAAAGAATCAGCTAGTCCAGAACGTCAGTAGCACCCAGGCTTACAAGTCCTGTATTAAGCTGAATTGGTTAATGTTTAAATCGCAGTTACCTCCTGTGCATCGAGATATGCTATTCAGAGATCTAAAACAATTTGTTGGCTTCAAACATAAATAAAATTCAATACAGTATCATTATTCTTACAAAAGCAATTGAAATGTTAAAATTCAGACTATAGGGGAACATGAGTCCAATAGAGTTTGTGTAACGCTACAAATATCAGAAATAAGTTTGGGAGTATCTTTCCTCCCGTCTCTCCTTCACCTCAGCAATTGAATTGTTTTCCTGTTAAGAGAAGCTAAGCAAAATACTGTCGTGAAAATATTGGATATTTCAATTAATAAATTCCAAATAAAAGTGGAATTAAGCTAAAAATTATAAAGAGTCCTTGAATGGCTTGTTGATTAGAAACTAATGTAACTCCTTGTCTAGGATAAAAAAAATCCCAAACAGGCAGCAGCTGCTAGTAATTTGGTGCAAGTAATTGTAGAGCCAATAAGTTGAAGAAGTGCTTATTAAAAGAAACTGCTTTCCTATCTGCTTGTAAGTTCAATTGAGTAATGCACTCTACATGTGGTCTGACACTGGGTAAATTATACACCTGATTTAAAAACACTCCATCCATAAGAGCTCCTATTTTGCTCATCCATAAAATTTTTACTTTCTTCATTACTACTTGCAGCAGTGTATGGCATAATATCTATCAAATTAGGCTTTGAGGGCATCTCAGGCTGGCACCCTGCTGACTTGAAACATGTGCTTAATATTACTGCAGTGCTTTTAACCCCATGAGTACCCTGGGTTAGCCCACATAGGCATGCAGAATCCGTTACTCTGTCTGCTGCCACATCTTCCACCTACCGAGAATGAGGAACATCAAAGATAAGGGGTTGGGGACTGGATTGGGGTTTAGTCACTGAGTAGGAGAAATAAGTACTTGAAATGTGTAGAAATAAGACAGACAAAGGAAAACTAGTTTATTATTTTACAATTTTTGAAAAATATAAGCCAAATGTAAACATGTGAAATCAAGGCATTCTGTTTGACCCGTAACTCTGAAAAGCAAGACAAAACACATAATAGCACTTTCTGGATAACTCACTTGAAAGCCCACTGTGGAATGTGTTTTATTTATATTTATAAATGTTCTGAGGATTTTAATTAATTCTAACAAATGCTTATTACCTGCTGTCTTGCCAGTGGGTTTCAGCCCTAAACAAGTTTACTATAAATTCAATGAGACCGAAAAAATGACAGTGGAACATTCTTGGGGTGAAAGGTTTATACCCAACTTCTTTCCCACTGTGGCAGGTCAATCACTAGAATCCCATCCACTCAGAGCGAGTCTGCCTGCAGCAAGCCGCTCTCTGCCTCTGGGCCCCTCTGCCCCCGCAGCCGTCTCAGTCTCTGCTCTCCTGCAGCAGAGTCAATAGCAACCTATTGCCCACACATGTGTAGTGAGCTAGCCGACCAGGGCCTGGTGAGAATCCTGGCCACAGGAACCTTCACTTTAACCACCCCTTCTGTCTACTAAGTGCCAGGCACTATACTTGATAGTAAAGATGCAGAGATGACCACATGTGGCCCTTGCCGTCTTACAGCTTGAATCTTGCAAAAGGGTCCGGATTTCAACAAATAACTTTAATGTCGTGGTAGAATATAAATGAGCTCAAGACCATTGTTCAACATTAATTCATTGATCTCATTCATTCATTCAGGGGAGATGGTGTCTGATCCAAATTACTCTGCTTGCTGGGTTCCTTTGGTGGCTGTTGCCCTATAGTGGAGCTTGATACACCTGAATCTCAGCCTGCTGCTGTTAAATATTTGAGTCATGTAATCATTTCCCCCTTTTCTTATTTCATGCTGACCTAGTAGTTTTCTGATTGTAATTTAGCTTTCCACCTGGGCTGTCCATGGAGAAAAAACACTATTTTTTTCCAGTGGCCATTCTCTTTTTTGTGTTATTGTTGCTTGTTATAAATTAACAAACATGTATACCGATCATAATTTAATTCCAAAGTAATGCTCTGGGCTGAGGTCCCTTTGAATACTTTTTTATTAGTCTTGTTAGATTGGTTAATGTGACTTTATCCTCAAACAGATGGACCCACTTTCTGGGCTGCCAAGTTCTGGGGCCAACCTGACTCCAGAAACTAGTGCAAAAAATAGAAGGCACTGGATGTGCGAATGTTTAAAAATATAATGCCCGGAGAGAGAGAATGAGAGAAATACCAAGGCCGCATCTTGACAGTGTCAACCAGCAAAGAAGCAGAGCAGTATCAATGGAGGACCATGATAACAGGAACCAAGAGAGAAAAGGGTCTAGAAAGGAGCTGAGAGGCAGGCCGTCAGATAAGACCGTTCAGAGATCCTTCAGGAGGATCTTTGTGGGAGGGATAGGGAGCTAGGCTGCATGAAGTTATGGAATAATAGCTGGTAGAGAGGTGGAAAAACTGAGTGTGGGCTTCTCTTCCAGAAATTTGACAAGAGAAAGGCAGCTTGAAGGGTTGTCTTTTGACAGAGAGTGCCTCAAGTTTGTCCACAAAATGACAGCACTGGCGGAGAGGGAGGAAGTAAATGATGGGGCAGAGTTCCCAGTAAGGCGTTCAGGCATGTCTTTATTCTTCATTCGGTCCTTCATTCCTGTAGAGAGAGCAGAGAGTGGTGCTTAGGGACCCAAACGCTGGAGACAAACGGCCTGTGTTTGGATCCCAGTCTTACCATTATAGCCCCCGGCAAGTTAACCTCTGCTTCTCAGCAATTCCCTCAGAGGGTTGTTATAAGGATTCAATGAATTAATATTTATAAAGCATTTGGAACTGTACCTCATACATGATATAAGCATTTAGACATGTTTGATAAGTAAACAAACGAGTTGGTCCAGATCAGGGGTAAGATACTTGATACTCTAGGAATCATTAATGAAATTTTTTTTCCGTATTTCCTAAACTTCCTACAAGATGTATTTGAGATCCAAAATGGCTCAGAGCCTGCAATAAGTAAAACTGCTACATACATCAGCACAAAACGTTCTCACAGTCTTATTCCTAGGTACAACTAGGTAAAATGGCTGAACTCTGTTAAGGAGTTACAGGAATTTCCTGAAGAAACTGTAACTAATTTCTGTCACATTTTGGGGGAGTGTGATGCAGCTTCCTCCAAGCTCCTTTCAGAATACCCATAGCAACCTTTGGTTTCATATCTTTCTTTGAATTTCACCTGCCCTTTATACTCTCTCCTTTACTCTAGATATCGCTTGGAGCTCAGGGAGGTCAGTCTGTAAAATCTTCCCAAGTTTTTTTATTATTTTATTCCTCACACTTCTCAATTGACTGGCTCAGAGCATACAGGGTTAATTTAATAAATGCCTCAGATGGCTCTTCCCTTGGACATCTCAGTTGATGGGAATGTAATTGCTTATTAATTGGTTGAAAACACTCTGCTATTGATGAAGGAAGGTGGTTAAATAATTCACTGTACTCTCTTCTTCCCTTCTCTTCCTTTTAGACATATTCTTTCACTTTTGAGGATTATAAGTGTTGTTTACTTTGACCAGTGGCCCACTGTTTTTAAAACTCAATATAGGAAAAGAAATGCATGGAAAATTATCAGAAGCCTTCATTTTTCGCAAAAGCAAGTGATGGTTTGTTCAGAATAGTAAACCCGTCTCCCTTTTCCCTAACCTGTTGCTAATCTTGGTTTAGGTTTTTTTTTTCTGTTGTGTAAGAAGAGAAAGTGCTAGTTCATAGTGTTTAATTTTTAAATTGCATATTGGAAAATATAAGAATCCTGATGGCTACCTTGAGAAAAAACTGTCGGTAGATGACTATTCTCACCCTCAGTCTATCTGGGGACTCTCTCCAAACTGGGTGAAGGATTCTGAATGGATTCTTCCCAGGGTTTATCTTGATCGCTCATCTGAGAACCTGGGTCTGCCTGTAGGTCTGGGGGACTCTTTTGGTTGGAAATGGGAACTGAGGGAGTTATCCAGTGGCTAGAGGGTATACCAATTAAAATAGGAAGAGTTTTAGTTTCAATGGCTGCGAAGGACTGACATGCAGATTCCAAGGTTGAAGGCACCACCCCCATGCTCGCCCAATGTGAGTCCCAGGCCCATCGTGTCTTAGCTCTGTGCTGCTCCAAATCACTTAACTTCCCTTGGGCATCCTTATATAAGCCTCTATAAGCCTCGGTAAACTGCAAATGTTGAGGTTTCTCCTATGTCCCTATTCAGGGTTATAGTATGAATTGGATGAAAGAACTTTGTGTACCACATAAAACAATAGTTATTAATACTATGATTAATACTAATCTTAATATTAGTTTTAGTGTAGATAATTAAGTTAGAATAGACGTTGAACTTTACTGAAGAGCAGAATTAGCCTTAGGTACTTGACTGAGTAGATTTCAAAAAGTGTTAACACCCCTCCTTTTAAATAAACTGAAAAGGACAGGGAGATGGCCCAGGGAAGACTTACAGGCACCAGAGTCTACTGCAGCATGAGACTCTTTAGATGTTGAGCTTGAATGAATGTACTGTAGAGATATCTGAATTATTTTAGCTTTCTCCTTTATATTTTCTGGTTTCTTTCCTAGTTTGCTACAAGCAGAATATGTTAGTTTAAACATCATAAACACCCTTATTTAAAAGAAAATACAACAACAAAAACAAAACACAGAAAATGAGAGTAGCACAGAGCCAACTGGGAAGAGTCTCAGTGTCCTTAGAGTATACTTGGGAAATAGTGACGAGAGCTCACCTTCTGGGGGCACTTATGTGCTAGACACTGTGAGAAATGCTCTATATGCTTTACTGTATTTAATCCTCCTAACAAACCCGAATGGTAGATGCCACTACTACCCTGTTTTGCAGATAAGGGAACTAGGGCCTGATAGAGGCAGACAGATGATAGCTAATTAGTGGCCAAGTCAGGATTCAGGTGAGGTTGGTGTGGCTCTAAAATCTGTGTTCTTAGCACTGAGCTTTGTTAACTCCTGAGATGATATGGACAATTTCCATCTGGGAAATAACTCGTAGGAACTAGGCTCTAAGTTCAAGCAAGTTTAAAAACAGTTCAAAACAGCCCACCATAGCTCACTCATTAATCAACAGCTGTGCCTTGAACCCCCATGTCTCTTCCTTCTAAACTTCATCTGGTATACTAGGAAACTCTTGTAACTCGTTGAATCCTCCGATGGTCTGATGCTTCTGTCCTTTTCTCAGGCCAAAGCGTGCCTGTGGTCTCTCCCGCTAGAGCTCCACAAGGGCTAGATCTTATTTACCTCTCTGTGTGCCTGTGTCCTTCCCTCCGATTCAGGGGCACACCAAAATATTATATAAAAAAGAGGCACCCCTTTAAGAGGAAGAATGCACAATTATAAATTCAAGATGGAATAATCAATATTTATTTGAAATAAAAAGACATGATAATAGACTACAGTTTTTCTGAAAAGGCTGATAAATACCTCGGCAGCTTGCAATACTAAGGTCACTCTCCAGCCTTTGGAAACGGCCCCTGGAAGTAAGAATGTCTTAGGGCTGAGAGCCAAAGAGACTTTTCTGTCGGTCTCACACACAAAATAAAATTAGAAATAAATAATTAAGAAGTAAACAAAACAAACATAAACAAAGGCTGGTCACAGTAAAACCTGAAAAAGATGGATTTGACATCAGATAAACTAGAAGGTCGGAGCAAGGCCGAGGAACAGCGCAGCGCTCCAGGCGCGCCTCCCCCACACTGTCTGTATCAGTGGAGGGCTTTCTACAGAGGGAGTCTGAGAGCCTCAGGGGCCGTGTGAGTGCAGGTCGGGTCTCTGAGTGTGTCACTGGCACATATGAGTGTCTCCAGGCTTCTCTCCGCTTTGCCTTAAATTCCTCCCGAGTTGAGAGGGCAGGTTTTGATATTTCCTCCGCCCTTGTGTTTCAAGTGGTCATACCTAAATCATCGTCCTTAGGAGGTTGAACTTGCCCATACAGTGAGGTGAGGTAGTTCAGATCTCGGTGGTATGGGGGGAATCTAAATTTTTTTCCATATTCTGTCTTTTTTAACAACTTCGGGCATTGAAATATCTGGATCCAAGTAGGGCCATACAATGAAAGCTCAACAAAATAAGCTAAGGCTACTGCTGACGGAAACAAGATAATACAGTGATTCTTAAATTTGGCATAGTAATTTATGGAAACAAAGTCCTTTAATATGCTATCTATTAATATAACAGATAATCTTGAGAAGTAGGTGTTTTAGTCCAGTTTTGTTAATAACTAGTATTTTTTGAGCCCCTACTATATTCCAAGCATTGTGCTAAGACTTTAGAAGGAGTATCTCATTCAAAGTATAATATCCCCATGAAGTCGGAGTTCTCTCCATGGCCCACACTAGGAAGAAAGCAAATACCCGTTCGCAGCCACCCATCTGTGGCCAGGGACGAATTCACATCCAGACAGTCTGGCTCCATGGCCAGCACTTCTACCATCACGCCGTATTCTTGGTGACTTTCCCAGGTCACACTGCTAGTGATAAAGGATGGAGCTATCTTCAAAACTGTTTTTCATACTAAATCAGCTTAGGGTGACCCAAAACAAAACATCATGTTCAGTGAGAACAGTGGGGAGAAACTGGGAGAAATGGCCTGAATTCTAGCTTACCACAGCTAGGTGACCCAGGGACCTTCCTAAGTCACACATGTTCTCTTGGAATGGGTATAATTCCTTCTCCATCTATCCCACCAGGGTTTTGCAAAACTCAACTGTAGTGAAAATGTTTTGTAAAGTGAACTTCTCATCTCAATTTAAAATGTTTTTTCTTAAGCAAAGTCTTAGACTGACTGAGTCGCATTATGGAAGAGTCTTGAAGACATGGGGAGTGCTTGAAACCTTACCAGACTTACTTACATTGGGAGCCACACTGTGTGCATTATGTACCCAAAGATCAATGACTGAGCTTCAGATATGAAACAAATAAAAATAATCCATTCTATTGGTTCCCTTTATTTTGCAAGATGAAATGTTATTATACTTTCACTCAGAGTTGTGAAAGTATAATTGGATATAGGAAATTAATCCTTGGAAGTAAGCACTAAAATGAGACAGCATCCAAAAATATCAGATAAAGGGCAGAGATGATGTACAAAAGTGCTTTTCATAAAGATCATACTTTGTATTTAACTAAGTAATATATGGAAAAATTGGCATCTTTCAGCACCAGAGTGATTACCACCACTGTTACTCCACACACTGATGGTTGGCCAACACTTGCAGTAAAACTGAGTTAATGGAATTGAAGTGTAGGTTCATTTTAAAATGTATATATAAATTTGTTTTTTGAGAAAAAAATTACAAATTTGCACATAATTTTAAAAAAATTGCCCATTAAAGCTACCTATTTCTAATTACAATAGACTTTTTCCTATTGAGGACATATTTCTAGAATAGATCAAGACACAATCATTAGACATTTCACACTTGCTCAGCACTGAATGAAAGCAAAGCTGGTAGCACTTTATAGATAAAACATTTAACAGGTTCTCACTACATGTCAGTTCTCTGCAAATCACTTCCCATATGTTGACTCACTTAATTCCTCAAAACAACAACATAGGTATTGCTATTATTGTATTTTTGCATGGAAGAAAACTAAGGCTTAGAGAGGTGAAGTAACTTGTTGAAAGTCACCCAGCTAGTAGGTATGGGTCTGGACTAAAACCCAGAGTGTCCAAAGCCTTTTCTCTGCAGGCAATTCATTTTATCATGAAATGATGCTTTGACTTCCTCAAGAAGTGAGTGGTTTGCTTGGCTAACTGCCCTTTCATTACTGTCGTTTGATTTAACTTTGCTGTCCAGCAACTTGTTTTCTACAGAGATTTCAAATCCTTGAGGGTCCTTCTCTACTCACTTCAACCTTATTTCTGTGGTTAGATGGCTGTGAATAATTTTAAAAAATGAGATAATGAGAAACTAATAGGTACATACTGTACTTTTTGGAATGAGGAGACAGAACTTTGTCATGTTGATCGCCCCACTGTGATTCAGAGGAATGTGGTTACTGAATAAAAAAGTTAAATCATGTACTTTGTAATATTTTCATGTTTTCCCTATGTTCTATAAATTTAGTTTATTCACAGCAGAACCAAAGTCAGTGAAGTACAACAATGGTTATATATGTGTGTGTGTGTGTGTATGTATACACAGACACACAAACATATTGTTTAGATACATTGATTGATAGATGAGGTATATAGACTTTGGCTAGGGTTAATGTGACAATTCTATACAGCTAAGTTTAAGCGGGAATCATTTATTGAACCTGACTCTAAAATCCAAATTTCTACTTGCAAAAAAATTCAGTCTGGAAACTCATATGTAAATATCAGCAGTAATAGTACACCAATTTCTTTGATGTATCCAAAGTACTTGCCCAATATTACTAAGATGGAAAGAGACCTACGGTGCATTAATACACTTCTATACATCACCAGCAAAAAAAGGTTGGTGCTGGCTTCTTCCTGATTGTATAAATTCTGTGACATATTTGACGTTGCCAAATTGGTGAAATAAAATAGTTTTTAGTGTGACTTTGCAATCAGTTATGCAAAATGGTTTTTGAAAAACCAACAAACTAATAAATAAGATCTATACAAGCAATAAACTATTATATTAGAAAATTAAAAAAATTTAAAAGCCAACAAATTGAGTTAACTTTGGTACCCACTGATAGAATAAAATTATTTGTATGACTGAAGAGTTGTTCTTTTCTGGCTTCAGATCCAGCTATTGAAGTAGGGAAGTAAGGATCTAACAGATTTGTAGAAACTTTTTGTTTCCTTGAGTCAAGGACTGCAGTGCTCTGTAGCAGGGCTGGACGCAGAACTCAAAGAGTAGGGTTTGGCTTAGCAGAGCCAAGCAGCTGGTTTCTGCCAGGCACAGAGAAAAAGCTCGGTCCCTTGGGGTGGACTTTACAGGAAAGACCTTGCTAGCCAGGGTATACACTTGGGTTTTAATCACAGTTGTGCCAACACTTAGCTCTGAGCTCTGGTGAAAATCATGTAACTCTCTCTCTTATTCTCACCATCTCTCAAATGAGTGAGTTGCATGCAGTGATACGGAAAGGTTTGTAACTTGAAAGACTGAAGTTCACCTGCTGAAGCCTCACATGGAGTTCTGAGGATTAGTTCATGAAGGTCTGTGAAGTCTGTAAAAGTTTCAACTTAGAAAATAACCAATTTTATGTATTGGGTGGATGAAGCCCTTTATGCATTTTTCTGGGAGGGAACTCTGACCCCCATAGGGACACCTAATTTTTTTCTTTAATTAAAAGAATACATTAGTTTGTTCTCCAGTGTCTTGTCTCCCTTGAGAGGAGTGTGTAACTTTGTGAATGAAACACAGACCTTACATTACAAAGACGGCTTCATCAATATTTCCATCTGGGCATATATAATACTTCTAAATAAATAAAATGGAAGTCATCGGATGAAACGCTTTTTGATATGAATGAGAAAGTTGGCTTGTTTGATTATGAAAAAAGTAACAAAAGACAGGAATTAGGTCTGACATCTTTTCCCTCTAAATAATTTGACTAGCATTTCATACTTAAACTTCTATAGAAGTTTATATAAGAATTTTATTTTGACTCTAAATTTCACATCTTTATGCCATTTCCTGTATTATACTGAAATCTTATCTTCCAAATAGCCTCTGAATTTTTGCCTGCCACCCATAGTTGATACATAAATGTGTGGTGTTTCTTGTGAAAGGACTTTAAATAGTACATATACTTCTGCATGTTTGTATATTTAGAAAGATAGACTTCCTTAGTGTGTCAGTGACTTTAAAACATATACACATGGCCTCTTTATATGTAGGCTTTTTGACTGATGAAAAAGTTAATTCTGTTTTGTCTTTACCACTTTCTTCTGAATAAACCTCACAGAGTTTGGAAGAAAATTTCTGTTCCTTGACAGATATTTTCAAGGGACAAAGCTGCTTCTCTGGTTGTGAAAGGCAAACTGAAACCATGCTATATAGAAAACAGTGGACCTAGCAGAGCAACATTTCATACTCAGAAAAGACATGCAAATTTAAGCAGAGGATTTTTCTGAAAAATAGAGACAAGAAGGTTTTTTGTCTTTATTTATTGCTTTTATCTCAATATAAAAGCCCCTTCCCCACTGTAAAAGCATTTTTTTTTCTCCTGCAAGAGGTTTAGAACTGTATAGAGATAGTTACATACACGGGCATCTCAAATGAGAGGGCACCATACACGTAATTGGTTGCTTTTTTCTTTCCCTCGGCAGTCTGTAAAAAATGAGAAAATGCTCCTGCTTCTGCCTAGCCATTAAAAGGCAGTGGCTGCACCATACTGTGATTTGGGAGCTGAAGAAAATGGCCAGAACTGACTGATATCTGATAAACAGTAACAGGAGTCAGTTTATTGCACCAATCGTTAAATAATGGTGCTGATTATAAGGCTGCTAACTGCAGATGCTGTAATTGTCTGTCATAAATCTTAGTCATTTGTGACAGGAGCACAATGAAAGGGAGCATCTGCTTGAGGGCAAATGACTTCTGATAAATATCAGCTCTACGAAAATGTACTTGGATGTGTCTCAATATTTTGGAGAGCCATTCATGTTGCTTCCACAAATGTGAAGTTATTATTGGTTTGTATTGATTTTGCCACCCTTTTTTATTTTTTTAAAAGAGACAGAGAGTGACTCAAGGTTGAGTTGAATAGCATCTCAGCTCTTTATCTGATCTACTCATTTCTCTCAAATGCATGTTTGAGTGAAAAAAAATAATTGCACTTTTTTCAGTAGATTGCTGTTCAGAAACACAGCCTGGGAAATTCAATATGCAGCTTATAAAAAAAAAATAACAAAAGCCAACATTTGTTGAAGGAGGAGGGAAGGCCTTTGGATTTTTACAAGGGTTATTTTTCAGAAAAGATTTTATGTCTTAAAACGCCAACCTCTAATGAAATTTAAATACATGAAAATGAATTACATGTTCTTCTATTACGTCTATAGAGAAATTGGTAGTATTAAAATATTCATTACAAAATTTACCCAAATAAGAGAAACTATGTAACAAGGACTTAAGTTAAAAAAAAAATTAGGAAAAGTTAGTATTACTTAGAATATCCACATTTTAAAAAGCTGCTTTTTTCCTAAAATATTTATTTCATATTAATATTTAGTTATTGCATCAAGGACAGCTTAGAAGAATTACAAAGCAAATAGAATGGGGAAATTCACATTTCCTGATGTGGAAGTCTAACCTTGTGTTGAGTCCAAACCTACAAATGTGGTTTGAAGATACTGAGAGTTCTTAATAAGGGCGGATTGTGTCTGCTTGTGGCTGCGGATGGTTATCAGAGATGGGCCTTTTAACAGGTCTTTCCATGTGAAGAAAGTGAGTTTTGCAGTCGGTTCCATGAAATTGCTTAATTTGGGAAAGTCCAGCTGAGTGGTGTAGGAGTGGCTCAGGGTGTAGAGCTGAGGGGATGTGAGGGCACATCACGGAAGTAGGACACACTCAGAGAGGGGATCAAAGAACCACTTTCATGAGGGCTGCCTGGAGTCTTTCTTCCGAACCTCTCTGGTTCTATTTATAGCTCAGCGCCTCAGGCCAAAATACCTGGATAAAGTCAACCAAACATCCAGAGAACAAAGACTGTAGGGACTGTCTCAGTGACAGTATTTATGGTTTCATCATCTTATTCACAAGGAATAGATATAATTTTTCTAAGAAGTCCGCTCAGACTTTTCCTCCTTGACCATAAGACAACTTGCGCTCTTCGGGCTTCCTAATATCTCTCATCATTGTAGGTACCCAGAGCCTCATGGTGACAAAGCCCAGGGTGTGGGATCACCTTAGTAACGATCCCTTAAAAAAGATCATCTCTGGTATTATCGTGACTGGATTTTCTGGGACAGTATCTGAAATGGAGTGCTCTATAGTGACCCTAATTTTTTAAAGGCAAATTTTGGCAGTGAAGGTAATCTTGATTGTTATTTTTAGGAAAATCTCAACCTTGTATAGATATGGGAGGAAGGGAGATATACAGAAAATCGGTATACTTTGGTCTCAAACCAAACTGGATCTGATTCTTAGTTCTAGCAGGCAAGTTCTTAACCTTTCTCAGCTGCCACTTTTACAAGGACTATTTCTGTTAATGCTGGGGTTGTAACATGTAGTATCTATAAATCATTTGGTACGGTGCTTGAAACAAAGGAAGCATGCAATAAACACCTACGGCTATTTTTAATTATAAAATTACTGATATTGTGTATTTAATAATTAATATTCTATACTAATAACAATTATAAATTGTGCCTGCTTGTCTGTGTTTGCATTTGCACATCAGCCTTCTCCTGATTTTAATGTTGTGATTTATCTTTTTCTTATGGAAAGAAACCATTGATAAACTTAGATAAATCGTGAATTTCTATTTTTATGGGCTTATTTCCATGAATGAAGCAAATATACATATGTAAAATGGCTAAGTTTTGTTCTGCTGGGGTTGGAAATAACAAAAGCCGTTCTGAAGGAAAAATGCCCAACATCCTGTTTTTACAGAGGTTGCTTATGGTTGGGTAGAACCGGCAGTTAATTACACATTAATTATCTGATATTTTTTAAGCAGTATAGTCTAACTGAAGGTCAGAGGGGCTAGAATAATCAGGAAAGGGACCTGAGCTTGGCTTTTAAGGCCCGATGTGATTTGAGTAGGTCTAGTCACCCTGACTGCAGTGAGGCCAACAGCATGAGCAGAGACATAGTATGACATATGACATATGGAATAAGTATGATGTGTTTGGAGGTAGTTGAAATAAAGCAGAGTATGTGTTGGGGCAGAGTGGAAAATAAATTAAGTGGAATTGGTAGTTGAGGTCTTTGTGGAGGTGTTATTTTTATTATCATTAATAGCTAGCACTTATTTACTCTAATTATGTACCAGGCATTAAACTAACTTCTTTCATTTATGGTTTCAATTCAATCCAACAGCAAGCCCATGAGACAGGAAATATTATTATTTCCACTCTTCAGGTAAGAAAATTAAAGCTTAGCGAGTTTACATGAGAGTGAGTATACAGTATGACGGTTAACCGTGTCAGCGCCGTAGCCAGACAGCTGGGCTTGCGTGTCGGTTTCCCTGATTACAAGCTATGTGACCTCGGGTGATGGCTTCTCCTCTGTGTTTCTGTTTCCTCGTCAGTAAAATGGGGATAATAGCAGTACCCAGCTCAGATGGTTATTGTGAGGACCGAATGAATTAAGTTTACATTTATGTGTGTTAGAATGCTGCTCAGTAGTAGACAGTCCCTACAGTCTTTGTTCTCTGGATGTTTGGTATATAGTATAGAGTCATGTGTTATGCAAGTGTTTGCTTTTATTAAGTAAATAACACATGGATATCAATTTTGTAGATGACACAGAGAATCTTTATATGACTTTTGTTGACCATCAAAGCTGAGAGAATAATAACATAAGTAATTTATGTTCGTTAGAGAAAAGGTAGAACATACATATAAGAAAATTAAAAATATTTACCCTATTTCTCATACACAATCATTATTTTATCTTTTTTCAGAATGAATATGTATGAATAGGTATGTATATATATATGCATACATGTATCTTATAACTTGATGTTTCCCTTAAAATATTTAGAATTTAGAAACATTTTCTGTATCAACAAATACAGATACAGCTACCTTACAGTTTTTAATGGTCACATAATAATCTGATATATGGATGTGGCATACAAAATTAAACCAATCATCTACCTTTATAGGCTGTTTGCAATTTCTTTTTTTCTATTGCAAATAATGCTGCAATGAATAACCTCATAAATAAAAGGAATTATTTCCTTAGGATAATTCCCAGAAGTGTGAATTCTAGGATAAAAGTTATGTCATTTATCAGATATATTATATCCATATATATTGCCAAATCACCCCCCAGAAATTTCTAGTAATTTCCAGTTCTACCAGCAGTGCATGAGAATTCTTATCTCTCCATTACTCTGCTAGCACTGGTTATTACCATCCTTTAAATATTTTCTAATCTGATATACGAAATGCCATATCACCAGTTGAAATCACTTTATTATTATGCATGACAATAGAACTTAAATGCTTACTGAACATATATTTTTATATATTTTTATGTTTTCCTCCCCAGTTTTTATAAAATTGAAGTGTTTTTTCATTAGGAAGAAGTTTTCATGATTATAATATTAACCTTTTATTTGACATATTTAAAAATATCTGTGTGAATATGTTTTGTTTAGAATTTGAAAAGGGGAAAGAATAAATGAGTTTGGACAGACTGGAGGTTAACAAGGAGACTTTCTGTAAAATTCAGATCTGAATGTGTTCTACCTTTGCCTTAAAACCTTTAATAGTTTCCCATGGAATAAAGTCTATGTTTCAAAACTTGGTATTCTAGGTCTACCATGATCTGATTCAGCTGACCTTTTTTTGCCTCTTTCCCAGCCACCTTCTCATGTGTCAGTGGGGTGCTAGTGCACAGCAGCTTCTGAGAGCCCACTGTGCACACTTTTTTCTCAGCTCCACGTTCAGTGATGTCATGGTGGTAGTTTGACATCAACCATGTGGGAGTATTTAGACCACAGAAACCAGCAAACACTAGAAATCAGAGCTTTCTTTCCCCCTGGAGATTCAGTTGTTTAATATTTACCAGCATCTCACTACATATACCCTCCATTCCAAGTATCCTAAACTTCTTAGCATTACTGAATCAGGGCAGGACTGAGACATGGAGGCACCCAAGACAGGATTATAACCAGTCGTAGTTTCAAACCAACATTTGGTCAACACACATTGAAGTTATTTTCTCAATGGACTCTCCTCACAGTACACTTTTCCTTGTCTGTACCCTATAGCTCTTGATGGTAATAGCGTGAGCCACTCTGAGAAGTACCACTCCATCTTTATCAGAGAACCATACAAAGTGAGGCTCAGATCATGCTTGGCTGTGTAGATGTTCTTGAGGAAACAGAGCCACTAAGGAAACCTGACATTAAGGTGAATATTTTGGCAGCCATGTGCAAGATGACTGAAAGGAAAGAAACATAATGACCATTGTTAGGAAGACTGACTAAGGTGTTAAATTTTTGCAGACATCATCACCTAGTCATGAGAAGGTTGCAGTAATGAAGATGGAAAGAAACAGCAGACATGAGACAAGGCAAGGAACTATGAAACTCAGTGAAATATGGCCTAGGAGAAGAAAGAGTAGGCAAAATTTTAAATTTCTTCAAGCTTCTAATTTAGAAACATATGTGGGGTTATTTTTGTAAATCCCAAGAGATGTAAAAAGTAAAAAAAAATCAGAAAGTTGGGAGTTAACAAAATCTCTGCATCTGGGAAAGGGGTACAGAAAAGGAGAAAGGGAAAAATGGCTGAGCTAGAAAAAGAATCTACAAATTGCAGTACCCCAAAAGCTGGGGGAAGAAAGTTTAAAAGTACTAAGATTGTTTCAAGGGTATTGAAGATTAATCAATATACTGTCAAAAGGCAAACAAAAACAAAAATGAAGAGGGTAAAAGGACCAAAAAAAAAAAATCACTGGGTTTGACAAGAAGGAGATCACTAGTAGCATTAAAGGTGAGAGCCTCTGAAGTAGTGGAACAGAGGATTCAGTTCAAATTCCTGGACTACCTTAGGCATATGTCTTCATCTCCCAGAAGCTCAGGCTCTTTTTTTCTAAAGTGGAGATAATTCTTGTCCTATTTACTTTACAGGGTTATTGTGAGGTTCAAGAGGATAATGTTTATGGAAGTATTTTGTAAACTCTGTTTAATATGAATGTTGTGCATTTCCATTATTACTGTCATAATTGGAGCCAAGTGGAAGGCAAGACAGAGAAAGTTAACGTCAAGAAAGGTGAAGGATAGGATGAGAAGGTAAAAACGGAATGATTGGGCAGTGGATGGAAGAAGGGACAGGGTAAAATGAAGCATTTGTTTACTTTTGCTTAAAGACATGGCAACCCTGAGCCTGGCTGAAATTAGAAGAGCAGACTTGCTATGTGGAGGAGGGGTGAGTGTGGGAGCATAGCCCAGGGTAAATAAAGATCAGTCCTGAGGTATGTCAATCTCAGGAGCAGCTAAAGCAGGGATATTTGTGAATACTAGGCTTTTCACATATTAAACACCGTTCAAATTTATCCTGTAATACTCCTTCTTAGTCACTTGTTTTCTGATATAATTTCTTAAGCATGTGAAAAGCATCATGTTAGCAATAACACAATGGGAATATCCATGGGATTATGTCACGTTGAAATACCACTTATCGTGTGTCCCAGAGGAAAAAATGTGAGAACTGTTGCTCTGGCAGTTGGTGGAGAAGTGACTGTGTAGTCATTTTAGATAGTACTGAAAAATCATACATGGTAGAATGTGTTCTGCAAAGCCAAATTTTTTCTTAATTTAATTTTTAGCAAAATTGAATACATGCTCCCCTGAGGCAACATTTGGGTTAGATGAGTAATTGGTGTTTAAGTTATGATGTAAATTTTCATCATAATGGAGCCATATAGTATGCTATTATCACACTTTTCTTTTTCTAGACTTAATCATTGCATTATATTTTGTTATGTTTTTTCCCTTAAATTGTCTGTTAGAACTACATCCCTCTTGATGTGGTCAAGCCTGCTGGATGGTCTATCAGTTTCATCTTGTTTGGGGGCATCCCTCCTGAAGCTCCATCCCTTCCTTCTGCTCCAGTCTGGACTAGTTGCTCTCTAGGTGGGCACATAAGTGACATCCTGGGATTTCCCACTGCTATAGTTCTAGTAATTCACTTCTTTCTTGGGTTGGGTCTCACATCTAGTTTTTGTTCCTTTACTCTTTTATTGTGGCAGATATATATCCTGGTAGTTTCCTGAGCAAGTGAGTAAAAGAGGTAAATACTTTTGAATTCTTATAGGTCTGAAAATGTCTCTAGTCTACCTTTATGCTTGTCTAGGTGTAGAACTGTGTCATGAAAGAAATGTTCCCTCGGTATTGTGATGACAGTGTTCCATTGTATTCTAGCTTTTGTACTTCTTGTTGAGAACTCTAAATTTTGATTGCTGATATTAAATATATGACCACCTTTTATTCTTCTTTTCTAGATTTTAGGATATACTTTTTATCCCTTAAGTTCTAAAATATCAACAGCGATAGGTTCTGGATACAACTTTTGTCTGTTTTGGAATCTGTGAATTTAAGTCTTTCAAGGGTTGGAAAAATGTTGTGGGTTAATTCTTGGTAATTTCTTTCCATTGTGTTTTTTCTTCCTGGAACTCCTGTCACATTTTAAGATTCCTTTACAGATTCTCTACTTTTCTTACATTTTCTGTGTTTTTCTATTACTTTCTTTTTTTTTGTTCTACATTCTGGATGTTTTCCTCAACTCTATTTTCTAAATATCCTACTGATTTCTGAAAAGTTTTGCTATCTTATTTTTAAGGGTTCAAGAGCTCTTAATCGATTTGTTCTTGTGTCAGGATTGCAAGTTTTATCTCTCTTATAGGATAACAATTAGATATTTAATTGTTGGTCTCTGCATTGTCCCAGTGTTCAGTTTATGTGTTTATATCTGCCTGCCTGATTTCTTTCTTAGAGGCTTTTCTAAAATACTTTGTGATTGTTGGTTGCATTTCATATTTAAAACACAAGGCACCAAGAAAATATTGGGACCTGTGTGTGTGTGTGTGTTTATGTGTGTGTGTGAGAGAGAGAGGCAGGAGAGGATTTTCTAAGATTTGTTACCTATTTCATTTGTAAACCCTGTATCATTACCCAATGGTCTTTAATCTTGAGTTGGCCAGTTTCTCCAAGAGAATTCATCTAGTACCATGGCTGGAGTGAAAAGCTGACTGCCATGTTTTAAAGAACTTATCATAAAGTATTTAGGCCAGTGGTTCTCTAAATGTAGTTATGGACCCCAGGGGTTTCCAAAGACTCTTTCAGGGATTTCAGAGTCATGACTATTTTCATAATAATACTAAGATCTTATTTGCCTTTCTCACTGGGTTGATAATTACACTGATGATGCAAAAGCAACCCTGGGTAGAATTGCTGGTGCATAGCATTAATCAGTGGCACGACACTCTAGAAACAGTCACTGAATTCTTCACCAATGTGCACTTATAGTGAAAACAAAAAATAAAGCCAATTTCACATACTGTCTTTAGTGAACAGTAAAAGTTATTATTTCATCTTGACTGTTGAATGTACATCCTTTTATTGTTCTCTGTGACAAAATGAGAAGTAAAACACTTCTGCAGCACAACCATGTGCAATGGGATCTTAAGGAAAAATACTTGTACAATTGTTTGAGTTACAAGCTGAACTACCTGGTTTTTTTTCACAGAATATCATTTTTACATGAAAGTATGTCCCATAAAGGATGGTCATTCTGATGTGGCTATTTGGCAGAAATTCTCTCAAAAATGAACAAAATAATTTTATCACTTCAAGGAAAACAACTCATGTATATGTTGCCAATAATGGAACTTAAGTTTTCAAAAGAAAGTTAGCATTTTCAAGACTTGCATCTTCTACCACCATGAGCTTGAAATATTCCCAGTAATTGACTCAGCAATGAAAATCACCAATATGGTTTTTTGATATTGTATAATCAAATGTGCCAATATTTTAAAGATCTATCTAAAGCAGGAAACTGGTACTTTCCAAATGACCAATGCAGAATGCTACAAAATAATGTGTGGGTGAAAGTACAAGAGAGACCAGTGAATTTTAATGTAACCAAGTCAAAAAGTTTATTGATACACTTTCAAATTCCATATTGTGACTCTCCTTTCAGAAACTACCACTTGTTGAGTTTTAATATAGTGTCACAGAAAAATATTCACAATTATCTGAGAAGGTTATTAAAATACTCCTCCCTTTCTAACTACATATTTCTGTGAAGCTGGATTTTCTTGGTATTCTTTTTGCCATAACAACATATCATGATAAATTAAATTCAGAAGCAGATATGAGAATCTGTTTTTTTTTTAATTAAGCTATACATTAAAGAGATTTGTAAAAACATAAAACACTGCCACTCTTCTCCTTATATTTTTGTCTTGGACAATACAGTTATCTTTCATAAAGTGTTATTTATATTACTATATAATAGACTATTGTTATTGAAATGAGTTGACAAATACATATTTTAAATTATTTCAGTTGTAATTTTTGATAAGATTAATAGGTATAACCAATATAAACAAAAACTCTTTGAGGTCTTTAAAATTCTTAAGAGTGTAAAGTGGTCCTGAGATCAGATGTTTGAGAGTACCTGATGACGTAACCCCTGAAGTTTTCTGTATGGTTGCATGCCTCCAATCACTGTTATGCTTATTAGCCCCTAATCTAGAGTTTTTCTGACCAAGTCCCTTGATTGATGTGGGGAGGGAGGGATCTAAGAGTCTAATTTTCTCCATACAGATTCCTAACCACTACTTCTCCTCCTTGATGTATGAATTAGTTGGCTTTTTGTTGCTTTGCCCCACTTAGATACTTGGGTTTCAGCTTTTTCCATTCTGCTAAGTCAGTTACCACATATCATTCCATTCCAAAATGTTAATTACATTTCTTGGCTTTCCTTCACCTCCTCTACCATCAATCTTGTACTTTATCAACTTTTATTCCTTTTTTGTCATATTAGTGGAGATTTGGGAAGCAATGGAGCTATAGGAGGTATTTGATTGAGAGTAAGTATACTATGTGCTGATTTTGGTATTTGTGCCAACATATGGAAACTAATGATTGCTACTTATTTATAATAGGTTATTTAATTTAAAAATATGAAATAAAACAGAATTCCATAAATAAATTAGACATCTTTATTCAATTGAAAAAGGATATTTAGAATATTTGTTGTATATTGTCAGCTACAATATCTGCATTTTCCTTTGTCATTTAATTACCTAGAAACAATCTACAAGGTTCTTGGAATTCTTTGGGAAAACGATCCTGTTCTAAAAAGGGAACATCTATGAAATACAGATGTTGAGATCAAAATTAACTGCACTGTCTGCCTAACCAATTAATAGACCAAAATGGCTTATGTCCACTTTGGGTTTACCTTATATATGGCTTTTAATATAAAAATAGAGACCTTTGGGGGTTGAATATTGACCCTTGTATATTTAAGTTCATTTAATAACAGATTGCATTATCATCAGAGTTTATGGAATATTTCTAAAACATGTTAAGATGAACGTATTGACCAAGAAAACCACAAAAGAATTTAGTGGATTTATGATTTTATTTCATGCTCTGTCACATTGATTGCACTTTTGAAGTCAAGGAAAGTTTTATGAGGCTACAACATAGGGTGAGAAATGGTTTTTAAGCACTATTCATTACTCAGATATAAGGACAAAAGAACAAATCATCAGACTAGAGACTAGAATTGTTTGATTTGGGCTCTTATAGTTGTAGTATTGGGGGCTGGTTGGACGGGGAGGTTAGAATACATTGATATTGCATCTTGAAGAGAAGAAACAGAATTAAGAAACGATCTTCTTAAGCTGGAAATAAACAACTCACAAATTATAGACCTTCATAGAAATTGATAGTTGGAATGTACCTTGAAAGTAATTTTTGCACTACTACATTTAACAGGTGGGACATGGAGATCCAGAAATGTGGCGAGAATGGTCACAGGTCACACTACTAGCTATCAGTACATGTACTAGAACCTAGACTTCCAGGCCCCCAGCCCACTGTTCTTCCCAGTGCCTCCATCATCAGGCACAGAGGGGATAGGGGATATCATATGCTGGGGAGGACGGAAAGCACACTGCCAAGTCTGCTTTCCATTATCTTATGTATGTCTTTTCTCAAACCCCATCAAAGCTTCCAAGCTGATTTCACCTCCCTCTTCCCTATTCTGTGAACTTCATTTCTTCTGTGTTCCTGTCACATAATCCACCCCTGCCCTCCCAACATAGCTTCTTACGTTTGTGGCTCTGCATGGTTGTCCATCTGTAAATGTAGATGTTCTATCTCCCCAGCTGTATAATAGCACTTTTGAAATCAGGACTTTGTCTCCTCCTTGTTTCCTACAAGTGACTATGATTGTACAACCAGAGGTGCTGAGCTCATGGTGCTGTCGAATTATTGGAAGGTCTGGCTGGTTATGCATACACTAAGCAAGACAGGCTCCTCAGCATTACAGGAAAGTTAACATCACTGTAGCTATAGCTTAGAAAAGAAGCATAATGTAGAAATAAACAGGAAAATGGCACATAGAACCAGAAAATTCATGATTTACTTTTTAGTCTTTATCAGGCTATTTTCAAAGTTCTGCCAAGCATTGGGTTAAACTTTTTTTTTTTAATAGAGGTAAGAACCCGGAAGCGGTGTGGTTTCTAAGAAAGCAATGCTCAATGACACATAGATACTGTATAACTAATCCTGTTCCCTAAACACAGATGCCTCAAAGGCAAGGATGTCTTGTGTGGCTGTTCAGTTTATTCAATGCATGAAGGTGCCTGACCAAGGGACGGGTCAGTTTTGCTTCACTCCAGAGCACCCCTTTCTAATTGGCCTTTCCCGAGTAGGTACTTTTTAAAAAGGGCTGCCCAGAGGGCAGCTTCTTTACCTAATTCTCACAAAGGCACCTTAGAGGCAGACCCACTGAAAAATGAGCCCTGAACAAAAGGTCTGAAGGAACAATACAATGTAAACAATGGCTCACCCCTGGCACTTAGAACCTGGAGAGGTTAGAGGAAAGGCATAGGAAGGATAAAGCAATATAAAAAAATACCTCAGAGGAATTGTAGGAGGAACTGAGATTATTTCACTTGGAGAAGAGAAGAGAGTACATATTAAAAGATGTTTAAAAAATAAAAAAAGATGAACTCATTCAAAGGATAGGATGACTTGTTGCTCTTTAATTTCATCCTGAGGGGATCAATAAGGCTTTATTGGAAAAACAGACATTGTCTTCCTGACAATGTAGACTATTAACACCAGCGGTTGTGGCATTTCCTCTTCAAGAGACTTTATAAAATGAGATGTATTCCCAGCTGGGAAGAGTGTTAGTTGACTCTGCCAATAGATATTAGAGGGTTGACTGAAGGTTTCTAAGTATAGAGGTTTGGTGGTGGTTGTTCATTCTGGTGAAAAGGAAGGAAGGGAGGCCCTTAACTTTCACGGAGGCTGTGTTCTAGAGTTCTTCGGGGCTGGGGGTGGGGAAGATTCCTAAATACCCACAGTTGCTGTGCAGAGAGTTGCTAGAGATGTCGAGGGCCAAGAGTCTAGGAAGTAGGAGCTCATTTATGCTAGTACAAATACCTCTCTTTGCAAAAATGTTTTAGTCTTTTTCCCTGTGCTCCCTTACCTTTCTTTTCTTACAATCAAAATCTAGTTTGCCCTGGGACAGTTTCACTTGTTTGAATGTTTAATAAGTAGTAATTACTATTATTGTCTTGTAGATCTCCCACTCTGGGCACACAATGTTCTTCTCTGTTTCCAGAATATGTTCCTTACCTTTTCTTACATTAATTATTCTTGCATTAACTTAACAAAAATTTAGAACTGTGTATGTATTGGTAATGTGCTGGACAATGAGGATTAAATGAATTAGCTATGACCCCCCTACCCTCAAGAATTTCACATTTCAGAAGAAAGTCAAACAAGTAAACAAAACTGTTCCCTAGATCAGATACATCCTAAAATGGTTTCTTGCTTCTGTCAAAAAATGAGATTATATCCAATGCACCTATCCAGACAATGACTTTTTCTAGACATATGCCATTTTTCATTATTTTCTGTACACAAGAGTATATGTAAAGTGTATGTATATACATGCACATCTTGTATATAAACATCTTGACTTTGTATATGTATACATATATACACAGTATGTATATATGTATATATTGATATCTATCTGGTCCCCAAACTAAATTTTAAGCTAAACAATAACAAAAATAATAACTAGTATTTTATTGGTAATTTATAAGATGTTGGGTGTTGTTCTAGGTGGTTTACCCATAATCATGTTATTTATTCCTCATATCAATCTAAATGTTGATAAATTTTTATCCCCATTTGCAGATGAAAGAAACTGGGCACTGAAAAGTTAGGTAACTTATCCAAGGTCACAGAGTGAATAAGCTACAAAGCCAGGGTTCAAATCCAGAAGTCTGACTGCAGTGGCACCACTTGATGTAAAATCAGAGACCACATTCTCATTTGTCCATATTCTCTACTTGCCATGATGGCACTTAGAATTCTGACTGTCTGACATACATTAATAACATTCCCTAGTATTTGCCTGGTGACTTCGAGGATACAAAGAACTTTAGCTTATATTATTCCATCTGATCCTTGTGGGAGCTCTGAATCAGCAAGCAGAGATTTTGTTCTCATTATAGAGGTGAAGACTTTCATGACTGAAGGATATAATTTGAAGGATTTTACTTCTGCAAGGATAAAATAGACAGTACTTGCTGGCAATAATAGAGTGTAATACAGTTTAAATATTTAGTTGTGAGAGTTGTGTTGCTGCTAAATATGTCCAGAGCATTGGGAGAGCAGCAGTAAGATGACACCTTAAAGGCTTGCACCTTTAGAGGCTCTCTAAAAACATTCTATGGTTATGTATTTATTTATTTTAGCAACTTTCAATACATAATGCAGTATTATTAACTAGTCACCATACCATACATTAGCTCCCTGCACTTACTCATCTTATAGCTGGAAGTTTGTACCCTTTGCTCACTATCTCTGCATTTCACCCAACCTCTAGTCCCTGGTAACCACCATGCTACTTTCTATTTCTATGATTCAACTCTTTTAGAGTCCATATGTAAGTGACATCATATGATATGTGTCTTCCTTTGTTTGACTTATTTCGTATGCATAATGCCTTCAAGGTTCAACCATGTTGTCAAAAATGGTAGGATTTCCTTCTTTCTCATGGCTGAATAATATCCTATTGTATATATATACCACTTCTTTTTTTTTTAATCAATTTACTTAAACTAGAAAAAAAAAAGCAGTTCACCTATTTTTCCCACCCCCTACCACCTGCTCTGGCAGCCACCAATATGTATATATATATAGCTTTTAGATTTCACATTTAAGAGCGATCATACGGTATTTGTCCTTCTGTATGACTTGCGTCACCTGGCATAATGCCCTCAAGGTTTGTCTATGTTGTCACAAATGGCAAGATTTCATTCCTTTTTATGGCTGAATAATATTTGTGTGTGTGTGTGTGTGTGTGTGTGTGTGTGTGTGTGTGTATCACATCTTCTTTATCCATCCATAGGTGGGCACTTAGGTTGTTTCCATATCTTGGCTTTTGTGGATAGTGCTGCAGTGAACATGAGGGTGCGTACATCTTTTCAAGTTAGTGTTTTCCTTCTCTTAAGGTAAATACCCAGAAGTGGAATTGCTATATCATATGGTAGTTTTATTTTTAATTTTTTGAGGATCCTCCATACTGCTTTCCATAGTGGCCGCAGCAATGTATGTTCCCACCAACAGTGTTTCTCCACATCCTCACAAAAACTTATTTCTAGTTTCTTTGATAATAGCCAATGTAACAGGTATAAGGTGATATCTCACTGTGGTTTTGATTCTAGAGTTAATTCTAACCCCAGGTATGAAGAGCCACCTGCCTAAAGGAAATTTAGGGGGCAGATGTGTTTATATCAGGACATGACAATGCTCAACTCATAAACTTTGCCTCTAATGAATTCATTTTCCCTTCATATGAAAGTTCTTGTAACTCATTATAAATATTTGTTGAATGTTGAAACACTTGCTATCCTTCCAATTAATCTAGATTTGAGACTTTTGGCTCATTCCTAGGCTTTCTCTTCTCCTTCCCATCTCAGTCAAATCACCCCCAATTCCTGTTGCTGTTTCATTTGTAAAAGGTCTTGAGCTCCTCAGTACCCAATGCTATTACTAAGTCTGTTCTCAGGGTATTACACACACTTAAAGGAATGAGATGAAAATACAGAACAAAGACTTTTTGTTGGTATAGGTGACAGAATGGTGGACAATTTTCCTTTATTTTAAAAATCTTAGTATTGTGAAAATTTTATGCAGTAATTAGCAATTTTAACATAAATACTTTTAGTGATATTATTTTAATACCATTTATGTAAAACAAATAGCAGTTTAAATCAGACTATCTCACACTTGGTGTACACTATTTACCTGAGACAAAGAAATGAAGCAATCCCACTCTCAATGGCAAATCACTTGCTGAAACAGAGCTCCAGAGACTCAGACCTTGGATTAGTGATATTTTATCTTACTTTTATGTCTCCCAAGATTCTGAACTGAGAATTGAAGGTAGATCCTTGGTAATATCTAGTATAACTCCTTCTCCACCAATTGCTACAATGTCTGTCCCTTTTACATATTGAAAAGGGTGGTGGTATGGACTAAAAATTCACATGTTGAGGCCCTAACCCCCCCACATATCAAAGTGTGACTGTATTTGGAGATCCGGCCTTTTAAGAGGTTATTAAGATAAAATGATACCATTAGGGTAGGTCAATCCAGTTTGACTGGTATCCTTATAAGAAGAGGAGATTTGGACACACAACAGCATAATCAGGGGCATGCATGCATAGAGGAAAGACTGTGTGAAGACTCACAGAAGATGGCCATCTGCAAACCAAGGAGAGAGGCCTCAGAAGAAAACAATCCTGCTGACACCCTGATCTCAGACTTTAAGCTACCAGAACTGTGAGAATATAAGTTTCTGTTGTTTAAGCCACCCAGTCTGTGGTATTTTGTTATGACAGCCCTAGCAATCTAATGCAGGTGGTTATTTGGCCTTGTTTAACTTTCTCCAAGGATGGAAAACTCTTGACCTCTCAAAGCCGTCTGATTTTTTTTTCTATTTTTTTTTATTTTGCTATTATTAATATACAATTACATGAGCAACATTATGGTTACTAAACTCCCCCTATTATCAAGTCCCCACCATATACTCCATTGCAGTCACTGTCCATCACCATAGAAGGATGTTATAGAATCATTACTTGTCTTCTCTGTGTTATACTGCCTTCTCCGTATCCCCCCACCCCAGCCCCACACCCTCTACATTATGTGTGCTAATTGTAATAGCCCTTTTTCCCCCTTGTCCCTCCCTTCCCACCCATCTTCCCCAGTCCCTTTCCCTTTGGTAACTGTTAGTCCATTCTTGGGTTCTGTGAGTCTGCTGCTGTTTTGTTCCTTCAGTTTTTTCTTTGTTCTTATACTCCACAGACGAGGGAAATCATTTGGTACTTGTCTTTCTCCGCCTGGCTTATTTCACTGAGCATAATACCTTCTAGCTCCATCCATGTTGTTGCAAATGGTAGGATTTGTTTTCTTCTTATGACTGAATAATATTCCATTGTGTATATGGACCACATCTTCTTTATCCATTCATCTACTGATGGACACTTAGGTTGCTTCCATTTCTTGGCTACTGTAAATAGTGCTGCGATAAACATAGGGGTGCATCTGTCTTTTTCAAACTGCACTGCTGCATTCTTAGGGTAAATTCCTAGCAGTGGAATTCCTGGGTCAAATTGTATTTCTATTTTGAGTTTTTTGAGGAAACTCCATATTGCTTTCCACAATGGTTGTACTAACTTACATTACCACCAGCAATGTAGGAGGGTTCTCCTTCTCCACTTCCTTGCCAACATTTGTTGTTGTTTGTCTTTTGGATGGTGGCCATCCTTACTGATGTGAGGCGATAGCTCATTGTGGTTTTAATTTACATTTCTCTGATAACTAGTGATGTGGAGCATCTTTTCATGTGCCTGTTGGCCATCTGAATTTCTTCTTTGGAGGAGTGTCTGTTCAGCTCCTCTGCCCATTTTTTAATTGGCTTATTTGCTCTTTGTTTCTTGAGGCGTGTGAGCTCTTTATATAATTTGGATGTCAACCCCTTGTCAGATATGTCATTTATGAATATATTCTCCCATACTGTAGGAAGTTCTTTTGTTCTGATGGTATCTCTTGCTGTACAGAAGATTTTTAGTTTGATATAGTCCCATTCATTCATTGTTGCTTTTGTTTCCCTTGCCTGGAGAGACATGTTCATGAAGAAGTTGCTCATTGTTTATATCCAATAGATTTTTGCCTATGTTTTTTCCTAAGAGTTTTATTGTTTCATGACTTACATTCAGGTCTTTGATCCATTTTGAGTTCACTTTTGTATATGGGGTTAGACAGTAATCCAGTTTCATTCTCTTACATGTAGCTGTCCAGTTTTGCCAACACCAGCTGTTGAAGAGGCTGTCTTTTCTCCATTATATGTCCATGGCTCCTTTATCATATATTAATTGACCATGTATGCTTAGGTTTATATTGGGCTCTCTATTCTCTTCCACTGGTCTATGGGTCTCTTCTTGTGCCAGAACCAAATTGTCTTGATTACTGTGGCTTTGTAGTAGAGCTTGAAGTCAGTGAGCATATTCCCCCCTGCTTTATTCTTCATTCTCAGGATTGCTTTGGCTATTCGGGGTCGTTTGTGGTTCCATATGAATTTTAGAACTATTTGCTCTAGGTCATTGAAGAATGGTGTTGGTAATTTAATAGGGATTGCATCGAATCTGTAGAATGCTTTAGGCAGGATGGCCATTTTGACAATATTAATTCTTCCTAGCCAAGAGCATTGGATGAATTTCCATTTGTTAGTGTCCTCTTCAATTTCTCTTAAGAGTGTCTTGTAGTTTTCAGGGTATAGGTCTTTCACATCCTTGGTTAAGTTTATTCCTAGGTATTTTATTCTTTTTGATGCAATTGTGAATGGAATTGTTTTTCTGATTTCTCGTTCTGCTAGTTCATCGTTAGTGTATAGGAATGCAACAGATTTCTGTGTATTAATTTTGTATCCCACAACTTTGCTGAATTCAGATATTAGATCTAATAGTTTTAGAGTGGATTCTTTAGGGTGTTTTATGTACAATATCATGTCATCTGCAAACAAGGACAGTTTGAGTTCTTCTTTGCCGATCTGGATGCCTTTTATTTCTTTGTATTGTCTGATTGCCGTTGCTAGGACCTCCAGTACTATGTATAATAAAAGTGGGGAGAGTGGGCATCCTTGTCTTGATCCCAATCTTAAAGGAAAAGCTTTCAGCTTCTCGCTGTTAAGTATAATGTTGGCGGTGGGTTTGTCATATAAGGCCTTTATTATGTCTATACCCATTTTGTTGAGAGTTTTTATCATGAATGGATGTTGAATTTTGTCGAATGCTTTTTCAACATCTATAGAGATGATCATGTGGTTTTTGTCCTTCTTTTTGTTGATGTAGTGGATGATGTTGATGGATTTTTGAATGTTGTACCATCCTTGCATCCCTGGGATGAATCCCACTTGATCATGATGGATGATCTTTTTGACGTATTTTTGAATTCGGTTTGCTAATATTTTGTTGAGTATTTTTGCATCTATGTTCATCAGAGATATTGGTCTGTAATTTTATTTTTTTTGGTGTCTTTGCCTGGTTTTGGTATTAGAGTGATGCTGGCCTCATAGAAAGAGTTCGGAAGTATTCCCTATTCTTCTGCTATTTGAAAAACTTTGAGGATGGGTATTAGGTCTTCACTAAATGTTTGATAAAATGCAAAAGTGAAACCAATTGGTACAGGAGTTTTGTTCTTAGATAGGTTTTTGATTACCAGTTCAATTTCATTTCTGGTAATTGGTCTGTTCATATTTTCTGTTTCTTTCTGGGTCAGCTTTGGAAGGTTGTATTTTTCTAAAAAGTTCTATTCTTCTTGGTTATCCAGTTTGTTACCATATAATTTTTCATAGTATTCTCTAATAATTCTTTGTATTTCTTTAGTATCCATAGTGGTTTTTCATTTCTCATTTCTGATTCTGTGTATGTGAGTAGACTCTCTTTTTTTCTTGATAAGTCTGGCTAGCGGTTTATCCATTTTGTTTATTTTCTCAAAGAACCAGTTCTTGCTTTCATTGATTCTTTCTATTGTTTTATTCTTCTCAGTTTTATTTATTTCTGCTCTAATCCTTATTATGTCCCTCCTACTACTAACTTGGAGCCTCATTTATTCTCCTTTTTCTAGTTTCGTTCATTGTGAGTTTAGACTGCTCATATGGGATTGTTCTTCTTTCCTGAGGTATGACTGTATCGCAGTATATTTTCCTCTTAGCACAGCCTTCGCTGCATCCCACAGGTTTTTTGGTGTTGAATTATTGTTGTAATTTGTCTCCATATATTGCTTGATCTCTGTTTTTATTTGGTCATTGATTCATTGATTATTTAGGAACATGTTATTAAGCCTCCATGTGTTTGTGGGCTTTTTCATTTTCTTTGTGTAATTTATTTCTAGTTTCATACCTTTGTGATCTAGAAGCTGGTTGGTACAATTTCAATCTTTTTGAATTTACTGAGGTTCTTTTAGTGGCCTAGTGTATGATCTATTCTTGAAAATGTTCCATGTGCCCTTGAGAAGAATGTATGTCCTGTTGCTTTTGGATAAAGTGTTCTGTAGATGTCCGTTAGGTCCATCTGTTCTAATACATTGTTGAGTGCCTCTGTCTCTTTATTTTCTGTCTGGTTAATCTGTCCTTTGGAGTGAGTGGTGTGTTGAAGTCTCCTAAGATGAATGCATTGCATTCTATTTCCCCCTTTAATTCTGTTAGTATTTGTTTCACATACGTAGGTGATGCTGTGTTGGGTGCATAGATATTTGTAATAGTTATATCCTCTTGTTGGACTGACCCTTTATCATTATGTAATGTCCTTCTTTGTCTCTTGTGACTTTCTTTGTTTTTGAAGCCTATTTTGTCTGATACAAGTACTGCAACTCCTGCTTTTTTTCCTACCATTAGTTGCATGAAATATCTTTTTCCATCCCTTTACTTTCAGTCTGTGTATGTCTTTGGGTTTGAAGTGAGTCTCTTGTAGGCAGCATATAGATGGGTCTTGTTTTTTTATCCATTCAGTAACTCTTTGTCTTTTGAATGATGCATTCAGACCATTTACATTTATGGTAGTTATCGATAGGTATGTACTTATTGCCATTGCAGGCTTAAATTCGTGGTTATGGAAGGTCCAAGGGCAATTCCCTTACTATGTAACAGTCTAATTTAACTTATTTTGTATACTATTACAAACTCAACCTAAAAGTTTTTTTTTCCTCCTTTTTCTTCTTCATCCATTCTTTGTATGTTATGAATCATATTCTGTACTCTTTGTCTTCCCTTGAATGACATCTGTTCAGCCTTAGGAATACTTCCATCTATAGGAGTCCCTCCAAAATGCTCTGTAAAGGTGGTTTGTGGGAGGTATATTCTCTCAACTTTTGCTTATCTGAAAGTTGTTTAATCCCTCCTTCAAATTTAAATTATAACCTTTCTGGGTTGAGTATTCTTGGTTCAAGGCCCTTCTGCTTCACTGCATTAAGTATATCATGCCACTCCCTTCTGGCCTGTAAGTTTTCTGTTGAGAAGTCTGATGATAGCCTGATGGGTTTCCCTTTGTATGTGATCTTTTTTTTCTCTCTAGCTGCTTTCAAAAGTCTGTCTTTATCCTTGATCTTTGCCATTTTAATTATTATATGTCTTGATGTTGTCTTCCTTGGGTCTCTTGTGTTGGGAGATCTGTGCACCTCCATGGCCTGAGAAACTACCTCTTTCCCCAGATTGGGGAAGTTTTCAGCAATTACCTCCTCAATTACACTTTCTATCCCTTTTTCTCTCTCTTCTTCTTCTGGTACCCTTATAATGTGAATATTGTTGCGTTTGGATTGGTCACACAGTTCTCTCAATATTCTTTCATTCTTCAAGATCCTTTTTTCTCTCTGTGCCTCAGCTTCTTTGTATCCCTCTTCTCTAATTTCTATTCCATTTACCATCTCTTCTACTACATCTAATCTGCTTTTAAACCCCTCCATTGTATGCTGCATTTCAGATATGGTATTTCTTAATGATTGAATCTCCATCTTTAATTCGTTCCTGAGGTCTTGAATATTTTTCTTTACCTCCATAAGCATGTTTATCATTTTTATTCTGAACTCTCTTTCTGGAGGATTTGTGAGTTCAGTTTCATTTGACCCTCTTTCTGGGGTTTGTGAGATTTTCGTCTGAACCATGTTCTTTTGACGTTTCATATTTCTGTGTGTTGGCCACTACTGTGCAGAAACTCCAGTGTCTGGAGCTGCTCAGCCCCTAGAGTGAGGTTGGGAGACGTAGGGGAGTGGAGCTGGTGCCTGGGGGGAGGGAAGATCTGTTTCCTTCTTCCCGTCCGAGGTGCCTGTGTCCAGTGTCAGAGGCAGTGGGCCAAGCACACACAGGTAATCTTCTGTGCTTTGCTTCTCTAGCTGTTGTAGGCAGGGCCTCCCTCTGACTGGCCTGACGCCTGCGCAGTGAGTGTGGGTTTGTGAGCAGGTGCCTGCAGGCCAGTAGGAAGGCTCAGCAGGCTGAGGGTCACAGTGGGGGGCCTCGGAGCTCAGTAGGCAGTCTGGGGATGGAGCACCTGAAGCTCCCCAAAGTTCCCAACCAGCTGGGCAGAGTGCGCCCAGGCAACCTTGTGCAGCTCTCCCTTCTCCCGCATGCAAGCTCCATGCAAACTCCGCACCTTCAGCAGCCCTCTTGCTGCTAGGAAGCCTCTCCGACTCCCTGCCTTTCCTCTGAAACAGAGTGGCCAGGTGTGGATCCTGTTCTCCACAAACGGCCGGAATGTCAATTTTGCAAGCACTCTGCCTGTCCAAGCTCCCCAACGTCTAGAGCACCACACACTATAGGATTCTGCTCACAAAGCAGATGTCCAGGGCTAGGTGCCCAGCAGTCCCAGGCTTTCACCCCCTCCCACGGTGAGCTAGGGTGGGGGAAGGGCTTGGGTCCCACCGGATTAAGGCTTTCATACATTACCCTGTTTCTTGAGGTCTGCTCTGTTCATGAGGTGTCTATGCAGTCTGGTTCAGCCTTCTTTCTTGTTGCTGTCTGAAGGTTAGTTCTATTTATTAATTATATTTTTGTACTGTTTGTGGTTTGGGGAGGAGCTCTCCATCTCACCTCTCATGCCACCGTCTTGAATCCAAAGCCATCTGATTTTATATTTGACCTGCATTAGTTATTTTATTGATCTAATATTGAACTAATATTTTCCTCCATATTACTTCTTCTAAGTAGACCTAATTCTAGCCTCTAGAGTCACATCGAATAAATCTGATCTTCTTCCGAATGATATTTCTCAAACATCTGAAGGTAATTATTTACCTAGTATGACTTACTTTTTCCAGAACTCTCTCTCATCCCTATTCCTTCCAATGTCCTTTTATGTTGTATTTTCAAGCCCTGTCTTTATGATGACCATGTTCTTCTCAGTCTTACAAATATCCCTTTTAAGGAGACATTGAAAAATTTTCCGGGTGGAATATTTTGATCACTCATGTGCCAAACAAGCCTATTTCTTCAGGGAGGAGGAAATTTATGTTGAGAGAGGGAGCCAGCAATTTGTATCATCTTTTTTTCTTAGATGTGCAAAACAGAGGAGTAATCACACATTTAAAGTAGAAACATGGAGAATTAACTCTATGACTCCTTACTACCAGGCAAAGCCTGTCATTCTGTATGCTCGTAGACAGAAACCTACTTTTCTTTACCATAAGTAATATGAATTTAAATTGTATTTAAAGACAATTAGTATGTTTGGTGATGTATTTAATTTTTAAACTAATGTTTTTTTAAATGAATGTTTATGTATATATATTATATACACATGTAAATTTAATTTTAAACATAATTCTAACAACCATAATATTCAACTTTTTTTCCATTTTTGAGGATTCACTCATTCATTCAACAAATACTTATTGAATATCAACCTTGTAGAAGGGTTAGTTCAGGAAAAAGTTTAGAAACTGTTGTATCCATGTGAATGGTCCACAATTCAGTCAAACTGTTGAATATGTTACATTTATAGACGGTTTGTATCTCCTTTAACAAATGGCAATACAACAGTATATTTTAAAAGACGCCATCTGTGGCCCTGGGGTTCAGGGCTGTCAGAGAAGGTGGCAAGAGTATGGAGAGAGGAGGAGAGATGGTGCTCCAGTGAGAGTTACGAGAGAGAGCGCTTTAGTAGGGTAAGCTTGGTGGCCTCTCCCCACTCTAAAAAGAGGGACGGCTCCAAAGGTCAGGCCTCTAATATGGTGTCAACTTTGACTGGACTAGCCCAGGACCTGGGAGGTGATCTAACCCTATAAACGACAGGCCTTTAGTAACTACAGCTTAGGAAGCAGGTTTTAATGCTGCACATAATAATGTCAACAAAATAACAGCAACAACAATAATAGCAATTACAGCAGTAATAATAATAATAATAATAATAATAATAATAATAATAATTACTATTATTATTATGTGAAAGTTTATTATGTTCCAGCCACTGTTTTGAGTGCTATATATATATTAATCTGTTAACCTCAAATTCATTCACTCACTTGATAAACACTTACTGAAGTGCCTACAACATAGACAGATGCCTCTATCCTTAACAAGTTTAATTTCATGAATACAGATAATAACTAATAAAAAATAAATTTAAATTAATTACACAGTAAATTGAAAGTGAGAAGTGGTATTTGAAAAGAAGACAAAAAAAGCAGGTAGGGTAAGGGGAATGTTCAGGAGGGCTGGGTGGGTGAGGTGAATGGGGATCAGTTTGCTTTAATTAAATCAAGAAGCCAGAATAGGCCCCTGGAAGAAAGCCAGATTTAAGCAACGTTCTAGGAGAAGATGCATTTGTAGGCAGGTCTCTAGGGGAGGAGGATTCCAGGCTGTGGGAACAGCTAGAGCAAAGCCCTAAATGCAGGAGTGGGCCTTTTGTGTGGAGGAGCAGGAAGGAGATGAGTGTGGCTAAAGCTGCCTGAGGGGCCCGGGGAGAGTGGGAGGGGATACAAGCAGAGTCTGACAGGTTGGAGCAATATGGAGGACATTGTAAGCCTTGTGGGGACTGAACTTTTATTCTGAATTAAGTGTGAAGTCATTGCATGATTTTAATCAGAAGAGTGACTCAGTCTGACCAAATTTGAAATGGATCCCTCTTGGCAGCCATGTTGAGAATAGATTTGTGGGACAGGAACATGGATTAGGAGATTTTTGAGTCAATGGTGACAGGGACAAGAGTGATAGCCATGGAAAAGTGGTCAAATTCTAATTTTATATTGAAGGGACAAAGAAATTAAGTAACTCATCTAAGGATACAAAGCTCATAAATAGCTGAATTGACAATTGAACCCAAGTACTATAGACTCAAGAAAAATTCTCATACACAGAATTCCCTGACCTATGAAAAGAGATGGTGAGGACAGACATCAACTCACTAAAAGGTGGAGCTTTCCAATGATTATGCCTGCACTGCAGTGATTTTTTATGATTAGAGGGGTGTGAGTCAAAACTGGAAAGCCATTGGTCTGTGATGAGTACATGGAGGTTTTTGATAAAATTGACTTTTAGGCCCCTTCTAACTCTAAGATTCTATGATCCAAATACAATGACATAGTTTATATTCTTTGTCAGTAGAAGTTGACAACTCCAGTAATTACTACTATTTTGAAAACCATTTTCTGGCCTTTATTTCATATACCAAAGTATAAACAAGGCTGGATTTGGCCTCTGTTCTCAGGAAAGATGAAAACTTGACTTATGTGACAAATCTCTGTTGTGACTCAGAAGGAATCCATGAAATTGCTCTTTTAAATGCAAATTTAAAACATTTGTGTATTTGCAGTGGGAATGCTGCTACTAGGCAGAGTTTGGAGGGTATAAATTCATAAAATAATGGGTGACAGTCTCAGATTAAGATTCTCCAAAATCTTTGCAGAAACCCTTCACTTCTCCTATGGGGGTCTTGTCTAATTGTCCATACATTCCAGCTGCCATATCCTGTATGTGTGTGTTCATGACATACCACTGGAGCATTATATTTGTTTTTCTGTTTATGAAAAGTGCATGACTCTGTTTCTGCTATAGCTGTGGGTTGATGTGCTAGGAGGTAATCCAAAGGTATGACCTCATCTGAATATTTTTAAATGTTCTTTACCATAATATCAAAGTGTTCTGAACAAACTCCTGCTGGGTGTGATATTTCCTACTGCAAGTGACAAATAGCAAGTCTATAGAATCTACTGAGTACTCCCAGGGCATTTGATGGGGCAGGAAATGTGGCAATCTGGAAACAACTTTTTGGAATATTTCTAGAAAAAATGGGACACAAACTAGTGAATGAATGCAGTTAAATGGAAGCAAAATGAGGTTGAAGTAGATCTTAGCAATTGACAAAACAATGCCAGGGCCTCTGTTTTAGAAGAAAGGTTCTTGAAATTCAGACTACCTCAGAAGGTAGATAATTGTATTTTAGTATACTTTACCTGAATTTGAGTATATCTGGGGTCCTGTTGGTTAGTTTTTTCAAAGGAAAACTAAACCAAAAATAAGAAGGGAATATCCCCCCAACTCCCCCACTACGTATAGAATTGAATCAGGGGTAATGTCCCTGTTGGACTTGATTCTGTTCTTAAAAATACAAAAAGTAAACCTGATTATTTTTTACACAGGGGTGGTGTGTGTGTGTGTGTGTGTGCACTTTCATGATGCAAATGTTCCAAGACATAGCAGAGGGAGCTGATAGTTACTTGAAGCAATTTACCAGCCTATTGTGGAGCATAAATTCAGATCTTTATGGTGACTTCCTGTAACTTGGGACTGTTTGAATGACATATCAAAGGAAGAGAATCTCAAATAAGTTGTCTAAATTTAGTAAAGAAACCTCTTTTCCCTGGTGGTTTTGCTTTGTATTTCTTTTGGAACACCATAGACATAATAGATAGCATTAAGAAATTTGGGCCTGATACTGTACTTTCTGAAAAGCTGTGACTTTCTTTTCAGGTTTTTGTTTGATATTAACAACTGATGTCTGAACTATGAAACAAGACCACATCCATCTTACCTCTTGCATCATAAAATTGCACTCCTACTTGGACTCTTGATGTTTAATTCATAGTGTAATTTTAATGAGTTCTTTTTTGTTTTCTAAATATGTGCGCGACCTACATACTGTATCAGAATTTTAGGTCAGTTTTTATAATTCCCCAAAATTAATTGTGGAAAGTTTTGCTTTGTAAATCTGCACAAGTAGAGAACTAGCACCCCCTAGTGTATTAAAAGCCCCCAAAGATTTGATCTGGCATTTAATAACCTAATAACAACAAACAGGAATGTGCCCTAATGGACAGGTTATTTGCTAACTTTTATCACTGGAATTATTGCAAAATTTGCTTAGGCACAGGGCAATCATTTTTTTTTACATTAACACAAATCAGAAATAAGCCAATAGGATGGAAGTCACGTTTCAAATATTGAAAGTAAAATTAGAAAACCATCATTGGCCATTTGAATTGTTGGTGATATTTTAAGGCTGTGAAATAAAACAGTATCTCTAGTATTGCTGCAAATTTTCTAAATTCTCTTTTGGAGAATTTCAGCAGCATACTTAATTGTTTATGGAAGACTATAAAACTGAAAGTATTTAAGATTTCTCTTCTTTTGGCGACTGTAACACTGTGTGTTGCCTAATGAAACTGTAAACGGAAAATTATAGCTTCATTCCAGAAAGTGAGAGGACTTATTCCAACAGATGGCAACAAAACACCGGTCTACACTGTATGATCGCTGATTGTTAATTGCATCTGTAAAACAATCCTTTTAAACAGAGTAATGCATTTTATCATACAGATTATAGTTCTATGCTTTTTGGTTTTTCAATGTGTGTTAACATTTTCTGCTCCAGTGTAAGATTTAGTGCTTGCATAATTATCAGATTAAACAACTGAACAACAGTGACTCAATCGTTTTTAAGAACCAGGCACAAGGAGACAGAGAACCATGAATCACATTTTTTTAGGCCATGCTATTTGAGAAATGTTTGGATTCTTATTTGGTTATATGAACAGGAAGAATGGATAGACTGTCACCCTAATCAAATTTAAACAGTGGAAACCTATAAAAAGATTTTAAGTACATAGTAAACATATACTGTATTTTTAAATATATCTCACTGTAGATGGAAATATGTTTAATCTACACGAATATTTTGAATGGAAAGGAAATACATGAGACACATAATAAGAAAGGACTGCTCTGAAAGGTTGAGAGGTTAAGGCACACAGCTTCCTCTCTGAAGTGGTTGTGGTGAACACCAGTGAAGGGGCACAGGTGTGGCTTTGACGGCATCGTGAATGTCCTTTCAGTAGGAGTTTTCCATCTGGTAGTTGGCATTGAGAAGATGGAATAGGAATTCTGTCAGTTTTTCAGCCTGGCTGACTTGAGCTTAGAGCCTAAGTTTAGAGATGTGGAGAGAATAATTAACATTCATGTCCTCATGAGGCAGCTTTTTGGTTTGCAGAAGTCACATCTGATTCTCCTCTTTGCATCTGACATATTAAGTATAAATAGAATCCATGGGTGCCAAACTCCTTGATTTCTTGTACCCACCAACTGGGAAGAGACCGTCGGAGTAAACTTGCTTGTTGATCTGGAAATACGCATTTGGTACTTCAACTGGTGATGATTCCATTTCTAAGGTTTTGGATATCTTCATCTGATCCATAAGTGTCACTACGATAATACTTCACCTAGGAAGGGTCATTTATGAGGCATTATCAACCATATAGATTCTACATAGAAAACATCAAAACCAAAAACATAAATGTAACCACAAAGGATGGCTTAGCAGCAAAAAGACCTATCTTTAAAAGGCCATAATAAACACTTACCCAGAGCCCACTTTTTTATTTACTTATTTTGAAAAGAATTCTTTTCAGTTTTTCTGATGTTTAATCCTACAACAGATTAGAAAGGCAGGTTACTAGTGGCAAGCACATGGAGTGACATGTGATGCCTACGCTGAAGAAAGAATTGGAAAAATTGTATTAGCAAGTCAGAGTAGTCTTTATTAATTACTAAGGGAAAAATAGTACCTTGGAATATCCTAGCCAACATTACCTTAATGACGTGATCAAGGTTGATGTCACCAGCAACAAGAAATACTGCCTCATGAACCCCCAGATGTTATGTACCAAAGAAAGGGCACAATCGTACTTATTTGCTGTAGTATTTTTGCCAAAAATGTGTAACTTCTATATAATCACTGGAAAAAAAGTCAAAGAAATTGAAAAATACTCTATGAGATAACTGACCCAGTACTCATCAAACGTGACAGGATCGCGGCAGACGAGGACAAACTAAGTATCTGTTACAGATTGAATGAAAAGGAGGAGACAAAAATAAAAAAATTAAACTCGATTTTAGATTCTGGGTTGGATCCTGGAACAGAGAAAGGACATTTGTAGAAAAGCTATGAAATTTGAAAAAGCTCTGCAGTTTAGTCAATAGTACTTACTGCACCAATGCTGATTTCTTGGTTTTGACGATTGCAGTGTGGCCGTTTAAGATAATAGCCTTGGGGAAGCTGAGTGAAGGGTATATGAAGAGACACTTTGTACTACTTTGTAACTTTTAGTTAAATCTAAAATTTTTCTACATCATTTTTTTTAAGTCCTGTAAAACTCATTGTATACTAGTCTGGGACCATTAAATATGGGGCAAAAAGCCCTGTTGTACATACACCTGAGTTATATAAAATAATTATTCATACTCAATATGAGCATAAGGAAGAGTTATTTTCAATATCATTTGTTTAATGTAGATAAGAAAGCATGTAATATAGTTTAGAAGCATTTACATAAAAATTTTTAATATAAGAAGTTTGAAACTATAAATGAGTACATTTCAATTATTTGGAAAATCTATGTTTTGGAAAAGCTATGTTTTGGAAAATTTGATTCATGAATGATGCTGTATAATGAACCTTTATTTTATTACAACTTTCTGCTTGTGGTAGTCACTAGAATTCTCCCCCAGTCCTCTATCCAGAGATAGGTATTTTATATCTTGTAGCAACTGTGTGGCTGTTTGATGTTATCTGGTTCTACATTTGAAACTATAATCTAAAGTTGAAAGCTGAGTAACAGGTTGAAGGAGTTCCATCACCCCTTGATCCTGACATTGTATGAGAAAGAAGAATTCAAATAATTTCCTTCAAGGCTTGTCTTTGATTTATAAATAGAAGTGGGAGATTTGAGTACCTACAGATCAGTTAGTGTTAAGTAAACCATAGTTCTGTCTCCCTACCCCCAAATCCATCTATTAATAGTCTCTTATTTTTCAATAAGAGTGGCAATCAGAGCTTTCACCAAAATCCATGCAAGATGGCTCTGAATGGGACTAAGAGTGAAAAACTCCACAGTTCTGGGCAGTTTAATGAGCTGTAGAATCATGCACTTTCTTAGCTTGCCATTTAGCAAATAAGCCTGAACTTCTCTAACATATACCGTTACACTTCATTGACTGAGGGAAGCTTATAACAAGTATCTGTTGAACACCCACTATGTATTCAGGGCTGGCTGAGGTGCTGTAGGATTCCCAAATATGTTCTGGTTCTTCTGTTTCTTATAGGAAACTTTTTAAAGGCTTCATGGGGACTTACAAGAGTCAAGAACATGCACAATTACAAAGCAAAAAGATTGCATACAACTCCTGTGTTCAGACCAGTGGTTTCCAACCTTACTGAGATTAAAGATTCTTTTTTAATGTCATATATTTCACAAACTCTGATAGCTGATCAATGTTGAGTACTTGTAATTAGGAAAACACATAATGACAAAGAACATACATGAATTATTTCAAATTAATGTGTATTTTATAAATCACAAAGGTATCTACTTCTTTTTGGAAAATAGTAGCAAATGCTTGTGAGTTGCTTTTAATTTGGCGTATGCTTTGGCACACATAGGATCCATAGCCCATGAATTCTCCCCTTGCCATGCCTTATCCCATGGGTGCTTATTTCTCAGTCTGTGAGTCACTTTGCAGGAGCATAAATACTTCAGGAGGCCAGCTGAGGAAGGATGGCATTGTCAGGGAAACGATCAGAGCTCCACCACCCTCCCTGGGGGCTGAAGGTGTGCCTCAGAGGTCAGGGAAAGCTAGTGTATTCCCCGGGGAAGTCATAGAGAAGCAGGAATGACTAGGCATATTGAGAGGCAATGAGCAGCCAAGGGCTGGCTACAGGGAGGGCTATGTCGGGGAATTAGAAGAAATAAAATTGGTTAAATGAAGCAAAGGGAGATTATGGAGATTCTTGAACTCAAGCACAGGAGCTATGAACTTCTCTTAAAGCAAAGCATTGGACCAGACTTAAAGGGCTGGGTTGTAATCTTGGCCCTGCCCATTACTAGCCTTAGGTAAGTTAAATATTGGAGCCTCAATTTTCATCATTAGTTTGACTGAGATAATAATGCTTACCACTCAGAGAAGAGAGCATCTGTGAAATTTCCTAGCAGGCTTTTGCTGTTTTGGTTGCATTTGAAAGAGGGAACTATCTAAGATTATTGAGCAGGGAATCAGCATGATGAAAGTGATATATTAAAGAAGATTAGTTTGGCAGTTATGTGCACGTTGGATTAGAGTCAGGAGCCAATGAGAAAACTGTCCTAGTGATCCGGACTCAGAGACTGCGAAAACAGGGACAGAAGGAGGTTCAGATGAAAATCGATTGGAGTTTTAGTTTGATAAGGTATCAGGGATGAGATGAATCAACACTGATTTTGAGTTTTTTAAACAGCTGGTAGCTATGGAAGAATGGCTGAAACACTGAAAAAGAGGAGGAAAATGGAGAGGAAGCTGGTTGGGAGAAAAAGGATATTGGGTTTGGACATGGTGAATGGTACCTGAGAGTCAAATAGAAATTGAATATGCATTTGGAGCGAAGGTGAGGGGGTGCTAGTGATGGCAGGGTGGGGGTCATATGCCTAGTGAGGACAGCTGGGCTGGGAAGTGGAGGTGACCCTTAATAGAGGTTATAAACAGAAAAAAACTGAGGACCTAGAATGAAGCCTGTGTGGTATCCCTCTTGAGAAACTATTTCAAAGGCTGATCAATTCACTATTCTGTAGCTAATACAAGATGGAATTGAAATTAAAAAAATATATATGAAATGCTTCACAAATTTGCATGTCATCCTTGCGCAGGGGCCATGCTAATCTTCTTCATATCGTTCCAATTTTAGTATATGTGCTGCCGAAGGGAGCACAGATGGAACTGAATTTTAATCAACTTATGTGGGGATATTTAGCACACTTTGTTTTAGAATTCAGATTCTAAGGGCACATAAACACATTGTTCTTTCCTTCAAGGCAAAAACTCCTTGCTCACAGCCCTCCTCCTGAGATGAGTCATTCACGGAGACTCCCTTTGAGCCCCTTCTTCCCAAGTCACAGCAGGAAAGTGTGGTGACGTTGCTGGGAGTGCTGGCTGGCTGGGCCATTCACGGCAGGCATGTAACAAGTGGGGCCTATCTGGCATTCAGAATTCTTCATGACAGGACTTCTTCCTGGCCTCATCACTTAATATTGCCCAGCTCTCTCCAGCTGCAAAGACTGAGACCCTAAATACACCGAGACTTAAACGAGCTGTAGCTCTTGTTCTTGCTCAACTAGGAATTCCTTTCTCATCAAATCCTTCGAGACACAGGCTCAGTGCCTTGTCTTCCCTGAGCTTGTTCTCAGTTCCCCAAAGAGGAAGAACCCCATGCTCACTTGTGCTTCCACCCATGGAAAGCACTCCATCCAGTCTCCATTGCTTCGTCCTTGTTTACATCCTTCCCCCCCAACAACTGTGAGCTACAGACAACAGGAGATATGTCTGACTCCAGTGTATGCCCCTGACAGCGCCCTTATTTATTCCTTGCCAAATTGAAAAGAGGATGAACATAGTCATTGGGAAGGAGGGAAGAGTCCTTTGTCTTTAGTTAGAAACTTAAGTCAGCAGAAAAAGTTGCTGGTAACAAAGGTAGGGTAATCGTTTCTGTGGGTGGCCCAGCAGAACAACATAAGAGGTTCCTGAGGAGTGAAGTAGCAAAGTCTGACTTTCTGTGGAGCCCTAAATTTTAAGCAGTGGAAGCATGTATTAAGAACATGGTCCACCATGGAGAGTTTTAGGTAATGTGGTAGAAGTGGTAAATTTTAGGAGTGACTCAATCGGGTTAACCAGGCTGTCCAGGAGGTAGACAATAAGTTATATGGCTCAGAGAGGGGCAGTTGGAAACTGTGGAGTGGACTGAAGGGAAAAATGTCCTTTCGGTGTGCAAAAACTAAATATTTGATAACTTAACTCAAAATGGGCTGGAAAGAAAGTAAAGGGATTATTCTGGAAAGAGACAATCCATCTCAGGCTTGATTAATCTACTTCCAGAATTATCAAATGAGTAATGACCTATCACACTTGGTTAAAACTGCAGGGCCTTCAATTAAGTAGAGGCTGAACATTTAAATTTGATTAATTGAGGTGACTTCAAATAATACAGGCAATTAGCCTGTGGAATGTGCAGGTGGAGGATGAGGAGGAGAGGAAACAATGCTGCACGGTGAAAGCTGGTTCAGTGATGGTTGACACAATAATATGTTATGCTTTTATAGTGCTTTTCAATGCACAAGACTCCTTAATCTTCATTATCTCATTTGAGCCTTACTTCCCCTGTTGGGCAGGTAAAGAATGTTGTGCTCACATTTGGGTCTTCTCACTTCAAGCCTGGACCCCCTGTGTTTCTTTCATAGCACGCTTCTACCTCTCTCATAGACGTGAAGACAGATCCAAAGTATTTAGAGTTCTTAGCTGTCATTCAACTAGTATATGGTTATGTGTTTTGATATCAGCTATTTGAATGCAATGCTTTTTTATTTACTTTTGCACCTATTCAAAACCATGTGACACAATGCTGTGCGTGGTAAATATCCACTAATGTTTGGGAAACACATGAACCATTGAATAGTTTCCCTAGGCATCCTTGTGTTTCCAGAAGGTACCTGAGAGGTAACAAGGGTGGCCAAGATGGGCAGGGGAGAAAGATTGAAGGGCAGTCCTATGAGACTCCAGTCCCATCAAACTCAGAAGCTCCCTTTTATGTCTTACATATTAAGTGTAATTGGTTGAATTGTGTCCCCCACCAAATCCATATGTTGGAGTCCTAATCTCAAGTGCATAAGAATGTGAATGTAAGATAGTCTTTAAAGAGGTGGTTATGTTAAAATGAGGTCATTAGGTTGGGCCCTAATCCAATCTGACTGGTAGCCTTGTAATAGGATGAGGCCATTTGTAAACACACACACAGAGGGAAGACCAAACAAGGAGAAGATGGCCTTCTACTAACCAAGGAGAGAGGCCTTAGAAGAAACCAACCTGCTAATACCTTCATCTCGGACTTAGCCTCCAGAATTATGAGAAAATAAATTTCTGTTGTTTAAGACACTCAGCCTGTGATACTTTGATATGGCAGCCCAAGCAAACAAATAAATTAAGATTCTGAGGAGAGTTTAAGGGGGGGGTGAAGAGAGAGAGAGAAAGCTCACATGATTAAGAGAGTTACAAAACCATGATTCTACAGTTTAAGATTATTAATCATGAGAGTCAGATAAATGCTTCTTTTATCTGTAAGTCACAAAGGCCATCTGTAAGCAAAGGACTATTTGAGGTGAGCAATTCTATAGTTTCTTTGGGTAAATAGATGAAAACAGCTTCTAAATTTTATGTTCCAGCTCTAAAATATTAACAATGTAATTTTGATTTATTGCATCTTGCAACATAATTATCATTGTTCTTAAAAAAAGTAAAAGTGTTTCTAAACTGCATGGAGCCTAAATCTATTCCATGGCTACCTAGTTCCCCCACCCATTTGCCCTGAACTAAATTTTGGGCATCTTCTAAGGTCTTTCTTCATGAAGAGAAAACTGAAATCATTTCACAAAAGCAGAAAAAGAAGGAACATATGTACAATTTTAATAGCACAATTAGAAACCTCTGGGCAAGAGTTCTGGATCTGTTAATATCACTATTTGTTTCAAAATTATTTTGGCTCCCCTGGACCTAACATTGAAAAGACAAGTTAGCTCACCAACAATTTTTAGAATGGTTTGGTGTAACCATCATAAATTAAGGATACATTTTGCAGTAGTATTATTGTGAAGAAAACTTTTACTGCTATTCACAAAAGGAAATCAGGGGAACACCGGAAATGAAATAGTTTCTTAAAAAAGCTTTATGTAAGCATTCATATCTAGGATGCATTGTTATTTTGCCTGATTCTAAAGTTGTATCATTTGCAAATGAAATTAATGTCAGATTTCTATTCTTGATGCCTCTTTTAGTAACAATACTGAATCTGCTCTGAGGGGCCCACATTTTGCATCTTCATATGTGAACCTAAATATTACAGAGGTTTTTAATGGAATAAAACATGAAACTGAATTGTTAATAAGTTTAAAAAAATGAACAAAACACAGGACAAAACTATATGCTCACTGCCTTTCATAATAAACACATTGTCGGCATGGCATTCTTTAAGAACATAAATGGTTGCAGTCTTTTAAGAAATGATCAGACAATTGTCTAATTAGGAAGTGGAGAAGAAAACACTATTTGTTTTACTTACAGTCTAGAAAAATAATGCTTCATGAAAGCGCAACTTATTTTGAGTGATCTGTGTGTCAGTATGTGGCAAGTTTTTAAAATGAAAACAATTATGTGTACATGTAAATACAGACTATCTATCATTGGCCATTTTCTGACAATGGAATCTGCAAACTGCTTCTCACACAGGATCTTCCTTTTAGGTTGTAAACCTGTTGGTATCAACCATCAAAATGCATATTCGATCACTTTCCTGGCGCTCAGAATCCTGGCTGACTCTCCTGACAGAAAGGCCATTTGTAAAAGGTCATTGGTTAGATAGGCTTTCGGACCCAATATTGTTTATTTACAAAAGTATTGAAACCCACATGACCTGTCACCTTAAAACCTACAGTTGGACAATGAATGACAGAAGTCAACTGCTATGCAATGGGTAAAAAAAAGGATCTTGTATATGCTGGACGCTGGCAGCCTTGCAGGAGTAGTTCTAAATTGTCATTCCCAACCCTTTTTTAAAGGCAGGGGTGTTTTACAGTCTTGTACCTACTGCCACAGATCATACTAGGTTTGCATAATCTAAGCTGCTTGTGAGTGAGACTGACTACAGTATCAGGACAAAATGCTGCAATTCATCCTACATGAAAAGTCTAAAGCAAATTCCCAATTCAGCATGAACAGGCAGTTCAGTTCACCAGTGTGAGTTCTAAATCAGCATCTCTTTATGTTTTCTAGTATCATGCAATGCTCTCGAAATAATAAATATTCCCAGCTTTTCAAGAGTTTGGTGTTATACATTTGCTTGTAAATTGGCTTAGAACGCAGCATGCTTTTTTTCCTATTAAAAACATGGTCATAAACATGCCAATAAAAGCCAGTGGTTATTAGAGCTAATATTGCCAAAATGTTGCAAGGCTTAAACTGTATTCTTCACTAATTAAAAAAAAAAATAGAATAAAGTGCAGTTAGAGTTAGTTTTATATTTATCTTGGTCACTGGTATCTAAACAAAAGAAGGTTTAATTAGAGAAAGATAAGACAGAAAATAAGAGACTTTTGGGTACTTGAAGGACCTTAAGAGGATGAAGGTCTTAATGATGTCAAGCCTAATGATGGGATGGTTTTCCTTTCCTTGATACAAATGCATTTTTAATCATGCTCTAATGCTTTTTGATAACAATTAGTATTGTTCTTTGGGCTCACAGTGGTGTATAAGTGGAGGGCTGAGAGAGTAAGGCAGAAAATGTTTCTGAAGAAATGAGCGAGGATTAAATGTGATGGAAAGAGAAAAGGGAGTTAAAGAGATATAAGTATATATGTGAAAAATATTTTTCAGGATAGAATTTATGATGATTTTAAGGTTGAATACAAGGAAAAATTATCCAGCCTATCACCTTCTGGAGTGGGGCAGAGGTCCAGGGCTGGCAGCTCCCCATTACTATTACTCTGGGTGATAGTATTAGCTTGACAGCTACCTGGAGGGAGGGGGAAGAGGGGCCAGAACCAATCGGCCAGCTGTATAAACCAGGCGTTTGTAGCTCAAGGATGGTTTATGACAATAGGTGTTTTCATATAATCATTAGAAAAAGATATTATTTATGAGGTCATAGCCAGTGCCATTTTGTGTGGCAGACTTAGCATCTTCCGGGGACTGTGTTAGTCCCTTTGTAATGTTCTCTCATTTAACTGTATTAACCCTGAAAGATATGATTATCCCCACTTTCCAGATAAAAAAACTGAAGTGATGTAAAAGTTAAGCATCTTGTCCAAGAGAGCAGAGCTAGTAGCTGGTGGCCCTGAGACTTGAGCCCTAAGCTGGCTGTACTGCACCAGTGCTCTGGTCTGGAGTGAGTTTTGAACCCCCTTCTCTGATCCATGAAGTATCATTCCATTAAAATATGAGAAAAAATGTACACTTAGTTAGTGATTGGCACAAAGTAAATATTGGTACAAAATAAATGTAAGTATTGTGATTATCATCTACCTAAGTAAAATGTTGCTTCTTAAGTGCCAACAGGGCAAATGTTGGGTCTTGATATTCATTCTTGTTTTTGCTTCTTTCTGCATTTTGGTAGTGTTTCTCTGCACTGCATGCATCTCACAGTCATACATTTTCATTATCTTGGAAATCCACTAATTTCCCTTTCATGGGTTTGTCAGCCTACAAGCTCTGCAAGAACAAGGGACTGTTCCTGGCACATAGTAGGTACTCACTAAATATTTATTGGATTGAATCATTTAGTCCAACAATTAGATCTCTACTTTAATGTATTATAATTTAAAATTTTGAAATAAAACATTAGAAACATAGGGGATTTAAAATTTTTTATCCAGAGGCTGTGATAATACATCCCATGATATACCATTAGGGTTTCCAATATAAATAGTGTATTTCCAAGTTTACACTCAACTGGCAGCATGAAGATTTTAAGCATTATTCTTCACTAGTTATATAAGATATCTCATTTGAATGCAATTGCACACATAGCACTATGCCTCTCTCACTACATTTTAAAAAATTACTTTTAGAAACACGAGTGAATATTGTAGCTAAGCAAGTTTATAACCATGTTTCTAAGATTTATAGTCTCGTCTTTGCTCTGGCTGTGTATCCATTCATGGGTGTACAAAACAAGAATATTTTATTGTTCTGATATGTCCTAATAATGCATGTTTATGGGATAAAATTGCCATGGTTATTAAAAGAGTCTATGACATTTTCTAAAGAGTGTGGGTATTGCCTGCACAGTCTAGCTGAATCCCAGTTTGGGTGATTACATTCTGATGTCTGGTTACCTCAGTGATCCTCTCTTCTGTCCATGGGTCCCTTCCTGGTGATTGAGCTCAGCTGAGATATTCCTGTTTGCCACCCCTACCTTCAAATAATAGGAGCTGAAGGGATCGAGTCTTTGGAAATTTACCTTACATCTCTTTTGAAAAACTTGAAATTTTGTACACACTCTGGAGTGTGTAGTAAAGCCCATATTTCTAATCTGAATTTTCTTACAATAGAGTAGGCAATCTAATCAGGGAGAAAATTGTGATCCTTGATTTTTCCACTGTTCTTGATCATATTTATTATTCCTATGGAAATAGGAGCAATTTTCTAAATCTATCTAATTTCTCCTGCCTCTGAACCTTCCTACAATTTGCTGGAACTTCTGTTACTGTCCTTATAGTCTGCCTTGAGGTAGAGCTCCTTGGGGGTTTATCTTAGGCTCAGGTAAATGTTAATCTTCTAGACTATAGAAATCTCTATATATTTTCACCTTGATGGAAACTTTCACAGAATTGTATGTTGTAGCTGTTTAGTAAATGATGGATGAATGACATTCCCTTTAGGTTAACATTATTTACTATTAAAGACTGAGCCCGTGTTTTGGACATTAGCAGGCAATTTATTATGCAACCTAATGGGATTGTCTCAATGGAAATATTTCAATTCTTAGACACTGACATCACTTTATTGTGGCAGGTTGCCTACAGAGGCAGCTGCTTCCCTTCTCCAGCACCTACCTTCCATACCCCCTAATTTACTCTTGGAAAGCTTACGGTCCCAAGCCAGGATTATTATAAGATTATTACTACGACTGCAATCACAGTTTGCTCTGCACTGTAAGATTAAATTTATTCAGAAAGTGCAATTTAGAGCAGTGTTCCCAAACACTGACCCACTATGTCTAAAAGAATGGAGGTCTAGCTGTAACTGCCCCATCGCTCTGACCTCAGCACATTTTTTTCTCCCTCTCAGGGAAGCATATTAGAATGTAAGTGCCTTAGATGACTTTACTGTAGGGTAAACTTGAATTGGCTTTAAGTTTTAAAATGTAAGTAAATCATAAATGAAAGTACCTATTATAAGAAAGTCTTATTATACGGCCCTCAATAGATCTCCATGTGTTGATGACTTACTGCAGGTTCGTTTGTTCTCAGGGACCTCTAAGTCCACTCTTCCCCTTTAAGCCTCATCTTGAGGAATTACTCATTCCGTGCTTGGTACTTTAGAAACATCAAACTGCTATTCATTCCTACAAACAATGGATGTTTCTTTGGCTTGGAATGCCATCTTACTATCTCTGTCTGGCTGACACTTACACATTCTTTAAGACTCAATTTAGGTCTCACCCTGAGTGAAAAGCCTAGAAGCAGGGACAGGTCTTCTGTGTTTCTTTAACATCGTGAGCATTCCCACTTATCTTCTTTTATAGAATGATCTGTTTTCACGTATACTTTTCCTTTACTGTGCGTGGAATAGACTAAGATTCTTTAGACATTGCATGAACATAGCAGAATTACTTGCCAAAGACTAATTATCCTTACTGAAGGATAATTCTTCTCAGGACTTTAGTCTGCAAGGAGAAACTAAGTACAAAGGGCAGAAAAAACAAGACGGGACCAGAGCAAGGAAGATTATGTTTACCTATGTCTTCTTTTCCTCTTTGTGTTAAATGCAGCTGAGGTATTTACTGTTTTTTTTTTTTAAGGTGAATATGTTTTATAGTAAATAAAAGAGCTTAATTGCCTTTTGGTTCAGCACTTAGGGACTTCTTTCTAAAAGATTTATCTGTAAGCCCCAAATTCATAGCTTCTGTTTTGGAATTGTTATTTTCTGGTTTTTAGAAATTTTCAAAATTGAATCTTTATGTCCCACCTTTAAGCCCCTACCTTTTAAGCATGGAATGAATCCTTTTGGTAAATATTATTTAAGAGTCAGAAGTTCATAGGTTTTACTTCTGGCATGGTGTCAATAAATATCAAATTAAAAATCTACATTGTACTTGAAATCTCTAAAATGATTATTATATTCCTTCAAGAGGCAATGTGATATTGTCAGAAAGGACTGACCTGGGCAGAAGGCTAACAATCCAGGCTCAGATTTGCCACCAGCTCTGGGGCTTTGGGAAAGTCACCTGGCATCTTTGAGACTCAGTTTCCACTTTTCCAAAATGTTGATTTGAAAACTGGGCTGGGGACAACCAACAGCAGCAGCCATAACAACCATAACTAAAATACTGGAGGACGTATTCAGCTAGTTCATACAAGGGAACCTAGACATTTTCTAAAATCCTCCCTTTCATATGCAACATTGAGAAAACACATTTGTTTAAATTTTCCTAATTTGATAGGGTTCGTAATACATAAGAACACTGATGACAAGGTAAAGGGTTAATTTTAAAAGTCCTTTGTATAAATCTGGTGTACTGGTTGAAAGTGATTAGACCTGTGGTCTGATTCTTGCTGCTGGGAGAAGGCTGGCATTCTGGAGCCCAAAGGAGACTGGATGGAGATATTCAAGCCATACCCATCACCCTTGGCCAAATCAAGGGAAATATTGCCTGGGGAAGGAAGCATGGGCTCTGAGTCACCATTTTGCTCCTTATTACCAGTGTGACCTTAGGCACCTTGTTTAACCTCTGTGGAAATCATTCTTCTCATTTGGAAAATGAATATAATGTCTACCCATAGGGTTTTTAGAAAGATTACTTGGGTTATTATGTGTTAAGTATGCAAAAAGTAATAGCAATTGTTGGGAGCTAGCTTAAGTGAGTCTCAGAGTCACATGATGTTTAAGACTTAGTAGCAAGTTTGACTCCTAATGATAACAATGAACAACATTAATAGAATAGGTGAGAGATTTACACATAGATTACTTCATTTTCTCATCATAATAATCCTGAAAGATCAGCAGGTATTAATCCATTTTATGGAGGAGAAAACTGAAGTCAAGAATGAAAATGATATAGCTAAGATCACCTAGCTGGTAACTAACAGAGTTGGGGCTCAAACCAGTCTTTTGTCTCCTAAACCTTACTGCCCACTGTGATCCTAGTTCTACTTAGCATTAATGATCTGTAGCCTTAGATTAGTTGTGTAACTTCTATTTAGTTTAATTAATGACTAGATGAAGGGGAAAGAAGGATGGTGGGCTACAAAGGCAAGGTAGAAACCTCCTGCTACAGACATAACAAGGAAGAAACTACAACAAATACAACTAACCCAGAAAACGACCTGAAGACTGCAGAAGAGATCACCTGCACATTGTGAAGAAGAGAAGACCACACAGAGAAGGGTAAAGTGGCAGAGACACAATTTATCAGGACCCCAGCCCTTCCCCCATCCAAGGCCACAAGCAGGAGGAAAAGGAACAGAGAGGGGAGAGGATAGGCACTCCGGAATGCTGCACAGCTAGCCCTGGAGATCTGCTCTGGTAACACAAGTCCACATTGCATCAGGCTTTGGGGATTAACGGGACTGACACCAGGGAGAGTTGGAGCACTCTGGGAGGCTGAGATTCCTGCTGCTGTGGAGGACAGGCATGTTCTGACGGTCCTGCTGTGACCTAAAACAGAGGTGGCAGCTTGAAAGATTTACCAGCAGCAGGAAGGATGCCAGAGGGGTGAGGGCTGGATAGAGCTCTCTCCACGGGAGAAAGGGCAGGTGGATGACACTTCTGCCATCCCTCATCCCAACAGTTCGGCACTTGTGGGAGCCCCAAACACTCCATCCCCTGCTGGTGGCTCAGCCCTCAGGTACTTTCTTGTGCACCTACATGCTCACCCAGCCCACTTGGCCCAGCAGCGTCAGACTTCAGCAGAGGGAAACTCTCCCAGCTTTCTCAGCCTTACCTCAGCCCCAATTGGGGAGGTGCCAGCAGGAGCTAGCTTCCAGCACTCCTTCCCTATCATGGGTGGCTCAGCCCCATGCACCCACACACCACTCGACCCCCTACCATTGTGAACCTATACCTTCCACCCTGTTAGCCCAGTAGAACTGCCATCACTGCAGAGCAGGCAGAGGATGGCCCTGACTACAATAATCCCAGAAGAAGTGGCGCAGCTCTGCTCACAAAGGGCTGGCTGAGGCAAGCTGCCACCATGTTGTGCTGACAAGACCACTGGTGGAAGACAAACATGAAAGCAGCCCCACCCATAGCCCACCAACACCAACTGGGGCTCCACCACAAAAGAGAACCAGGCATGGGAGAGTAAAGACTTGTGAGCTGCTGGGCACCATACAATGCCTTCTTCATAAAGCCATTACTCTCTAAACCAGGAGCCATAGCAGACCCAACTAATACAAAGGAAGAAACACAAAAATCCTAACAAAATGAGGAGGCAGGAGAATATGTTCCAAACAAAACTACAGGATAAGACACCAGAAAGAGGACTGAATGAAATGGAGATTACCAGTCTCCTGGATAAAGATTTCAAAGTAACAGTCATAAATATGCTCACTGAACTGCAGAAAAGTATTGCCAATCTCAGAGAGGACTTCAACAAAGAGAAAGAGCTGAAAAAGAGCTACTCAGAGCTGAATAATACAGTAACTGAAATTAAGTATACAATAGAAGGAATAATAATAGATTGCTATAAGTAGAGGAGACACAATCAATGAGATGGAAATTGAAGAACAAAAATACAATGAAGCTGAGAAACAGAAAAAAGAATCTCTAGAAACAAGAAGATGAAAAGAGAGCTGTTTAACAACTCCAAATGAAACAATATTTACAAAAAAAGGGTACCAGAAGGAGAAGAGAGAGACAAAGGGGTAGAAAGTCTCTTTGAATAAATAATTGCCAAAAACTTCCCAATCTGGAAAAGGAAATAGACACCCAGGTCCTGGAAGTACAGAGAGCTCCTAACAAAACCATAGGAAGATGACCCCAAGACCTGTAATAACTAAAATGACAAAGATTAAAGATAAGGAGAGGGTATTGGAAGCAGCCATAGAGAAAAGAAAAATTACTTTAAGAGAAACCCCATCAAACTACCAGCAGAGTTCTCAGCAGAAATTTTATAGGCCAGAAGGGAGTGGAATGAAATATTTAATGTATTGAAACATAAAGACTTTCAACCAAGAATCCTCTCCCCAGCAAGATTATTGTTCAAATTTGAAGGAGAGATGAAAACTTTTCCAGGCAAACAAAGGCTGAAGGTATTTACCACCACTAAAACAGCATTACAGTATATGTTAAAGGGACATTTGTAGATGGAAATGTTCCTAAGGCTAAATAGTTTTCACCAGTGAAAATAAATCCACAGTAAAGGTAGTAGACCAATTACTTACTAAGCAAGTATGAAATTAAAACAAAAGCAATAAAACAACTATACACAAAATTAGTCAAGGGACAAATAAAAAAATACTGATTATGACATCTAATGCACAAAGTGTGGAGAAAGAAGAAGAAGAAAAAAGGAGTACTTATCGGTTGTGTTTGAAATACAGTGACCATCAACTTAAGATAGACTGTTATATAGTTAGGAAACTATCCAGGAACCTATGGCAGTCACAAACCTAAAGCCTATAACAGATACACTAAAAAATTAAGAAAGAGAAATCCAATCACAACACTAAAGAAAGCCATTAAAAAACAAAAATTATAAGAGAGGAAGAAAGGAGCAGAGAGGAATTACAAAACAACCAGAAAATGATTAATAAAAAAGCAATAAGTACATACCTATCAATAATTACCTTAAATGTAAGTGGACTGAGTACACCAATCAAAAGACATAGGGTGGCATAATGGATAAAGAAACAAGAACCATCTATGTGCTGCCTACAAGAGAATAATTTCAGACCCAAAGACATACACAGACTGAAAGTGAGGGATAGAAAAAGATATTTCATGCAAATAATAGGGAGAAAAAAGGAGTGGCAGTACTTATCTCAGGCAAAATAGACTTCAAAACAAAGAAAGTAACAAGAGACAAAGGAGGACATTACCTCATGTAAAGGGATCAGTCCAACAAGAGGATATAAGCATTATAAATATCTATGCATCCAACCTAGGAGCACCTACATAGATTAAACAAATACTAACAGAACTAAAGGGAGAAGTCAACTATAACTCATTCATATTAAGGGACTTTAACATGAAATTACATCAATGGACAAATCAACTAGACAGAAAGTAAATAAGGAACCAGAAACACTGAACAACACATTAGATCAGATGGACTTAACAGATATCTACAGAACATTCCACCAAAAAACAGCAGGATACACATTTTATCAGGTGTACATGGAACATTCTCCAGAATAGATCACATACTAGGCCACCAAAAAGAGACTCAATAAATTCAAACAGATTGAAATTATATTAAGCAACTTCTCAGATCACAATGGTATGAAACTAGATGTAAATTACATAAGGAAAACAAGAAGTCCACAAACACATGAGGGCTATACAGCATGCTTCTAAATAATCGACAGATCAATGAACAAATCAAAACAGATCAAGCAATACATGGAGACAAATTAAAACAAAAATACAACAGTCCAAAATTTGTGGGATGCTGCAAAAGAGGTTCTAAGAGGGAATTATATAGCACTATAGGCCTACTTCAAGAAACAAAACAATCCCAAACAAACAGTCAAAATTCAAAATTAAAGAAACAAGAAAAAGAACAGTTGATGTCAAAAAATAGTAGAAAGAGGGACATATTAAAGATCAGAGCAGAAATAAATAAAATAGAGAATAATCAAAGAGTAGAAAAAAATTAACAAAACCAAGACCTGGTTCTTTGAGAAGATAAAATAGACAAACCCCTAGCCAGACTTATAAAGAAACAAAGAAAGAGTACACAAATAAACAAAATCAAAAATGAAAAAGGAACAGTCACACACCACAGAAATACAAAGAATTATCAGAGAATTCTATGAAAAATTATGACAATAATTGAACAACCTAGGAGAAATGGACAAATTCCTAGAAAAATACAACCTTCCAAGACTGATTCAGAAAGAAACAGAAAATCTGAACAGACCGATTACCAGTAATGAAATTTAATTGATAATCAAAAATCTCCCAACAAACCTAATACCAGGACCAGATGGCTTCACAGCTGAATTCTACCAAACACTTAAAGAAGAGCTAATGTCCATTCTTCTTTAAATCATTACAAAAAGTAGAAGACAGAATGCTTCCGAACTCATTCTATATGAGACCAGCATCACTCTAATACCACAACCAGACAAAGACACTACAAAAAAAGAAAACAATAGACCTATATCCTTGATAAACATAGATATAAAAGTCTTCAATAAAATGTTAGCAAATTGAATTCAAACATGCATCAAAAAGATCATTCATCACAACCAAGTGGAATTTATTCCAGGGATGCAAGGATGATACAATATTCATAAATAAATGTCATACACCACATTAACAAAAAGAAGGATAAAAATGACATAATTATCTCAATATGCTGGAAAAGCATTTGACAAAATTCAACATCCATTCATGATAAAAACTGCCAACAAAATGGGTATAGCAGGTATGTACCTCAACATTGTATGTTGAGGCCACATATCACAAACCCAAGCTAACATCCTACTCAATGATGAAAGCTGAAAGCACATAAAAATAAAAGGACACAAAAATTCTCAATCATAATGTAAGTTGGTCACAGAGATGGTAGTACAGTATGGAGAATTTAGCCAATAATTCTGTAACATCTATGTTGACAGATAGTAACTGCACTAGTGGGGGGTGGGGATTTAATAATATGGGTAACTGTTGAACCACTGTGTTATATATGTGAATCCAACTAAGATTGTGTATGAACTATATTTCAATAAAAAAATTTGACAAAAAAACTTTAAGAACACTTCTATGATTTCAGACAGTTTGGAGTCAGGAACTATGCAAATTCTGAAGAACACACTTTTGAAAAATACCTTAAGAGAAAATATATGCTGTTATTAGATATGTAAAAAACACATTCAGGATAATTCTGACCATTGTTGGGGAGATCCTGGTAGATAGTGAAATTGGGGAGAGAGTCATAGGGACTTCAGCTTTACTGGTTAACATTTTCTTTCCTAAACTGGGGGTAAATATATGGTAGTTGTTACATTGGTTGTCTAATTGACATCAGAAATATTTCATAATATTTTTTTTGAAAAAGACTGGAAGAAACACACACACAGAAATATATTGGTGCATAATAGAAGTAGTTTAACATTGTCATAATCATATGACAGAAATGGTTTGCACTGCATGTTCATATTATGGGGGAGAGTTTAAGCATAAGGAACCCATTACATTCTTAATAAGCTGACACTTCCCATAGTTAGTCTCAACTTTAAATTTGGGCCACAGATCCGTTTATATTTCTCTTGGCTAGGACTGTGGGTTTGGTGGCAGGACTGGTTAAAAAAAAAAAACTAAGCAAACCAGAACTTTTGAATAAGTTGGCTTATTTGTGAAGGAATAAACAGTTTCAAGTTTCTAAGAGCTAAACAAAGGTACAAATGGACAGCATAACTTCCAATGAGTCAGAATCCTTTTAGCATTGCTGCCAGTGACCTAAGCTCACACCGGCACAGTGCTTTACAGTTTACACAGCTCTTCCATACATAACTATGTGCTAATACAAATAGTATGCTAATATAAAATGGTGATTGTGGTAAGTGATTTTGCCAGTCGAAGCAACCAAGGCTGTAGCAGCTGATAAAGTCCAGAGCCAGGACTGGAGCCGCGTCTTTTTGAATACAAAAGCTCATGAGTGTCTTAGCACACTACCATCCCTCTCTGTATTTGCAGTCCTCCATCTAGTACTTTCTTTTTTTCTGGTGTAAGCTAGTCACTTATACCAGATTGCTATTACTTGGTTTTAGCTTTCACCTTTTTTTCTTCAATTCCAGAGGTTTTGACCTCTTTCCTACTGAAATGATTAAATGTGACTAAGACACTCTACAGGTTACCAAATGTCCATGGGTTTTGATGATTCTGGGCTGTTTAGTACTATTACAGCTTTTCCTTATAGTAGCAGAAAAGGGAAGTTGATTTTTCCATTGGTGTTCAGAAAAAGAAGGGCGTCAAGACAAATACTCCACCACAAATCCTGCCAAGAAAGCTAAACTAAGTAATGACCAGGTGCCTCCTCTGGGGCCCGGGACTTTGTCTGTGGTTCAGGTGAAAGGAGAGGATTCTCTGCATTTTTGTCTTAGTATCTAACATCCAAAAATTTAGAATTCAATTGATTTGCTTTAATTTCACCTATACCCTTATATGTTCTGGTACCAGCCTGCTCCTCTACTGAGGTAAAAAGCACAGTTAGGCTAAAATCAGCCAAAGTGATGGTTAAAAGAGAACTAATTTCCTGAAGTTGGCAAGATTATTTACACAGGGACTCATGCCTTTTTTCTATCATACTTAAAAACTTTATACCATAATATTATGATTTCCATTGAAAATATCCATTCTCAATGTGAGATTCACTTTTGAGATAGTTAATTCATATCTTCCAGTTACTTTTCTGGGAACTATTCTTTTTTCTTCCTAGCAACATCTCCAAAGGAGAAAATAATGTTCTATTCTTACCAAAGATGAAGACCTTACTAATTGAACAATGAACTTGGTGCTTTTACCTGCATGCATTTAGTTCTTTCTCATTTTGACCCTGAGGGGTAGTCACATTATCCCAATTTTCCAGATGAGCAAACAAAGAGTGAAATAACTTTCCAAGTACATGTCATATACCAAAAAGTGGCTGAGCTGGTGTCTCTGAATCTTCTTATGACATCAGTCTCTACAAAGATGAAAGTTGGAGGGGGAGTAATCATTTCATCTATCAGTCCTGCAGGAGCTTCTCCATAGTTATAGTGTTGAATAACCAACCACTACCTTCATGATATGACTGGCTTTGTGACCCACTGGAAAATGGATTGGACTGTTAGTTCAGAGAAAAAGCATTCTAAGTTTGTTAGTGAATTTAGAAGGTCCACTGAAACCACTTTCATATGCAGCTATGCAGAGTAAATCAGTCAAATGTCCTACAAAATATATTATATTATCCCCAAGTGTTCCAGGATAAAACTTACTTCAACTCAGTAAACGCTTTTGTGTGTGCATGCAAACTTGCTAGGTGCCAGATACTCTTGATGAATAGTAAGAGTACCAAAGATAGATAAGATGTGATTTCTGCACTTCAGGAACTCAGACGAAGCCTTGAGTTCTATAAATGGAGATTGAAGTCGATAAATAGCTTATACAAGGCAAAACACTGATTTTTTTTTCCTTTCGATTCCTAAAATCTTCACTAGGAATCTATCCTCAGTCATTTCCTTTTCTTACTTCTTTCCTTATCCTAGGGAAACATTTATTTTCTTTATTTCAAACACCACATAATAAGCCGTGACTCCCAGATGTTTATGTCTCCTGTATTCTAATCTCCTATTTATAGCAGTCTTCTGGACATATCCATCTGTGTTCCTCAGATATTTTAAACTCTGCATATATAAAAAATGGGAGCTTTCTCCTTTTTATATTTTGTTTCATTTGGTGGCATTTCTCCATGCTCAGTTTTCCAAACTAAAATCCTCAAATGCATCATTTATCTCTCCATCAGTCTCCTATTTCTCATGTTCAATTGTTCATCACATCCTGAGAATTTTTATCTCCTAAATATGCCTTGAATTTGATATTTTATCTCTATCTTCACAGCCATGGTTACAGTTCAGCTATGCTTCATGTCTTACCTGGACTACTGCAGTCATCTGACTATTGTCTCAGCCTTTTCTTTCATTCCCTTCAAATCATTCTTTATACAGTTGCCAGGTTGATCTTCTAAAATGCAACTGATAACATGATTTTATTGTCTAAACTCTTTCAGTGTTTCCCTATCTATGGAAGTAAATTCAAATCATTATTGTAGCCTTACCAATCTGTTATGGATCTAGTCTTTCCTGCTACTCTTTTTGTACCAAATATACTCAATAACTTTGTTTCTGGGCTGATGTTCAGCTGCAATACACAGGTAAGAGGATTCTTAATTCTGACTGGTCAGTATGCATGACATACTGGTTGTTAAATATTTTGACTGTCACCCTTCCTTTAGTAATACTAAACTGTTTTCCATTCTCTTCCCTTCGAATTGTCAGTTTTCTCTGTCAGAAACATTCTTTTTTTTTTTTTTAACTAAACTACAGACTTTATTCAGATATCCCCAATTTTTACATGCATATCCTTTTTTTGTTCCAAGACTGCACTTTACATTTAGCAGTCATAATTCCTTAGTGTCCAGTCTTTCTTCAGTCTTTGTCTTTCATGACCCTGCCACTTTTTTTTTTACAATTTATTTTATTTTAGTATCATTAACCTACAATTACATGAGCAATATTGTGATGATTAAACTACCCCCTTCATCCGGTCCCCCCCACCAACCAAACACAGCCACTGTCCATCAGTGTAGTGAGAT